>FR990137.1:12750103-13080103 GCA_905404295.2 Ochlodes sylvanus | reverse complement strand
TAACCTAACCTAACCTAACCTAACCTAACCTAACCTAACCTAACCTAACCTAACCTAACCTAACCTAACCTAACCTAACCTAACCTAACCTAACCTAACCTAACCTAACCTAACCTAACCTAACCTAACCTAACCTAACCTAACCTAACCTAACCTAACCTAACCTACCTAACCTAACCTAACCTAACCTAACCTAACCTAACCTAACCTAACCTAACCTAACCTAACCTAACCTAACCTAACCTAACCTAACCTAACCTAACCTAACCTAACCTAACCTAACCTAACCTAACCTAACCTAACCTAACCTAACCTAACCTAACCTACCTAACCTAACCTAACCTAACCTAACCTAACCTAACCTAACCTAACCTAACCTAACCTAACCTAACCTAACCTAACCTAACCTAACCTAACCTAACCTAACCTAACCTAACCTAACCTAACCTAACCTAACCTAACCTAACCTAACCTAACCTAACCTAACCTAACCTAACCTAACCTAACCTAACCTAACCTAACCTAACCTAACCTAACCTAACCTAACCTAACCTAACCTAACCTAACCTAACCTAACCTAACCTAACCTAACCTAACCTAACCTAACCTAACCTAACCTAACCTAACCTAACTAACCTAACCTAACCTAACCTAACCTAACCTAACCTAACCTAACCTAACCTAACCTAACCTAACCTAACCTAACCTAACCTAACCTAACCTAACCTAACCTAACCTAACCTAACCTAACCTAACCTAACCTAACCTAACCTAACCTAACCTAACCTAACCTAACCTAACCTAACCTAACCTAACCTAACCTAACCTAACCTAACCTAACCTAACCTAACCTAACCTAACCTAACCTAACCTAACCTAACCTAACCTAACCTAACCTAACCTAACCTAACCTAACCTAACCTAACCTAACCTAACCTAACCTAACCTAACCTAACCTAACCTAACCTAACCTAACCTAACCTAACCTAACCTAACCTAACCTAACCTAACCTAACCTAACCTAACCTAACCTAACCTAACCTAACCTAACCTAACCTAACCTAACCTAACCTAACCTAACCTAACCTAACCTAACCTAACCTAACCTAACCTAACCTAACCTAACCTAACCTAACCTAACCTAACCTAACCTAACCTAACCTAACCTAACCTAACCTAACCTAACCTAACCTAACCTAACCTAACCTAACCTAACCTAACCTAACCTAACCTAACCTAACCTAACCTAACCTAACCTAACCTAACCTAACCTAACCTAACCTAACCTAACCTAACCTAACCTAACCTAACCTAACCTAACCTAACCTAACCTAACCTAACCTAACCTAACCTAACCTAACCTAACCTAACCTAACCTAACCTAACCTAACCTAACCTAACCTAACCTAACCTAACCTAACCTAACCTAACCTAACCTAACCTAACCTAACCTAACCTAACCTAACCTAACCTAACCTAACCTAACCTAACCTAACCTAACCTAACCTAACCTAACCTAACCTAACCTAACCTAACCTAACCTAACCTAACCTAACCTAACCTAACCTAACCTAACCTAACCTAACATAACCTAACCTAACCTAACCTAACCTAACCTAACCTAACCTAACCTAACCTAACCTAACCTAACCTAACCTAACCTAACCTAACCTAACCTAACCTAACCTAACCTAACCTAACCTAACCTAACCTAACCTAACCTAACCTAACCTAACCTAACCTAACCTAACCTAACCTAACCTAACCTAACCTAACCTAACCTAACCTAACCTAACCTAACCTAACCTAACCTAACCTAACCTAACCTAACCTAACCTAACCTAACCTAACCTAACCTAACCTAACCTAACCTAACATAACCTAACCTAACCTAACCTAACCTAACCTAACCTAACCTAACCTAACCTAACCTAACCTAACCTAACCTAACCTAACCTAACCTAACCTAACCTAACCTAACCTAACCTAACCTAACCTAACCTAACCTAACCTAACCTAACCTAACCTAACCTAACCTAACCTAACCTAACCTAACCTAACCTAACCTAACCTAACCTAACCTAACCTAACCTAACCTAACCTAACCTAACCTAACCTAACCTAACCTAACCTAACCTAACCTAACCTAACCTAACCTAACCTAACCTAACCTAACCTAACCTAACCTAACCTAACCTAACCTAACCTAACCTAACCTAACCTAACCTAACCTAACCTAACCTAACCTAACCTAACCTAACCTAACCTAACCTAACCTAACCTAACCTAACCTAACCTAACCTAACCTAACCTAACCTAACCTAACCTAACCTAACCTAACCTAACCTAACCTAACCTAACCTAACCTAACCTAACCTAACCTAACCTAACCTAACCTAACCTAACCTAACCTAACCTAACCTAACCTAACCTAACCTAACCTAACCTAACCTAACCTAACCTAACCTAACCTAACCTAACCTAACCTAACCTAACCTAACCTAACCTAACCTAACCTAACCTAACCTAACCTAACCTAACCTAACCTAACCTAACCTAACCTAACCTAACCTAACCTAACCTAACCTAACCTAACCTAACCTAACCTAACCTAACCTAACCTAACCTAACCTAACCTAACCTAACCTAACCTAACCTAACCTAACCTAACCTAACCTAACCTAACCTAACCTAACCTAACCTAACCTAACCTAACCTAACCTAACCTAACCTAACCTAACCTAACCTAACCTAACCTAACCTAACCTAACCTAACCTAACCTAACCTAACCTAACCTAACCTAACCTAACCTAACCTAACCTAACCTAACCTAACCTAACCTAACCTAACCTAACCTAACCTAACCTAACCTAACCTAACCTAACCTAACCTAACCTAACCTAACCTAACCTAACCTAACCTAACCTAACCTAACCTAACCTAACCTAACCTAACCTAACCTAACCTAACCTAACCTAACCTAACCTAACCTAACCTAACCTAACCTAACCTAACCTAACCTAACCTAACCTAACCTAACCTAACCTAACCTAACCTAACCTAACCTAACCTAACCTAACCTAACCTAACCTAAACTAACCTAACCTAACCTAACCTAACCTAACCTAACCTAACCTAACCTAACCTAACCTAACCTAACCTAACCTAACCTAACCTAACCTAACCTAACCTAACCTAACCTAACCTAACCTAACCTAACCTAACCTAACCTAACCTAACCTAACCTAACCTAACCTAACCTAACCTAACCTAACCTAACCTAACCTAACCTAACCTAACCTAACCTAACCTAACCTAACCTAACCTAACCTAACCTAACCTAACCTAACCTAACCTAACCTAACCTAACCTGACCTAACCTAACCTAACCTAACCTAACCTAACCTAACCTAACCTAACCTAACCTAACCTAACCTAACCTAACCTAACCTAACCTAACCTAACCTAACCTAACCTAACCTAACCTAACCTAACCTAACCTAACCTAACCTAACCTAACCTAACCTAACCTAACCTAACCTAACCTAACCTAACCTAACCTAACCTAACCTAACCTAACCTAACCTAACCTAACCTAACCTAACCTAACCTAACCTAACCTAACCTAACCTAACCTAACCTAACCTAACCTAACCTAACCTAACCTAACCTAACCTAACCTAACCTAACCTAACCTAACCTAACCTAACCTAACCTAACCTAACCTAACCTAACCTAACCTAACCTAACCTAACCTAACCTAACCTAACCTAACCTAACCTAACCTAACCTAACCTAACCTAACCTAACCTAACCTAACCTAACCTAACCTAACCTAACCTAACCTAACCTAACCTAACCTAACCTAACCTAACCTAACCTAACCTAACCTAACCTAACCTAACCTAACCTAACCTAACCTAACCTAACCTAACCTAACCTAACCTAACTTAACCTAACCTAACCTAACCTAACCTAACCTAACCTAACCTAACCTAACCTAACCTAACCTAACCTAACCTAACCTAACCTAACCTAACCTAACCTAACCTAACCTAACCTAACCTAACCTAACCTAACCTAACCTAACCTAACCTAACCTAACCTAACCTAACCTAACCTACCTAACCTAACCTAACCTAACCTAACCTAACCTAACCTAACCTAACCTAACCTAACCTAACCTAACCTAACCTAACCTAACCTAACCTAACCTAACCTAACCTAACCTAACCTAACCTAACCTAACCTAACCTAACCTAACCTAACCTAACCTAACCTAACCTAACCTAACCTAACCTAACCTAACCTAACCTAACCTAACCTAACCTAACCTAACCTAACCTAACCTAACCTAACCTAACCTAACCTAACCTAACCTAACCTAACCTAACCTAACCTACCCTAACCTTTTTTTTTTTTTTTTTTTTCGCTGGGAAATCCTCATGGATACCCGACAGGCACGGGAGGGCGCTGTCGGGTTATGCCGGACTCTTACCGGCTAAAACCCAGCGGTGTCGTCGCCTACCGCATTGTTGCCGGGACTGTGTGCTATTCTCGCTCCACGGCCCCGGCGCGGCGGCCGCTACCACGGCGGCCTCTTCACGGCACGCTCCCAAGCCCCTCTCCTTGGAGAGAGGGTTGGAGCGGCCAGCGGGGTGGCCCGTCTGCCTTCTAATCCCGCTAGGGTAAAGGCGCGCTCGACACCGGCGCGCCTTTCAACCCGAGCCGTTACGCCGAACGACGAACTCCCGTATCCGTCGTCCGACCGGCTGTTGTTATGGGGGCAGGAGGTGCAGGCCGTAAGCCCGCCTTCTGCGCCCTGTGCGCCGGCGGCGGATGGCGAGGTCTGTGGACTCCTCGCGCTCTCTCTCCGCCGCCTCTTTGCGGAGCATGACGCACTCCGCAAAGGCCTGCACCGCTGTCCACGACGTCCCGCTGTCGACCATGCATTTGACCACAGTCGGCAGCGAGAGGTCGTCCCCCACAACCGCACGCAGCTGCGCGCGATCTTCCGCCCAGGCTGGGCAGACCTCCATGGTGTGCTGGGCGTCCTCGTCCTGGCATCCGTCGCAGTGGTGGCAAACGGCCGACGGCTCCCGACCCACGATCCGGCACAGATACCCCCCGAAGCAACCATGCCCGGAAAGTATCTGCACCAAACGGAACGTCAGGGAGCCGTGCCGCCTCGCCAACCATTGGCCTAACACTGGACGGACCGCTTCGACGGTCCTACGCCCAGCAGTGGGCTGCTCCAGCCTCTGGCTCCACTCCAGGATGGCGCGTTGACGCAGCTCATTGCGGCGTCCTGCGATCTCCTTCGGTGCTGGTTGGTCACCCCGGGCCAGTGCCTCCTCGCGCCAAGTAAATAAGGACGCGAGGATCCCGGCTTCCAGGTCCCAGGGTATACTACCAGCCAGCACGCACGCTGCCTCAGTGGAGATCGTGCGATATCCCCGGGCGGCCCTGATAGCCATCACCCTCTGCGGGCGTCGCAAGAGTGCGATATTTTGGTTACTCAGGGCCTCAGCCCAAACAGGGGCACCATAAAGGGCCATGGATCGCACGACCCCCAGGTACAATCGCCTGCAGGACACCTCCGGCCCTCCCAGATTCGGTAGGAGCCGCGTCAACGCACCAGCCGCCGCCATCAAACGCGGCACTAGCGCCGCAAAGTGGGCGCCAAAGTTCCATCTGCCATCAAGGACGATGCCTAAATAGCGCATCGTCGGCTTGATGGCAACCCGAACACCACCAATCGTTAGGCTCCAGTCTGGGGGAGGCCCCCGCCGAGGGCCATGGAAACACAGCGCCTCAGACTTTTCGAGGGCCACCTCCAGACCCAGCCGGCGGATTCGGCGCACCACTTGTGCTACCCCCGCAGTCGCGAGCACAGACGCTTCGCGGAATGTGGCGCCGCGGGCGGTCACGAGTGTGTCATCCGCGTAACACACGACGACTACTCCCGGAATACTAGCCGCCCGCAGCACCCAATCATAACCGATGTTCCACAGGAGCGGTCCTAAGACAGAACCCTGTGGAACACCGCGCGCCATTACACACTCCTTCCATCCATCTCGAGCAGGGAAAATTATCCTCCTGTCTGAGAGGTAGTCCCGGATAAGCCGGCGCAGGTAGGATGGCACCCCGTGGTAACGAAGCGCCTCCATAATGCAAGGCCAGGGTAGGGAGTTAAACGCGTTGGCGATATCAAGAGACACCGCCACGATCACCTCACCCTGGGAGACCGCATCCTGCGCCAGGGACCTCACTCTCAGGATGGCGTGGATTGTAGACCTTCGTCGGCGGAACCCGTACTGGCCATCCGCGAGGTTAGGTCCGACTCGTTCTAGGTGCTCGACAAGGCGGTCAGAGATGACTCTTTCCAGCAATTTGCCAGCCTCATCGAGCACAACGATTGGACGAAAGCCCGACGGGGAATCCGCCGGACGACCCTCCTTCCTTAGCAGGACTAAGCGTCCTGTTTTCCACGCCTTAGGGAACTTTCCCTGCTCGAGACAGGCGTTCAAGAGCCCTCTTAGTCGCCCCTCCAGGACCTCTGCGGCGTCCAGGGCGGGGACCAGGGCTCGACTCGGAACACCATCGGGACCCGGGGCAGTATTTTTGGCGCGCAACCTTTCCACAGCAGCGCCAAACTCACCCCGGGAACCTAACCTAACCTAACCTAACCTAACCTAACCTAACCTAACCTAACCTAACCTAACCTAACCTAACCTAACCTAACCTAACCTAACCTAACCTAACCTAACCTAACCTAACCTAACCTAACCTAACCTAACCTAACCTAACCTAACCTAACCTAACCTAACCTAACCTAACCTAACCTAACCTAACCTAACCTAACCTAACCTAACCTAACCTAACCTAACCTAACCTAACCTAACCTAACCTAACCTAACCTAACCTAACCTAACCTAACCTAACCTAACCTAACCTAACCTAACCTAACCTAACCTAACCTAACCTAACCTAACCTAACCTAACCTAACCTAACCTAACCTAACCTAACCTAACCTAACCTAACCTAACCTAACCTAACCTAACCTAACCTAACCTAACCTAACCTAACCTAACCTAACCTAACCTAACCTAACCTAACCTAACCTAACCTAACCTAACCTAACCTAACCTAACCTAACCTAACCTAACCTAACCTAACCTAACCTAACCTAACCTAACCTAACCTAACCTAACCTAACCTAACCTAACCTAACCTAACCTAACCTAACCTAACCTAACCTAACCTAACCTAACCTAACCTAACCTAACCTAACCTAACCTAACCTAACCTAACCTAACCTAACCTAACCTAACCTAACCTAACCTAACCTAACCTAACCTAACCTAACCTAACCTAACCTAACCTAACCTAACCTAACCTAACCTGAAGGCTGAAATGGCATATTCTTCCTAGGATTAGTACTCGCCAATACGGATTCATGCCCCAGAGAAGCACTGAGGACTCCCTCTATGATCTAGTGAGCCATATACGGAAAAACGTTAATGCGAGAAAGATAGTTACTATGGTTTCGCTGGACATAGAGGGAGCCTTTGACAATGCATGGTGGCCAGCAATTAGAGTCCGGTTGGCTGAGGAAAAGTGTCCTAGCAACATACGAAGAATAATTGACAGCTACCTACGAGACAGAAAGGTCACGGTTAGGTACGGGGGAGAACAATATACGAAAGAAACGACCAAGGGCTGCGTACAGGGATCGATAGGCGGTCCTATCTTGTGGAATCTTTTGTTAGACCCCCTGATAAAGGAGCTTGCAGAGCAAGGGCACTACTGTCAGGCGTTCGCAGACGATGTCGTGCTAGTCTTTGATGGTAACACAGCCCTAGACATACAGACACAGGCTAATGCCGCCCTCGCCCATGTTCGGGATTGGGGCGCCAGAAATAAGCTAAATTTTGGACCATCCAAAACAAAAGCCATGGTCATAACGCGAAAGCTAAAGTATGACGTCCCGATCCTGAGGATGGGTGGGGTCGACATTGCCATGTCGAATGAAATTAAAATCCTTGGGCTCTGCATAGACAACAAACTTACTTTCAACCAACATGTCAGGGAAGTCTGCAAGAAGGCCACCAACATCTATAAACAGCTCGCCAGAACAGCTCGGATTAGCTGGGGCCTCCACCCTGAAATTATTCGGCTTATCTACAACGCCACTGTTGAACCCATAATATTATATGCGGCCAGTGTGTGGGCAACAGCATCGAACAAGATAGGGGTGCAAAAACACCTGAATAATGTGCAACGAGGTTTTGCACAAAAGTTGACCAAGGCTTACAGGACCGTCTCACTCAACTCTGCCCTGGTACTTTCGGGGTTGCTCCCTTTGGACCTCCGGATCAGAGAAGCAGCCGCACTCTACGAGGCCAAAAGGGGCATACCTATGGCGGAGTTGGGGGATAGGAAAGTGGAGCGCGTTACTGCCTATAACAAAACTCCCCACCCAGCAGACCATATGAGCCTGGGGTTCATGAGCCTGGTAAACCAAGAGCAAGTCGAATGCCAAAACCTGCAAGCAATTAGGATTTACACCGACGGCAGCAAAATTGACGGTAAGGTTGGGGCAGCGTTGTCCCTATGGAACAACGAAACAGAAATCCATGCCGTCAAGTTGAAACTGTCGTCATATTGCACGGTTTATCAGGCGGAACTCCTGGCCATATGTGAAGCAACAAGAATTATCTTGAAGCGCGGGGAGGGGAGTTTTGGGATATACAGTGACTCGAGATCGGCCTTGGAAACTATAGTAAATAACTCCACAATGCACCACCTAGCTACAGAGTCGCGTAACAATATAAAAACCGGGATATCCCAAGGCAAGGAAATAACCCTGTTTTGGGTAAAAGCACACGCCGGATTAGAAGGCAATGAGAGAGCAGATGAGCTGGCCAGGGAAGCCGCCCAGAAAATAAAGACCAAACCAAATTACGACCTTTGCCCAGTCTCATTCGTCAAGCGACAGATCCGGGAGAGGTCGCTTGAGGAATGGAACCAGAAATACCAGAGCGGAGAAACGGCGGCCGTAACGAAGATCTTCTTTCCCAACGCTGTGAAGGCCAACAAAATCGTCCGGAAAATGGAAATCACAGGCACACTCACCCAGGTGTTAACGGGGCACGGTGGGTTCGCCCAATACTTGAACAGGTTCAAGTGTAGGGACAGCCCATCGTGCATCTGCGACCCTGCCGTCGAAGAAACAGTCCCACACATATTATTCGAATGTCCCTCCAACTCGCTACAAAAATTTCAATTAGAACAGCAACTAGAAATGAAAATAAGTAAAGAAAACGTACACCAAATTCTAGCAAGCAAAACAAAAAGAAATATATTCCTAGATTACAGCACAGAAATAGCCCTTAAAGCAAATAAAAGAAATAAATGAAAACCAAAATATGATATTTATATATATTGATATATATGTAAAATATACATATGACACAAAAAAGGTAGCAAGAATATATTCAGATATATGTGAAAAAGAAATTTAAGTAAATAGTAAATAAGAAAGTTACGAGTATAATAAGAATTTAGAAATAGTAAGATAAAATAGTAAGAAAAAATAGTAATAAGAAAATAGCAACGGTAATAAGAAAATAGCCACGTAAGATAAAGTAGTAATAAGAAAATAGCAAAGTAAGGAATTAGAAAATAGATAAATATTAAAATAAGAGTATAGTATAAAGTAGCAAGGAAATAATAAAACAAACAAATAAAAACTAAAAATGTGTCTCACCAAATAACGGAAAACAAGGGCCCTGAGGAAATTCCTGTCAGGGGGACTAGATAAAAAAAAAAAAAAAAAAAAAAAAAAAAAAAAAAAACCTAACCTAACCTAACCTAACCTAACCTAACCTAACCTAACCTAACCTAACCTAACCTAACCTAACCTAACCTAACCTAACCTAACCTAACCTAACCTAACCTAACCTAACCTAACCTAACCTAACCTAACCTAACCTAACCTAACCTAACCTAACCTAACCTAACCTAACCTAACCTAACCTAACCTAACCTAACCTAACCTAACCTAACCTAACCTAACCTAACCTAACCTAACCTAACCTAACCTAACCTAACCTAACCTAACCTAACCTAACCTAACCTAACCTAACCTAACCTAACCTAACCTAACCTAACCTAACCTAACCTAACCTAACCTAACCTAACCTAACCTAACCTAACCTAACCTAACCTAACCTAACCTAACCTAACCTAACCTAACCTAACCTAACCTAACCTAACCTAACCTAACCTAACCTAACCTAACCTAACCTAACCTAACCTAACCTAACCTAACCTAACCTAACCTAACCTAACCTAACCTAACCTAACCTAACCTAACCTAACCTAACCTAACCTAACCTAACCTAACCTAACCTAACCTAACCTAACCTAACCTAACCTAACCTAACCTAACCTAACCTAACCTAACCTAACCTAACCTAACCTAACCTAACCTAACCTAACCTAACCTAACCTTTTTTTTTTTTTTTTTTTTTTTTTTTTTTTTTTTTTTTTTTTTTTTTTTACGTGGGGAAATGCAATTACGCATACCACCTGGGCGCAGGGGGAGGCCCAAGTGGTTATGTGGGACTCCCGTGGCTAATGAGACCACGGTATACCCACTAAAACCCCACGAATGCCACCTCGCCGTCTTCCGGCGGAGCTGCGGGAACGCTGTCGCACACATCCGCTGCTCCGCCGACGGCAGCCGCAAAAGAGCGGCTCCTCCATGGATGCCCGAAGGCCCTCCACGCAAGGCGCGCCAGATGGTAGGGCGCGCCTTCCTCCTCGACCTCCACCAGTACAGTGGCGGACCCCCCCGAGTCCGCCACAAGGAGGTCATGGGTGCCGGAAAACCTCCAGCACCCGGCGGTGGATCAGATCTGTGGCTCCACCGCCAACCACACCTCGGCCGCAGAGGACAGGGAAAGCGGCGCACCGTAATACCGGCATTCCTCTTCCCCTGCGGCCCCACCAATGCCGCTCCGGCCGCGAATCGGAGCGGCTCCGCCTCGGCCGCAGAGGAAGGAAAACCTTCCTCTGCGGTCCCCACCTTGCGCATCCCAAGCAGGCTTGTCGCGCCAAGCCTGCTGGGAGCGACCACCTCGCCAGCCCGCAACTGTCTTTCCGCGCGGGCCGGCCCTGGGTGCCTCTTGGTTCACCGTGGGCGCCGAAACCACGGTTACTAAGCCCCCCCGCCACGACAAGGCGGGCACCCCCGGGGGGGAACCTAACCTAACCTAACCTAACCTAACCTAACCTAACCTAACCTAACCTAACCTAACCTAACCTAACCTAACCTAACCTAACCTTTTTTTTTTTTTTTTTTTTTTTTCGCTGGGAAATCCTCATGGATACCCGACAGGCGCGGGGGGGCGCTGTCGGGTTATGCCGGACTCTTACCGGCTAAAACCCAGCGGTGTTCCTCCTCACCGTCTACCGGCGGAGCTGCGGGAACGCTTGCGCATACTTCCGCTGCTCCGCCGACGGCTGCCCGGACTCGGGCCCAACTCGTGGGGCGCCTTCTGTGGCGCCACTCACCTTTCACCTGGCGTGCCGGAACACGGAACACGCCAGCCGTCTCGGGGGTCTCCTCCAACTGGGCGATGGCACCCCCCGGTTCCACCGCCCGGAGACCCACACTATGGGGGAAGGCGACGCTCGTGCGCCAGTCGCCTCCGACCGACTCTCCTTCGGCGAAGCGGGATCGACAGAGGATCATCCTCTCTCGCCCGCTCCGCCGCCTCCTTCAACGTCATTACGGCCTCGCAAAACTGGAGCGCCGCCTTCCACGCCCTCTCGCTGCCGACCATGGCCCTCACCACGCTCGGCAGCGACAGGTCACCCCCAATTTCTGCCACGAGCATGGCCCGTGGCTCCGCCCACTCGGGGCATTCCATCAGCGTGTGCTCCGCCGTATCCTCCGGACACCCACAAGCGTGGCACACGCCGGTCGGCTCCCGACCCGCCACGCTGCACAGGTACCTGCCGAAGCAACCGTGCCCCGTCAGGACCTGCACAGCGTGAAAGGTGAGCGCCCCGTGGCGGCGATCGACCCATCCCTCGAGGACGGGCCGAATCGCCTCCACCGTCCTTTTGCCGGCGGTCGGCTCCACCAGCCTTTCCTTCCATTTCCGGAGGAGGACCCGGCGGTCGAGTTGCCTCTGCCGCCCGGCCTCCCCCGGCTCTGGATCCACCTCTTCGGCTCGTGCCGTTGCGCTGCGGTGGCGCCAGTACACCGCCGAGAGCACCTCCGCGTCCAGGTCCCACGGTGGGGTCCCGGCCAGGACGCACGCTGCCTCGCATGAGATGGTGCGGTACCCCCTCACCACCCTGATCGCCATGACCCGTTGCGCTTGGCGCAGGAGGGTCCTGTTCTGGGCGATCAGGTTGTCCGCCCAAATTGGGGCCCCGTAAAGGGCCATCGACCGCACCACCCCAGCGTACAACCGGCGGCATGCAACTGTCGGCCCGCCCAGGTTAGGCAGCAGCCAGCTCAAGGCGCCGGCCGCGCGCAACAACCTGGGGACCAGCCGCCGGAAGTGCTCTCGGAAGTTCCACCGACTGTCGAGGACGAGGCCTAGGTACCGCATCGTCGACTCGACAGCGATGGAGACGCCACCGACCACCAGCCGGGATCCTGCGGGAGGGGCGCGTCGGGGTCCGTGAAAGCACAGGGCCTCCGACTTTTCCAGCGCCACCTCCAGCCCCAGCCGGCGGATTCGGGCCACCACTTGGGCCACTCCGGCCGTCGCCAAGAGGGCCGCCAACCGGTATGTGGCGCCGCAGGACGTTACGAGGGTGTCGTCGGCGTAACAAGTTACGTCGACCCCCCGCAGATTGGCGCCCCGCAGCACCCAGTCGTAGCCGATGTTCCACAGGAGCGGCCCAAGGACCGATCCCTGCGGAACACCGCACGTCATTACCCGGCGGCCCCACCCGTCGCGCGTCGGGTACACCACCACCCTCTCGGAGAAGTAATCGGCGAGGAGACGACGTAGGTAGCCGGGCACCCGATGGTAGCCCAGCGCCGCCTCGATGCAGCTCCAGGGAAGGGTGTTGAAAGCGTTGGCGATGTCTAAAGACACCGCCAAAACAACCTTGCCCTGGGCCACCGCCTCCTCCGAGAGGTCCTTCACCCGCGCGATGGCGTCGACCGTAGAGCGGCCCCGGCGGAAACCGAACTGCCGGTCGCTCAGCCCCGGCCCGACCCGTTCGAGGTGCTCGACGAGGCGCGCGGAGATAATCCGCTCAAAGAGCTTGCTCACCTCGTCGAGCAACACTATGGGCCGGTATGCCGACGGCGAGTCCGCCGGGCGGCCCTCCTTCCGCAACAGCACGAGCCTGCCGACCTTCCACTTTCGAGGAAAGCGGCCACGCCGCATACAGGCGTCGAAGAGCTCGACCACCCTGGGCCCGAGGGCCTCCAGGGCGAGCACCCACACCCTGCCGGGTACCCCGTCGGGGCCCGGCGCTGTGCTCTTGGAGCGGAGCCGCAGGACCGCGGCCTCCAGCTCCTCCCGGGACACCTCGGGCATCGAGGCGTCCGAGCCCTCCGGCGCTGCAGCCGCCATAGGAGGAGGCACCGTGTCGGCCCTCTCCGGGAAGAGGGCGGCGACGACGTTTGACACCAAGTCTGGTTGGAGACTCCGGGTCAGCGGAGGGGCCCAGGGGCGCAGCTGACCACGCACCGTCTTGTACGGGCGCCCCCAGGGATCTCTATTCAGAGTCTCCAACCACTCTCCCCACGACTGGGACTTTGCCTCCCCTATGGCGATCTGCAGGGAGACACATCTCTCCCTGTATGCGGCGTAGAGGCGGCTTTCCTCGGCCTCCACCCGCCTACGCCGCCTCCTGTAATGGGTGTACTGGCGCCTGGCCGCTACGCACGCTTGACGAAGCCGGCGCAGGTCCGCCGACCACCAGTACACCCATCTGCGGAGCGGGAGCGGTCTGGCGCGCGACATGCCGGCGTCGCACACCTGCGCCATCGACACGCTCAACCGCTCCGCTCGCCCGTCCACGTCGGCCGCCGGGCCCTCCGGCGCCGGCTGCCATGCCTGGACGATGGACGCCTCGACGATCACGTCGGGGTCCATCGTCTTGAGGGCCCAGCGCGGTCCGTCCCCACGCGGGGGCCGGGTCTGTGGAGCCCCAGGGTAGGCGGCGACCTCGAACCGGATATACCGGTGGTCCGATAGCGTCTCCGCCTCCCCGAGCACCCGCCAGTTTCGGACACGGCGCGCGAGACACGGGGTCGCGAACGTAAGGTCCACGATAGACCCCCCGTTGTGCCGCACGCACGTGTCTACCGACCCCCGGTTCAGTAGGACCAAACCCGACGTGGCAGCCCACTCCTCCAGAACCTCGCCCCGTGCATTGGCAACCGGGGAACCCCAAGCCGTGGATTTGGCGTTGAAGTCCCCGGCGACCAGCACTGGGGTTGGGTGACTCTGGCCGACCAGAGCACCGACCTCGAGCAGAAGTTGCTCAAAATCGGCCAGGCTCCGGTTCGGCGAGAAGTACACGCCGACGATCGTCACACCCATAAGGGTGGCCGCGACGCATCCATGGCCCTTCGCTATTTTGTCGAAGGGCGGGGAGCCGGCGGCCGTCTGCGCGACGATCGCCACCGCGTCCTCCCGGTCACCCACCCAGTTATCCCTGTTGGGCACGAGGCAAGGTTCTGCCACGACCGCCACCTGAATCGACCACCCGGCCAGGCTCTGGTACAAAAGGTCCTGAGCCCTGGCCGAGTGGTTGAGGTTCGCCTGGAGGACGGATATGGCCATATTAATCTACGACCATATCCGCGACCCTCTCAGCACGTTCCACCTCAGTGGCGGACGGGCGGGCCGGCCGGGGGTGGGCTGTAGGGCCTTTCCCGGCGGGCTTCTCCTTCTTTTTCTTGCCGGCGGACTTGGCGGAAGCGAGACATGCTGCGCTTCCCGCTCTGTGGTCCGCCGGCTTCTTCTTCTCCTCGCACAGCGGGCAGCGTGGGGCAGCGGTGCAACCGGCCGCCTTGTGGCCCGGTTGTGCGCAGCGATAACATACATCGCTGCGGTCCACCTCGCAGGAGCACCTACTCTGCACGTGCCCCGCGTCGAGGCACCGGTAGCACCGCAGGGGTCTGGCCTCCAGGAGTTTAACCCGGGCCGAGACCCACCCCACCAGTAGCCGCCCGCTGGAGGCGATCTTCTTCGCCGCAGTAACTGGGCAGCGCACCCAAGCCGTTCCGGGGCTGTCGGCCGAGAAGCGGCGGATCTCGCCGCACTTGACCTGCTCGACGGGGCACTCCCCGGAGCGGGCCACTGCGGCCGCCACCTCCTCCCGGGACACCGCGTCGTCCAGCTCGCCAATGCGCAAATCCGCGCACTTGACGGGTCTGGCGACGCGGACAAGGTCCGCGGGAAGGACCTCCCGCAGCTTTCCCGCTAGCAGGTCCGCCTTCTCTCCGCTCTCAGCCCCGGGGACCTCCAGAACCCGGGCACCCGTCACGGCGGTCCGGAAGCGGAGACCCGTCAGGCCTAAGCCTTCCAGGTCAATCCGCTTCTTCGCCCCGTCGAGGACGTCCTTATAGGACAATTCCTTGCCCTCGACGGTGGCGCCCGGCTGTATGGTTATTGTAACCGCAGCCGAGCGCGGGGGGCGAAGCTTCGCCGCCGGGTCCCTCTTCTTGGGCGCTGCCGGCCTGTCCGGCGGTGCGCTGCCCTTCTTTACCTTGCCCCGCTTGCCCCGCTTGACCACCGTGCTCCACTCCTCGGAGGGGGCCGTCGGGGGCTTCGGGGCGCCGGCTTTCGGCGCTGCCGCCTCGGCGTAAGCCTTAGGAGGCGCCTTCTCCTTCCTTTTTCGGCTGCCTGGCCCGGCCTCACCGGCCGCAAGAGCGCCGGCGGGGGGCGCAGCCGCATCCCTCGCCCTGTCCGCGGCCAAAAGCGGCCGGAGGATCGGCTGGGGAGGGAGCCGCCTCTCGAGCGCCTCGAGCCTAGCGCCGACCATGTCGCCCACTTGCTTCATGATCGAGCGCGTCAGCGAGGCTACGTCGTCTCCGACGGCTCGGCTCGACTCCTTGGGCAGGCTTGCCATGCTCGCCCGCAGGTCCGCGATCTCCTTGCGGAGCTCAGCTACCTCACCCTGCAGGCGGGCATTGGCCCTTTGGAGCCGAGCCGTCTCCTCCGAGGCGGAGCGCTCTGCCAGCTCCGCCACGATCGCCCCCAAGTTGGCAGAGGCCTCCTTGAGCTCCTTCTGCAGCGTGCCCTTCAGGTTTTTCGATTTCCTCGCAACCGCCTGAATTAGGAGCACGCTGTCCGCCGCCTTCTTTTTGAGCTCCGATGTGGAGTCCCCGAGTTCGCCGCCTGGCAGCGACGACGACTCGGACCTCGACCGAGAGCGGAGGTCTCGGGCCATCTCGGCCACCTCCCTCTCGGCTCGGAGCTCGTCTTCTTCCCGCTGGGCCTTGAGATACGCGGTCTTCGCCTTAGCGAGACCGACGTACTCGCCCGTTGTTGGCGGGCGCCCTCTTCCCCTCACCGAAGTCGCCACTACCTTGGCCGACTCCGCCTCCTCCTCGTCACCCTTTTGGGGCGCTGGGGGCCCGCGTTTTCGCGCAGAGCGCCAAAATCCCCCCGTGCTATCGTCCGCAGACGACACAGACACCATGGTGGCCACGGACGAGTCAGACTCTTCCGCGGCTCCATGTGTCTCCTCCTCCGTTCGCAGGACATCGGTATCCGGTATGGGTGTGCTTAAGTCGTGTTGACGAAGGTCGGCGGGTTGCCGACCTACGAGGCAGTTATTGCCCCCCCCAGAGTACGAGGGGCAGCCCTCCGCCGAAGCAGAGGGGTGGGATTCCCCCTTTCGGGGACCCACCTGGGGACCATTTTCATAACTAGCCTTATCCATATTTGTGCATCTTTTTGCGGGGTGAGCTCCCCGTTGCCCTCTCGGGATTGGGTACCCCCCAACCATTCATCGCATCGCCGAGGGCGGGAACTTGCGATTAGGGTAATTTTTTAGAGAGGTTTTCTTCCTCGCGGCCCCCACCGGAGTGGCGGCCCTCACCCCTGACCCTACGGATCAGGGAGCGAGTTGGCCGACGGTGGCCGAAGCCATGCTGCCAGTCTCGCGACCGACAGCCCGTCGCCCCCACCCTAAACAACCCTAATGGGTTTCACACCCATTGTCCCTTCCACAGGGACATCAACCCTGAGCCGCGCTTAGTCTGGCCCCTCCTTCCAAGCCTGTCCGTTATGGGTAACCCTGTACGGCATAGCCTTGGAGATCATCGGGACACACAAGCCCCCCCACCACGACAAGGTGGCGGCCCCCGGGGGGGAACCTAACCTAACCTAACCTAACCTAACCTAACCTAACCTAACCTAACCTAACCTAACCTAACCTAACCTAACCTAACCTAACCTAACCTAACCTAACCTTTTTTTTTTTTTTTTTTTTTTTTACGTGGGGAAATGCAATTACGCATACCACCTGGGCGCAGGGGGAGGCCCAAGTGGTTATGTGGGACTCCCGTGGCTAATGAGACCACGGTATACCCACTAAAACCCCACGAATGCCACCTCGCCGTCTTCCGGCGGAGCTGCGGGAACGCTTTCGCACACATCCGCTGCTCCGCCGACGGCAGCCGCAAAAGCGGCTCCACCGTGATGCCCGAAGGCCCTTCACGCTAGGCGCGCCAGATGGTAGGGCGCGCCTTCCTCCTCGACCTCCACCAGTACAGTGGCGGACCCCCCCGAGTCCGCCACAAGGAGGTCATGGGTGCCGGAAAACCTCCAGCACCCGGCGGTGGATCAGATCTGTGGCTCCACCGCCAACCACACCTCGGCCGCAGAGGACAGGGAAAGCGGCGCACCGTAATACCGGCATTCCTCTTCCCCTGCGGCCCCACCAATGCCGCTCCGGCCGCGAATCGGAGCGGCTCCGCCTCGGCCGCAGAGGAAGGAAAACCTTCCTCTGCGGTCCCCACCTTGCGCATCCCAAGCAGGCTTGTCGCGCCAAGCCTGCTGGGAGCGACCACCTCGCCAGCCCGCAACCACCTATCCGCGCGGGCCGGCCCTGGGTGCCTCTTAGCTTCACCGTGGGCGCCGAAACCACGGTTACTAGAGCCCCCCCGCCACGACAAGGCGGGCACCCCCGGGGGGGAACCTAACCTAACCTAACCTAACCTTTTTTTTTTTTTTTTTTTTTTTTCGTGGGGAAATGCAATTACGCATACCACCCGGGCGCAGGGGGAGACCCAGGTGGTTATGTGGGACTCCCGTGGCTAATGAGACCACGGTATACCCACTAAAACCCCACGAATGCCACCTCGCCGTCTTCCGGCGGAGCTGCGGGAACGCTTTCGCACACATCCGCTGCTCCGCCGACGGCAGCCGCAAAAGCGGCTCCACCGTGATGCCCGAAGGCCCTTCACGCTAGGCGCGCCAGATGGTAGGGCGCGCCTTCCTCCTCGACCTCCACCAGTACAGTGGCGGACCCCCCCGAGTCCGCCACAAGGAGGTCATGGGTGCCGGAAAACCTCCAGCACCCGGCGGTGGATCAGATCTGTGGCTCCACCGCCAACCACACCTCGGCCGCAGAGGACAGGGAAAGCGGCGCACCGTAATACCGGCATTCCTCTTCCCCTGCGGCCCCACCAATGCCGCTCCGGCCGCGAATCGGAGCGGCTCCGCCTCGGCCGCAGAGGAAGGAAAACCTTCCTCTGCGGTCCCCACCTTGCGCATCCCAAGCAGGCTTGTCGCGCCAAGCCTGCTGGGAGCGACCACCTCGCCAGCCCGCAACCACCTTTCCGCGCGGGCCGGCCCTGGGTGCCTCTTAGCTTCACCGTGGGCGCCGAAACCACGGTTACTAGAGCCCCCCCGCCACGACAAGGCGGGCACCCCCGGGGGGGAACCTAACCTAACCTAACCTAACCTAACCTAACCTAACCTAACCTAACCTAACCTAACCTAACCTAACCTAACCTTTTTTTTTTTTTTTTTTTTTTTTTTTTTTTTTTTTTTTTTTTACGTGGGGAAATGCAATTACGCATACCACCTGGGCGCAGGGGGAGGCCCAAGTGGTTATGTGGGACTCCCGTGGCTAATGAGACCACGGTATACCCACTAAAACCCCACGAATGCCACCTCGCCGTCTTCCGGCGGAGCTGCGGGAACGCTTTCGCACACATCCGCTGCTCCGCCGACGGCAGCCGCAAAAGCGGCTCCACCGTGATGCCCGAAGGCCCTTCACGCTAGGCGCGCCAGATGGTAGGGCGCGCCTTCCTCCTCGACCTCCACCAGTACAGTGGCGGACCCCCCCGAGTCCGCCACAAGGAGGTCATGGGTGCCGGAAAACCTCCAGCACCCGGCGGTGGATCAGATCTGTGGCTCCACCGCCAACCACACCTCGGCCGCAGAGGACAGGGAAAGCGGCGCACCGTAATACCGGCATTCCTCTTCCCCTGCGGCCCCACCAATGCCGCTCCGGCCGCGAATCGTAGCGGCCCCGCCTTCTCGGCCGCAGAGGATAGGAAAACCTTCCTCTGCGGTCCCCACCTTGCGCATCCCAAGCAGGCTTGTCGCGCCAAGCCTGCTGGGAGCGACCACCTCGCCAGCCCGCAACCACCTTTCCGCGCGAGCCGGCCCTGGGTGCCTCTTGGTTCACCGTGGGCGCCGAAACCACGGTTACTAAGCCCCCCCGCCACGACAAGGCGGGCACCCCCGGGGGGGAACCTAACCTAACCTTTTTTTTTTTTTTTTTTTTGACGCTGGGAAATCCTCATGGATACCCGACAGGCGCGGGGGGGCGCTGTCGGGTTATGCCGGACTCTTACCGGCTAAAACCCAGCGGTGTTCCTCCTCGCCGTCTACCGGCGGAGCTGCGGGAACGCTTGCGCATACTTCCGCTGCTCCGCCGACGGCTGCCCGGACTCGGGCCCAACTCGTGGGGCGCCTTGTGTGGCGCCACTCACCTTTCACCTGGCGTGCCGAAACACGGAACACGCCAGCCGTCTCGGGGGTCTCCTCCAACTGGGCGATGGCACCCCCCGGTTCCACCGCCCGGAGACCCACATTATGGGGGAAGGCGACGCTCGTGCGCCAGTCGCCTCCGACCAGCTCTCCTACGGCGGAGCGGGATCGACAGAGGATCGTCCTCCCTCGCCCGCTCCGCCGCCTCCTTCTTTGTCATGACGACCTCGCAAAATTGGAGCGCCGCCTTCCACGCCCTCTCGCTGCCGACCATGGCTCGCACCACGCCCGGCAGCGACAGGTCGCCCCCAGTTTCAGCCACGAGCATGGCCCGTGGCTCCGCCCACTCCGGGCATTCCGCCAGCGTGTGCTCCGCCGTGTCCTCCAGACACCCACAAGCGTGGCACACGCCGGTCGGCTCCCGACCCGCCACGCCGCACAAGTACCTGCCGAAGCAACCGTGCCCCGTCAGGACCTGCACAGCGTGGAAGGTGAGGGCTCCGTGTCGGCGATCGACCCATCTTTCGAGGACGGGCCGAATCGCCTCCACCGTTCTTCTGCCGGCAGTTGGCTCCGCCAGCCTCTCCCTCCATTTCCGGAGGAGGACCCGGCGGTCGAGTTGTCTCTGCCGCCCGGCCTCCCCCGGCTCTGTTTCCTCCTCGTCGGCTCGTGCTGTTGCGCTGCGGCGCCAGTACACTGCCGAGAGCACCTCCGCGTCCAGGTCCCACGGTGGGGTCCCGGCCAGGAGGCACGCCGCCTCGCACGAGATGGTGCGGTATCCTCTCACTACCCTGATCGCCATGACCCGTTGCGCTTGGCGCAGGAGGGTCATGTTCTGGGCGATCAGGGTGTCCGCCCAGATCGGGGCCCCGTAGAGGGCCATCGACCGCACCACCCCGGCATACAACCGACGGCATGCCACTGTCGGTCCACCCAGGTTAGGCAGCAGCCAGCTCAAGGCGCCGGCCGCGCGCAACAACCTGGGGACCAGCCGCCGGAAGTGCTCTCGGAAGTTCCATCGACTGTCGAGGACGAGGCCTAGGTACCGCATCGTCGACTCGACAGCGATGGAGACGCCGCCGACCACCAGCCGGGATCCTGCGGGAGGGGCGCGTCGGGGTCCGTGAAAGCACAGGGCCTCCGACTTTTCCAGCGCCACCTCCAGCCCCAGCCGGCGGATTCGGGCCACCACTTGGGCCACTCCGGCCGTCGCCAAGAGGGCCGCCAACCGGTACGTGGCGCCGCAGGACGTTACGAGGGTATCGTCGGCGTAACAAGTTACGTCGACCCCCCGCAGATTGGCGCCCCGCAGCACCCAGTCGTAGCCGATGTTCCACAGGAGCGGCCCAAGGACCGATCCCTGTGGAACACCGCACGTCATGACCCGGCGGCCCCACCCGTCGCGCGTCGGGTACACCACCTCCCTCTCGGAGAAGTAGTCGGCGATGAGACGACGCAGGTAGCCGGGCACGCGATGGTAGCCCAGCGCCGCCTCGATGCAGCTCCAGGGAAGGGTGTTGAAAGCGTTGGCGATGTCTAGAGACACCGCCAAAACAACCTTGCCCTGGGCCACCGCCCCCTCCGAGAGGTCCTTCACCCGCGCGATGGCGTCGACCGTAGAGCGGCCCCGGCGGAAACCGAACTGCCGGTCGCTCAACCCCGGCCCGACCCGTTCGAGGTGCTCGACGAGGCGCGCGGAAATAATCCGCTCAAAGAGCTTGCTCACCTCGTCGAGCAACACTATGGGCCGGTATGCCGACGGCGAGTCCGCCGGGCGGCCCTCCTTGCGCAACAGCACGAGCCTTCCTACCTTCCACTTTCGAGGAAAGCGGCCACGCCGCATACAAGCGTCGAAGAGCTCGACCACCCCGGGCCCGAGGGCCTCCAGGGCGAGCACCCACACCCTGCCGGGTACCCCGTCGGGGCCCGGCGCCGTGCTCTTGGAGCGGAGCCGCTGGACTGCGACCTCCAACTCCTCCTGGGACACCTCGGGTATCGGGGCGTCCGAGCCCTCCGACGCTGCAGCCGCCATAGGAGGAGGCACCGTGTCGGCCCTCTCCGGGAAGAGGGCGGCGACGACGTTGGACACCAAGTCTGGTTGGAGACTCCGGGTCAGCGGAGGGGCCCAGGGGCGCAGCTGACCACGCACCGTCTTATACGGGCGCCCCCAGGGATCTCTATTCAGAGTCTCCAACCACTCTCCCCACGACTGGGACTTTGCCTCCCCTATGGCGATCTGCAGGGAGACACATCTCTCCCTGTATGCGGCGTAGAGGCGGCTTTCCTCGGCCTCCACCCGTCTCCGCCGCCTTCTGTAGTGGGTGTACTGGCGTCTGGCCGCTACGCACGCTTGTCGAAGCCGGCGCAGGTCCGCCGACCACCAGTACACCCATCTGCGGAGCGGGAGCGGTCTGGCGCGCGACATGCCGGCGTCGCACACCTGCGCCATCGACTCGCTCAACCGCTCCGCTCGCCCGTCCACGTCGGCCGCCGGGCCCTCCGGCGCCGGCTGCCATGCCTGGACGATGGACGCCTCGACGATCACGTCGGGGTCCATCGTCTTGAGGGCCCAGCGCGGTCCGTCCCCACGCGGGGGCCGGGTCTGTGGAGCCCCAGGGTAGGCGGCGACCTCGAACCGGATATACCGATGGTCCGACAGCGTCTCCGCCTCCCCGAGCACCCTCCAGTTTTGGACACGGCGCGCGAGACACGGGGTCGCGAACGTAAGGTCCACGATTGACCCCCCGTTGTGCCGCACGCACGTGTCCACCGACCCCCGGTTCAGAAGAACTAAACCCGACGTGGCAGCCCACTCCTCCAGAACCTCGCCCCGTGCATTGGCAACCGGGGAACCCCAAGCCGTGGATTTGGCGTTGAAGTCCCCGGCGACCAGCACTGGGGTTGGGTGACTCTGGCCGACCAGAGCACCGACCTCGAGCAGAAGTTGCTCGAAAGCGGCCAGGCTCCGGTTCGGCGAGAAGTATACGCCGACGATCGTCACACCCATAAGGGTGGCCGCGACGCATCCATGGCCCTTCGCTGTTTTGTCGAAGGGCGGGGAGCCGGCGGCCGTCTGTGCGACGATCGCCACCGTGTCCCCCCGGTCACCAACCCAGTTGTCCCTGTTGGGCACGAGGCAAGGTTCTGCCACCACCGCCACCTGAATCGACCACTCGGCCAGGCTCTGGTACAAAAGGTCCTGAGCTCTGGCCGAGTGGTTGAGGTTCGCCTGGAGCACGGATATGGCCATATTAATCTACGACCATATCCGCGACCCTCTCTGCTCGTTCGACGTCGGTGGCGGACGGGCGAGCCGGCCGGGGGTGGGCTGTGGAGCTTTTCCCGGCGGGCTTCTTCTCCTTTTTCTTGCCGGCGGACTTGGCGGAAGCGAGACATGCTGCGCTTCCCGCTCTGTGGTCCGCCGGCTTATTCTTCTCCTCGCACAGCGGGCAGCGTGGGGCAGCGGTGCAACCGGCCGCCTTGTGGCCCGGTTGTGCGCAGCGATAACATACATCGCTGCGGTCCACCTCGCAGGAGCACCTACTCTGCACGTGCCCCGCGTCGAGGCACCGGTAGCACCGCAGGGGTCTGGCCTCCAGGAGTTTAACCCGGGCCGAGACCCACCCCACCAGTAGCCGCCCGCTGGAGGCGATCTTCTTCGCCGCAGTAACTGGGCAGCGCACCCAAGCCGTTCCGGGGCTGTCGACCGAGAAGCGGCGGATCTCCCCGCATTTCACCTGCTCTACGGGGCACTCCCCGGAGCGGGCCACTGCGGCTGCCACCTCCTCCCGGGACACCGCGTCGTCCAGCTCGCCAATGCGCAGGTCTGCACACTTGACGGGTCTGGCGACGCGGACCAGGTCCGCGGGAAGGACCTCCCGCAGCTTGCCCGCCAGCAGGTCCGCCTTCTCTCCGCTCTCAGCCCCGGGGACCTCCAGAACCCGGGCACCCGTCACGGCGGTCCGGAAGCGGAGACCCGTCAGGCCTAAGCCTTCTAGGTCAATCCGTTTCTTCGCCCCGTCGAGGACATCCTTGTACGAGAGCTCCTTGCCCTCGACCGTGGCGCCCGGCTGTATGGTTATTGTAACCGCAGCCGAGCGCGGGGGGCGAAGCTTCGCCGCCGGGTCCCTCTTCTTGGGCGCTGCCGGCCTATCCGGCGGTGCGCTGCCCTTCTTCTTATCCGGCTTTCCCCGCTTGCCCCGCTTGACCGTGCTCCACTCCTCGGAGGGGGCCGTCGGGGGCTTCGGGGCGCCGGCTTTTGGCGCTGCCACCTCGGCGTAAGCCTTAGGAGGCGCCTTCTCCTTTCTCTTTCGGCTGCCTGGCCCGGCCTCACCGGCCGCAGGAGCGCCGGCGGGGGGCGCAGCCGCATCCCTCGCCCTGTCGGCGGCCAAAGGCGGCCGGAGGATCGGCTGGGGAGTGAGCCGCCTCTCGAGTGCCTCGAGCCTAGCGCCGATCATGTCCCCCACTTCCTTCATGATCGAACGCGTCAGCGACGAGACATCGCTGACGGCTCCGACGGCTCCGCTCGGCTCTTTGGGCAAGCCCACAAGGCTCGCCCGCAGGTCCGCGACCTCCTTGCGGAGCTCGGCGACCTCGCCTTGCAGGCGGGCATTGGCCCTTTCGAGCCGAGCCGTCTCCTCCGAGGCGGAGCGCTCTGCCAGCTCCGCCACGATCGCCCCCAGGTTGGCAGAGGCCTCCTTGAGCTCCTTCTGCAGCGTGCCCTTCAGGTTTTTGGATTTTCTCGCAACCGCCTGAATTAGGAGCACGCTGTCGGCCGCCTTCTTTTTGAGCTCCGATGTCGAGTCCCCGAGTTCGCCGCCTGGCAGCGACGACGACTCGGACCTCGACCGAGAGCGGAGGTCTCGGGCCATCTCGGCCACCTCCCTCTCGGCTCGGAGCTCGTCTTCTTCCCGCTGGGCCTTGAGATACGCCGACTTCGCCTTAGCGAGGCCGACGTACTCGCCCGTTGTTGGCGGGCGCCCTCTCCCCCTCACCGAAGTCGCCACTACCTTGGCCGACTCCGCCTCCTCCTCGTCACCCTTTTGGGGTGCTGGGGGCCCGCGTTTTCGCGCAGACCGCCAAAATCCCCCCGTGCTGTCGTCCGCAGACGACACAGACACCATGGTGGCCACGGACGAGTCAGACTCCTCCGCGGCTCCATGTGTCTCCTCCTCAAATCGCAAAGCATCGGTGTCCGGTATGGGTGTGCGTTGGTCGTGTTGACGAAGGCCGGCGGGTTGCCGACCTACGAGGCAGTTATTGCCCCCCCCAGAGTACGAGGGGCAGCCCTCCGCCGTAGCAGAGGGGTGGGATTCCCCCTTTCGGGGACCCACCTGGGGACCATTTTTATAACTAGCCTGTTCCATTTTGTTTGCCTCTTTTTAACGGGGTGAGCTCCCCGTTGCCCTCTCGGGATTGGGTACCCCCCAACCATTCATCGCATCGCCGAGGGCGGGAACTTGCGATTAGGGTAATTTTTTAGAGAGGTTTTCTTCCTCGCGGCCCCCACCGGAGTGGCGGCCCTCACCCCTGACCCTACGGATCAGGGAGCGAGTTGGCCGACGGTGGCCGAAGCCATGCTGCCAGTCTCGCGACCGACAGCCCGTCGCCCCCACCCTAAACAACCCTAAAAGGGTTTCACGCCCCTTGTCCCTTCCACAGGGACATCAACCCTGAGCCGCGCTTAGTCTGGCCCCTCCTTCCAAGCCTGTCCGTTATGGGTAACCCTGTACGGCATAGCCTTGGAGATCATCGGGACACACAAGCCCCCCCACCACGACAAGGTGGCGGCCCACGGGGGGGAACCTAACCTAACCTTTTTTTTTTTTTTTTTTTTTACGTGGGGAAATGCAATTACGCATACCACCTGGGCGCAGGGGGAGACCCAGGTGGTTATGTGGGACTCCCGTGGCTAATGAGACCACGGTATACCCACTAAAACCCCACGAATGCCGCCTCGCCGTCTTCCGGCGGAGCTGCGGGAACGCTTTCGCACACATCCGCTGCTCCGCCGACGGCAGCCGCAAAGAGCGGCTCCTCCGCAGATGCCCGAAGGCCCTCCGCGTGAGGCGCGCCAGATGGTAGGGCGCGCCTTCCTCCTCGACCTCCTCCAGTACAGTGGCGGACCCCCCCGAGTCCGCCACAAGGAGGTCATGGGTGCCGGAAAACCTCCAGCACCCGGCGGTGGATCAGATCTGTGGCTCCACCGCCAACCACACCTCGGCCGCAGAGGACAGGGAAAGCGGCGCACCGCAATACCGGCATTCCTCTTCCCCTGCGGCCCCACCAATGCCGCTCCGGCCGCGAATCGGAGCGGCTCCGCCTCGGCCGCAGAGGAAGAAAAACCTTCCTCTGCGGTCCCCACCTTGCGCATCCCAAGCAGGCTTGTCGCGCCAAGCCTGCTGGGAGCGACCACCTCGCCAGCCCGCAACTGTCTTTCCGCGCGGGCCGGCCCTGGGTGCCTCTTGGTTCACCGTGGGCGCCGAAACCACGGTTACTAAGCCCCCCCGCCACGACAAGGCGGGCACCCCCGGGGGGGAACCTAACCTTTTTTTTTTTTTTTTTTTTTTTTTTTTTCGTGGGGAAATGCAATTACGCATACCACCCGGGCGCAGGGGGAGACCCAGGTGGTTATGTGGGACTCCCGTGGCTAATGAGACCACGGTATACCCACTAAAACCCCACGAATGCCACCTCGCCGTCTTCCGGCGGAGCTGCGGGAACGCTTTCGCACACATCCGCTGCTCCGCCGACGGCAGCCGCAAAAGCGGCTCCTCCGCGAATGCCCGAAGGCCCTTCACGCTAGGCGCGCCAGATGGTAGGGCGCGCCTTCCTCCTCGACCTCCACCAGTACAGTGGCGGACCCCCCCGAGTCCGCCACAAGGAGGTCATGGGTGCCGGAAAACCTCCAGCACCCGGCGGTGGATCAGATCTGTGGCTCCACCGCCAACCACACCTCGGCCGCAGAGGACAGGGAAAGCGGCGCACCGTAATACCGGCATTCCTCCTCCCCTGCGGCCCCACCAATGCCGCTCCGGCCGCGAATCGGAGCGGCTCCGCCTCGGCCGCAGAGGAAGGAAAACCTTCCTCTGCGGTCCCCACCTTGCGCATCCCAAGCAGGCTTGTCGCGCCAAGCCTGCTGGGAGCGACCACCTCGCCAACCCGCAACCACCTATCCGCGCGGGCCGGCCCTGGGTGCCTCTTAGCTTCACCGTGGGCGCCGAAACCACGGTTACTAGAGCCCCCCCGCCACGACAAGGCGGGCACCCCCGGGGGGGGGGGGAACCTAACCTAACCTAACCTAACCTAACCTAACCTAACCTAACCTAACCTAACCTAACCTTTTTTTTTTTTTTTTTTTTTTTTTTTCGCTGGGAAAAATGCATTACGCATCCCCTCCCGTCGGGGGACGGAAGGGGTATGTGGGACTCCCGGGGAAGGTGTGCTCCCGGTATACCCACTAAACAACCCAGCGGCACTCCCGCATCGCCTTTGGTGGCGGGGATCTGGGAATCGGCATAGCCTTTGCTTCCAGTTCCCCGCCGGCGTTTGCCCGCCTGCAGCGGTGGGCCCTTCACGCCCCTCCCCATACGGGAAGGGGCTCGAGGATGACTGAGTGCTCGGTCATCCTCGTCCGGCTGGGTGATAAGCGGTGCAATGCGGGCGAGGGCGCCCCCGCGCCTGTCGCCCGCTGCTTATCACCGGGGGGAGAGGGGGTGGTTGACCACCCCCCTTCTCCTGCCTCTTCTCCGGCGGAGAGGCGGCGCGAGAGGATCGTCCTCCCGCGCGCGCTCCGCCTCCTCCTTCTGTGACATGACGTCATCACAGAAGGAGGCGACCGCCACCCACGCCTCCTCGCTCCCCAACATGGCATTTACCACTGCGGGAAGCGAGAGGTCCGGCCCAATCGCCGCGACAAGACTGCGGCGCCGCTCGGCCCACGACGGGCACACCTCCAGGGTGTGTTGTGCCGTGTCCTCCGCCGCGCCACAGTCAAGGCACGACGGACTTTCCTCCCTCCCGATCCGGTGAAGGTACGACCCGAAACAGCCGTGCCCGGACAGCACCTGCACCAGCCGGAAGGTGAGGAAGCCGTGCGGTCGTTCAAGCCAGTCCTGCAGGACAGGCCCAAGCGCGTCGAGCGTTCGACGGCCGAAAACTGCAGAGGCAAGGTCCGCCATCCAATGACGGACGACGGCATCCCTCGCCTCCTGTCGCACAGCCTCCCGTTCCTCAGGGGCAGGGTACTCATCGAGTGCCCTTCGCCCCGCCGTCCATTCGTAGACTCTGGCTAGCACCCACGCCTCGAGCTCCCAAGGAGGGGTGCCAGCCAGAGCGCACGCTGCCGCGAAGCTCACCGAGCGGTAAGCCCGCGCCGCCCGTTGTGCGATGGCCCTCTGGGGCACCCGCAAGGCTGTGGCATTCTCCCTTCTATGAAGGGAGTCTGCCCAGATAGGCGCCCCGTACAGGGCCATGCTCTTCAGGATGCCGGCGTACAGCCGCCGGCATCGCCCGCCTGGCCCCCCCAAGTTCGGCATCAGCCATGAGAGGGCCCCCGCTGCCTTCAGCAGCCGCGACGACAGTCCGCTGAAGTGCGGGCTGAAGCGCCACCTGCCGTCGAGCGTTAGACCCAGATATTTCATCTGGGTCTTAACCTCAATTCTGACGCCCTCCACAAAGATGTGGGCGTCAGAAGGGCGCCGCTGCCGAGGCCCGTGGAAGAAAACGGCCTCGGTCTTATGCAACGCCACCCTCAGTCCAAGGCGGCGGATCCTACCGGCGACTAACGATCCGCCCGCCGAGGCCAGACTGGCCGCCTCACCGAAATTCCCTCCTCGGGCAGTGAGGAGAGTGTCATCCGCGTAGCAGATGACACTCGTGCCACGGAGGAGGGTCCCACGCAGAAGCCAGTCGAATCCGATGTCCCACAGGAGAGGTCCTAGGACTGACCCCTGCGGAACACCGGACTCCGCCGGATATCGCCGGACCTGGCCAGCTTTATCCACTAGGAGGACCGCTCTGTCCTCCAAGTAGCTGGCCAGGAGGTCCCTCATATATTGAGGCACTCCGTGGAACCGGAGCGCCTCGAGGACGGTCGCATGGGGAAGAGTGTTGAAAGCGTTGGCTATGTCGAATGACACAGCCAACACCCCGTCCCCAGCGTCCATCGCCTCCTTCACCACACCCTTTAGTAGGGCGAGGGCGTCTATTGTCGAACGCTCAGGTCGAAAACCAAACTGAGCGTCCGACAGGTCCGGCCCAACCATCCGCAGGTGGTCCTTGAGGCGGGCGGCGATGACCCCCTCGAACATCTTACCGACCTCATCGAGCAGAACGATGGGTCGGTATGCCGAGGGAGAGTCCACCGGGCGTCCTTCTTTACGGAGGAGGCATAGACGCCCCTCCTTCCAAGGTTTCGGGAACCTTCTCGACGCAAAACACGCGTCAAAGAGGTCCCGAAACCTTTCCTCCATTTCAGTCGTGGCCATTGCCACCACCCTTGCTGGGACACCGTCTGGCCCTGGGGCCGTCTTTTTGGCACGAAGGCGAAGCACCGCCGTGCTAAGCTCGGCCCCAGAGAGAGGAGGGGCTTCCTCTTCCTCCTGAACCGCACCCTGCGGAGGGTCCATTACTGGTGGGGTGAAGGCGTCGGTCCTGCCTGGAAACAGGGACCGTACCACCCCATCCAGCACTGCCGGCTCGAGGGTCTCCGATACGGGGGGGCCGAAGGGACGCAGTTTATTCCGCGCCACCTTATATGGCCTCCCAAAAGGGTCCTCGTCGAGGCCCTCCAGCAGCTCAGCCTGCGCCGCGTCCTGAGCGGCGAACATCGCATTTCTGAGAGCCTGCTTTGCCTCCACGTACAGGTCGTGAAGGCGGTCCTCATTTGCCCGATCGTGTATTCGCCGCCGCCGGCTTCGACCGTACTCCCTTCGCGCCGCCACACAGGCAGTTCGGAGCCCCGCCAACTCCTTCGACCACCAATAGACGGCGCGTCGGGGAGGCGGACGACGAGACCGAGGCATGCTGGAATTGCATACCGCAGTCAACGACTCCCTCAGCTGTGCCGCGGCGGCGTCCACGTCCACGACGTTGACCTCAGGCGAGAGCCAGTCCTGGATGAAGGCCGCCTCCCTCGCTGCCTCCCTGTCCAGGTGGACGAAGGCCCACCGAGGAAATGGAGATTGGCCCGGAGGAGCCGTTCTCCGGGGACCTTGGGTGGAGATCTCGAACCGCACGTAGCGATGGTCCGAGAAAGTCTCCACCATGTCCACCCGCCAGTTTTTCACACGCGCGGCTAGCGCGGGTGAGGCAAAAGCGACGTCCACAATTGACCCACCCCACCGCCGCACGCACGTGTGGACCTCCCCTCTATTTAGAAGGGAGAGCCCGGAGGAGGCCGCCCACAGCTCGACTGCCCGTCCGCGTGCGTCAGTGGCTGGGTTTCCCCAAACCACCGACTTGGCGTTCAGATCTCCCAGGACGGAGACCTGACGTGACGCTACCCTCGCAACCACTGCGGCGAGGACTCCAAGGAAGTCCTCAAAATCCGCAAGTGGTCGGTTTGGGGAGAAATAGACCCCGACAAGGGCTATGTCTCCCCACGCGGCGGCCACGTATCCCGGTCCCCTCTCTAAAAGCGAAAGGGGAGGGGAGTCCGCGGAAGCTCGCGCCACAAGCGCCACCAAGCCGTCCCTATCCCCTAGCCAGCGGCCAGGCACAGAGTACGGTTCGGCGACGACCGCAACATCCACCAACCACTCAGCCATGGCCTGCACCAGTAGGTCCTGGGCCGCTCTGCAGTGGTTGGTGTTTGCCTGTAAAATGCGATGGACCACTGCCATTATTGGTCCATCGCATTGCCCTCTTCAGCCTGTTGCGAAGCCTCGGCAGGCTCAACAGTGGCGGCGGCAGCAGCAGGACTGATTTGCGCCTGCGCTTGTCCCTTCTTTGGAGGAGGATTGCACATCCTCCCCCCCATCACGTGGTCGGCTGGACGGCCACTGGCGGTGCACACCGCGCAGCGCGGCGTGGCAACACCGCACTCCGACGCCTTGTGCCCCGCTTCCCCGCAGCGGCAGCAGAGCTCCGCCCTTTCCACTCGGGATGGACACAGAGCTCTGGTGTGTCCTATTCCGAAGCACTTGAAGCAGCGGAAAGGCCGCTCCTCAAGTGCCCGGACCTCAGCCACACAAAACCCTACGGGGATCCGCCTCTTGGCCAGTACGGCCTTTGCCGCGACCACCGGACACTCCAGGCGGACAGCACCCAGACCACCGCGACCAGGCTTGATAGCCCCGCCCTTTATTGCTGCCGCGTCGCAGCCTCCTGCGGCGGCAACTGCCGCCACCACCTCCTCCTTTGTGACCGAGTCGTCAAGATCGGTCACTTCCAAGGTTGCGGTCTTTGTTGGCCTGGCAACTTTGGCCGCATCCGCAATGACCTCTTGCAGTTTACTTGCGAAGAGGTCCGCATTGGCGCCGCCCTGGGCCCCCGAAAACTCGAAGAGTCGAGCTCCGGTTTGGGTCCGGCGGCACGTCACCAGGCCAATACCCAGTGTGGCCGGGTTGGCGTTGGTACGAGCCCGTTTCAGAACGGACTCGTACGTCTCGCCCTTCTCCATGGCCTCCGGAGTGAGTGTCACTACGACGGCCGCGGTTTTGGGGGGAACAAGCTTCCTCCCACTAGGCTTGGGGGCTGTTGTCTCCCCCTTGCTCCTCCCCTTTTCTTTGCTCATCTCGTTGGACGAGCCGGAGGGGACATTGGCAGGGGCAACAGCCTGCACCGCCTTTTTGGCGCCTTTCTTCTTCCTCCCAACCACCTCAGTCCACTCGTTGGACGGAGTGCTGGAGGGAAGGAAGGCGTCCTCCCTCTGGGACGAGGCCGCCGCCACCTCAGTCGCGGCCGGCGGAGCAACCTCAGTCGCGGCCGGCGGAGCCACCTCAGCCGTAGCCGGCGGGGCCACCGTCTTTTTCCCCTTCCCTTTGCCCTTTGCGGGTTTAGTGGTCGGGGGAGGAGCCATCACGGCTTGGGCAGGGGCAGAGTCAGAAGCAGCAGTGTCCACTGCCAAATGCGACCTGTCGCGCCTTTCAGGCAGGAGCCTATCCTCGATGCCCGCAAAGCAGGCTCGCGTGAAAGCTCGCTCCTCCATCACAACCTTGCGGATGATTTCCTCAAGGTTGGAGGAGGAGAGGTCCACCGACGTCGTTACAGGCGGGGCCTGGTTAGGCCGCCCCATAGCTTCAGCAAGCTTCGTGTGCAGCTCGCTGACCTCCTTGGTTAGGCAGTCCACCCTCTTTTGGAGCTGCCTTACCTCATCGGTGGTTGTGCGCTGCACCAACTCACCGATGATGCCGCGAAGACTGGCAGCCCGCGATTTGAGGGCCTTTTGGAAGGTCCCCTTCAAATTTGAGGACTTTGAGGCGACGGTGACTATCTCCTCTTGGTCCTCTTCGGCCATCTTCACTAGTTCCGCTAAGGAGTGATCCGCGTACGAGACGCTAGACGCACCGTAGTCCGCCTTAGCCCTGCGCTCGCGTGCCTGTGCCTCCTTAGCGGCAACCTGCTCCTCCAACTCCTGTTGGATGCGTGCCCTGTTTGCCACGTCCAGCTGACGTTGGGCGTCCAGCAGACCTACGTCGTGGCTAGTGCAAGCCAGAGCGGGGTTAGCCTTGTTCCGCTTTTTCAGCTCCGAGGAGCCCTCCGAACCCTTCTTCAAGTAGGCCCGCTTTTTTGCCTGTTGGGCCGGCAGCTCCGCCACAGGGGCGTCACTGTCGGACCCCGACAGGTCCTCCTCCCTCCAGACCAGGCTCGCCGCCGGTGATGGTGCACGGCTAGCCTCCAACGCCGAAGCGTCGTCGGGGGTGGCCCTGAGAAGGGCCGTTTCGGGTTGGCCCTGAGAAGGGCCTTTTATAAAACGCCCGGAGGCGTCCCGCAAAGGTTTCGACATTTCGTCGAACGACAATGACCGCACTTAAAACTCTGATAGTGTACGATCGCACAGTGTTCGTTTGCCGCCTGTCTGCCACTCCGTTACGGTGGTCAGACGAGACGTTGCCCGGGGATTGCTACGAGGAAGCCAACACTGCGGGGAATCCCCAACCTAACCTAACCTAACCTAACCTAACCTAACCTAACCTAACCTTTTTTTTTTTTTTTTTACGTGGGGAAATGCAATTACGCATACCACCTGGGCGCAGGGGGAGGCCCAAGTGGTTATGTGGGACTCCCGTGGCTAATGAGACCACGGTATACCCACTAAAACCCCACGAATGCCACCTCGCCGTCTTCCGGCGGAGCTGCGGGAACGCTTGCGCACACATCCGCTGCTCCGCCGACGGCAGCCGCAAAAACGGCTCCTCCGTGAAGCCCGAAGGCCCTTCACGCTAGGCGCGCCAGATGGTAGGGCGCGCCTTCCTCCTCGACCTCCTCCAGTACAGTGGCGGACCCCCCCGAGTCCGCCACAAGGAGGTCATGGGTGCCGGAAAACCTCCAGCACCCGGCGGTGGATCAGATCTGTGGCTCCACCGCCGACCACACCTCGGCCGCAGAGGACAGGGAAAGCGGCGCACCGCAATACCGGCATTCCTCCTCCCCTGCGGCCCCACCAATGCCGCTCCGGCCGCGAATCGGAGCGGCTCCGCCTCGGCCGCAGAGGAAGGAAAACCTTCCTCTGCGGTCCCCACCTTGCGCATCCCAAGCAGGCTTGTCGCGCCAAGCCTGCTGGGAGCGACCACCTCGCCAGCCCGCAACTGTCTTTCCGCGCGGGCCGGCCCTGGGTGCCTCTTGGTTCACCGTGGGCGCCGAAACCACGGTTACTAAGCCCCCCCGCCACGACAAGGCGGGCACCCCCGGGGGGGAACCTAACCTAACCTAACCTTTTTTTTTTTTTTTTTTTTTTTTTTTTTTCGCTGGGAAAAATGCATTACGCATCCCCTCCCGTCGGGGGACGGAAGGGGTATGTGGGACTCCCGGGGAAGGTGTGCTCCCGGTATACCCACTAAACAACCCAGCGGCACTCCCGCATCGCCTTTGGTGGCGGGGATCTGGGAATCGGCATAGCCTTTGCTTCCAGTTCCCCGCCGGCGTTTGCCCGCCTGCAGCGGTGGGCCCTTCACGCCCCTCCCCATACGGGAAGGGGCTCGAGGATGACTGAGTGCTCGGTCATCCTCGTCCGGCTGGGTGATAAGCGGTGCAATGCGGGCGAGGGCGCCCCCGCGCCTGTCGCCCGCTGCTTATCACCGGGGGGAGAGGGGGTGGTTGACCACCCCCCTTCTCCTGCCTCTTCTCCGGCGGAGATGCGGCGCGAGAGGATCGTCCTCCCGCACGCGCTCCGCCTCCTCCTTCTGTGACATTACTTCTTCACAGAAGGAGGCGACCGCCGCCCATGCCTCCTCGCTCCCCAACATGGCATTTACCACGGCGGGAAGCGAGAGGTCCGGCCCGACCGCCGCGACAAGACTGCGGCGCTGCTCGGCCCACGACGGGCACACCTCCAGGGTGTGTTGTGCCGTGTCCTCCGCCGCGCCACAGTCATGGCACGACGGGCTTTCCTCCCTTCCGATCCGGCGAAGGTACGACCCGAAACAGCCGTGCCCGGACAGCACCTGCGCCAACCGGAAGGTGAGGAATCCGTGCGGTCGTTCGAGCCAGTCCTGCAGGACCGGCCCAAGCGCGTCGAGGGTTCGACGGCCGAAAACTGCAGAGGCAAGGTCCGCCATCCAGTGACGGACGACGGCATCCCTCGCCTCCCGCCGAACAGCCTCGCGTTCCTCAGGGGCAGGGCTCTCACCGAGTGCCCTTCGCCCCGCCGTCCATTCGTAGACTCTGGCTAGCACCCACGCCTCGAGCTCCCAAGGAGGGGTGCCAGCCAGAGCGCACGCTGCCGCGAAGCTCACCGAGCGGTAAGCCCGCGCCGCCCGTTGTGCGATGGCCCTCTGGGGCACCCGCAAGGCTGTGGCATTCTCCCTTCTAAGAAGGGAGTCTGCCCAGATAGGCGCCCCGTACAGGGCCATGCTCTTCAGGATGCCGGCGTACAGCCGCCGGCATCGCCCGCCTGGCCCCCCCAAGTTCGGCATCAGCCATGAGAGGGCCCCCGCTGCCTTCAGCAGCCGCGACGACAGTCCGCTGAAGTGCGGGCTGAAGCGCCACCTGCCGTCGAGCGTTAGACCCAGATATTTCATCTGGGTCTTAACCTCAATTCTGACGCCCTCCACAAAGATGTGGGCGTCAGAAGGGCGCCGCTGCCGAGGCCCGTGGAAGAAAACGGCCTCGGTCTTATGCAACGCCACCCCCAGTCCAAGGCGGCGGATCCTACCGGCGACTAACGATCCGCCCGCCGAGGCCAGACTGGCCGCCTCACCGAAATTCCCTCCTCGGGCAGTGAGGAGAGTGTCATCCGCGTAGCAGATGACACTCGTGCCACGGAGGAGGGTCCCACGCAGAAGCCAGTCGAATCCGATGTCCCACAGGAGAGGTCCTAGGACTGACCCCTGCGGAACACCGGACTCCGCTGGATATCGCCGGACCTGGCCAGCTTTATCCACTAGGAGGACCGCTCTGTCCTCCAAGTAGCTGGCCAGGAGGTCCCTCATACATTGAGGCACTCCGTGAAACCGGAGGGCCTCGAGGACGGTCGCATGGGGAAGGGTGTTGAATGCGTTGGCTATGTCGAATGACACAGCCAACACTCCGTCCCCAGCGTCCACCGCCTCCTTGACCACCCCCTTTAATAAGGCGAGGGCGTCTATTGTCGAACGCTCAGATCGAAAACCAAACTGAGCGTCCGACAGGTCCGGCCCAACCATCCGCAGGTGGTCCTTTAGGCGGGCGGCGATGATCCCCTCGAACATCTTACCGACCTCATCGAGCAGAACGATGGGTCGGTATGCCGAGGGAGAATCTGCCAGGCGTCCCTCTTTACGGAGGAGGCATAAACGCCCCTCCTTCCAAGGTTTCGGGAACCTTCTCGACGCGAAACACGCGTCAAAGAGGTCCCGAAACCTTTCCTCCATTTCTGTGGTGGCCATTGCCACCACCCTTGCTGGGACGCCGTCTGGCCCTGGGGCCGTCTTTTTAGCACGAAGGCGAAGCACCGCCGTGCTAAGCTCGGCCCCAGAGAGAGGAGGGGCTTCCTGGTCCTCCTCTTCCTCTTGAACCGCACCCTGCGGAGGGTCCATTGTTGGTGGGGTGAAAGCGTCGGCCCTGCCTGGAAACAGGGACCGTACGACCCCATCCAGCACTGCCGGCTCGAGGGTCTCCGATACGGGAGGGCCATAGGGGCGCAATTTGTTTCGCGCCGCCTTATATGGCCTCCCAAAAGGATCCTTGTCGAGGCCCTCCAGCAGCTCAGCCTGCGCCGCATCCTGAGCGGCGAGCATTTCCTTTCTGAGGGCCTGCTTTGCCTCCACGTATAGGTCGTGAAGGCGGTCCTCATTCGCCCGATCGTGTGTTCGCCGCCGCCGGCTTCGAGCGTACTCCCTTCGAGCCGCCACGCAGGCGGTTCGGAGCCCCGCCAACTCCTTCGACCACCAATAGACGGCGCGTCGGGGAGGCGGACGACGAGACCGAGGCATGCTCGAATCGCATACCGCGGTCAACGACTCCCTCAGCTGTGCCGCGGCGGCGTCCACGTCCACGACGTTTACGTCAGGCGAAAGCCAATCCTGCATGAAGGCCGCCTCCCTCGCTGCCTCCCTGTCCAGGTGGACGAAGGCCCACCGAGGGAACGGAGATTGGCCTGGAGGTGCCGTTCTCCGGGGACCTTGGGTGGAGATCTCGAACCGCACGTAGCGGTGGTCCGAGTAAGTCTCCACCATGTCCACCCGCCAGTTTTTCACACGCGCGGCTAGTGTGGGTGAGGCAAAAGTGACATCCACAATTGACCCACCCCACCGCCGCACGCATGTATGGACCTCCCCTCTATTTAGGAGGGAGAGCCCGGAGGAGGCCACCCACAACTCGAGCGCCCGCCCGCGTGCGTCTGTGGCTGGGTTACCCCAAGCCACCGACTTGGCGTTCAGGTCTCCCAGGACGGAGACCTGACGTGGCGCCACCCTCGCAACCACTGCGGCGAGGACTCCAAGGAAGTCCTCAAAATCCGACAGTGGTCGGTTTGGGGAGAAATAGACCCCGACAAGGGCTATGTCTCCCCACGCGGCGGCCACGTATCCCGGTCCCCTCTCTAAAAGCGAAAGGGGAGGGGAGTCCGCGGAAGATCGCGCCACAAGCGCCACCAAGCCGTCCCTATCCCCTAGCCAGCGGCCAGGCACAGAATACGGCTCGGCGACGACCGCAACATCCACCAACCACTCAGCCATGGCCTGCACCAGTAGGTCCTGGGCCGCTCTGCAGTGATTGGTGTTTGCCTGTAAAATGCGATGGACCACTGCCATTATTGGTCCATCGCATTGCCCTCTTCGGCCTGTTGCAAAGCCTCTACAGGCTCAACAGTGGCGGCGGCAGCAGCAGGACGGATTTGCGCCTGCGCTTGTCCCTTCTTTGGAGGAGGATTGCACATCCTCCCCCCCATCACGTGGTCAGCTGGACGGCCACTGGCGATGCACACCGCGCAGCGCGGCGTGGCAACACCGCACTCCGACGCCTTGTGGCCTGCTTCCCCGCAGCGGCAGCAGAGCTCCGCCCTTTCCACTCGGGATGGACACAGAGCTCTTGTGTGTCCTATTCCGAAGCACTTGAAGCAGCGGAAAGGCCGCTCCTCAAGTGCCCGGACCTCAGCCACACAAAACCCTACGGGGATCCGCCTCTTGGCCAGTACGGCCTTTGCCGCGACGACCGGACACTCCAGGCGGACAGCACCCAGACCACCGCGACCAGGCTTGATAGCCCCGCACTTTATTGCTGCCGCGTCGCAGCCTCCTGTGGCGGCAACTGCCTCCACCACCTCCTCTTTTGTGACCGAGTCGTCAAGATCGGTCACTTCCAATGTTGCGGTCTTTGTTGGCCTGGCAACTTTGGCCGCGTCCGCTATGACCTCTTGCAACTTGCTTGCGAAGAGGTCCGCATTGGCGCCGCCCTGGGCCCCCGAAAACTCGAAGAGTCGAGCTCCGGTTTGGGTCCGGCGGCAAGTCACCAGGCCAATACCCAGTGTGGTTGGGTTGGCGTTGGTACGAGCCCGTTTCAGAACGGACTCGTACGTCTCGCCCTTCTCCACGGCCTCCGGAGTGAGCGTCACTACGACGGCCGCGGTTTTGGGGGGAACAAGCTTCCTCCCACTCGGCTTGGGGGCTGTTGTCTCCTCCTTGCTCTTCCCCTTTTCTTTGCCCATCCCTTTGGACGAGCCGGAAGGGACATTAGCAGGGGCAACAGCCTGCACCGCCTTTTTGGCGCCTTTCTTCTTCCTCCCAACCACCTCAGTCCACTCGTTGGACGGAGTGCTGGAGGGAAGAAAGGCGTCCTCCCTCTGGGACGAGGCCACCGCCACCTCGGTCGTGGTCGGCGGAGCAACCTCGGTCGTGGTCGGCGGAGCCGTCTCAGCCGTAGCCGGCGGAGCCACCTCAGCCGTAGCCGGCGGGGCCACCGTCTTTTTCCCCTTCCCTTTGCCCTTTGCGGGTTTAGGGGTCGGGGGTGGAGCCATCACGGCTTGGGCAGGGGCAGAGGCAGGAGCAGCAGTGTCCACTGCCAAATGCGACCTGTCGCGCCTTTCGGGCAGGAGCCTGTCCTCGATGCCCGCAAAGCAGGCTCGCGTGAAAGCTCGCTCCTCCATCACAACCTTGCGGATGATTTCCTCAAGGTTGGAGGAGGAGAGGTCCACCGACGTTGTTACAGGCGGGGCCTGGTTAGGCCGCCCCATAGCTTCAGCGAGCTTCGTGTGCAGCTCGCTGACCTCCTTGGTTAGGCAGTCCACCCTCTTTTGGAGCTGCTTTACCTCATCGGTGGTTGTGCGCTGCACCAACTCACCGATGATGCCGCGAAGACTGGCAGCCCGCGATTTGAGGGCCTTTTGGAAGGTCCCCTTCAAATTTGAGGACTTTGAGGCGACGGTGACTATCTCCTCTTGGTCCTCTTCGGCCATCTTCACTAGTTCCGCTAAGGAGTGATCCGCGTACGAGACGCTAGACGCACCGTAGTCCGCCTTAGCCCTGCGCTCGCGTGCCTGTGCCTCCTTAGCGGCAACCTGCTCTTCCAACTCCTGTTGGATTCGTGCCCTGTTCGCCACGTCCAACTGACGTTGGGCATCCAGCAGACCCACGTCGTGGCTAGTGCAAGCCAGAGCGAGGTTAGCCTTGTTCCGCTTTTTCAGCTCCGAAGAGCCCTCCGAACCCTTCTTCAAGTAGGCCCGCTTTTTTGCCTGTTGGGCCGGCAGCTCCGCCACAGAGGCGTCACTGTCGGACCCCGACAGGTCCTCCTCCCTCCAGACCAGGCTCGCCGCCGGTGATGGTGCACGGCTAGCCTCCAACGCCGAAGCGTCGTCGGGGGTGGCCCTGAGAAGGGCCGTTTCGGGTTGGCCCTGAGAAGGGCCTTTTATAAAACGCCCGGAGGCGTCCCGCAAAGGTTTTGACATTTCCGACAATGATCGCACTTTTCCGCTCTGAAAGTGTGTGATCGCACAGTGTTCGTTTGCCGCCTGTCTGCCACTCCGTTACGGTGGTCAGACGAGACGTTGCCCGGGGATCGCTACGAGGAAGCCAACACTGCGGGGGATCCCCAACCTACCTACCTACCTACCTACCTACCTACCTACCTACCTACCTACCTACCTACCTACCTACCTACCTACCTACCTACCTACCTACCTACCTACCTACCTACCTACCTACCTACCTACCTACCTACCTACCTACCTACCTACCTACCTACCTACCTACCTACCTACCTACCTACCTACCTACCTACCTACCTACCTACCTACCTACCTACCTACCTACCTACCTACCTACCTACCTACCTACCTACCTACCTACCTACCTACCTACCTACCTACCTACCTACCTACCTACCTACCTACCTACCTACCTACCTACCTACCTACCTACCTACCTACCTACCTACCTACCTACCTACCTACCTACCTACCTACCTACCTACCTACCTACCTACCTACCTACCTACCTACCTACCTACCTACCTACCTACCTACCTACCTACCTACCTACCTACCTACCTACCTACCTACCTACCTACCTACCTACCTACCTACCTACCTACCTACCTACCTACCTACCTACCTACCTACCTACCTACCTACCTACCTACCTACCTACCTACCTACCTACCTACCTACCTACCTACCTACCTACCTACCTACCTACCTACCTACCTACCTACCTACCTACCTACCTACCTACCTACCTACCTACCTACCTACCTACCTACCTACCTACCTACCTACCTACCTACCTACCTACCTACCTACCTACCTACCTACCTACCTACCTACCTACCTACCTACCTACCTACCTACCTACCTACCTACCTACCTACCTACCTACCTACCTACCTACCTACCTACCTACCTACCTACCTACCTACCTACCTACCTACCTACCTACCTACCTACCTACCTACCTACCTACCTACCTACCTACCTAACCTACCCAATCCCAAAAACGGCTGTACCGATTCGGTTGAAATTTTTTGTGTGTCTTCAGGTGGATCCAAGAATGGTTTTGATTTACAATTGGACCCGGTAGGTGGCGCTGCTGTCGATATGTCACCATATTATTATTTGTTTATTAATTATAGAGCGGCACGAAGTTCGTATAATAATAAAGTTTGTAGGCATGTGAAAAGTGTGTAATTAGTGCAGGTGCCTACTGTTGTTACAAGAGGAGTTCCTTCGCCGGTTCTTCTCCACTTTAATGTAATATAATATAATAACAATCTTAGTATTTATAAATCTCCTGTCACGATGTTTGTCCGCGATGGATTCCTAAACTACTTAACCAATTTTAAATTAAATTGGCACAACGTGAGCAGTCTGGTCCAACGTGAGAGATAGGATAGCTTAGATCTTTAATATATTATTAAAATGAATTGCTGTGCGTTAGTCACGCTAAAACTCAAAAACGGCTGTACCGATTCGGTTGAAATTTTTTGTGTGTCTTCAAGTGGATCCAAGAATGGTTTTGATTTACAATTGGACCCGGTAGGTGGCGCTGCTGTCGATATGTCACCATATTATTATTTGTTTATTAATTATAGAGCGGTACGAAGTTCGTATAATAATAAAGTTTGTAGGCATGTGAAAAGTGTGTAATTAGTGCAGGTGCCTACTGTTGTTAGAAGATGAGTTCCTTCACCGGTTCTTCTCCACTTTAATGTAATATAATATAATAACAATCTTAGTATATATAAATCTCCTGTCATGATGTTTGTCCGCGATGGATTCCTAAACTACTTAACCAATTTTAAATTAAATTGGCACACCGTGAGCAGTCTGGTCCAACGTGAGAGATAGGATAGCTTAGATCTTTAATATATTATTAAAATGAATTGCTGTGCGTTAGTCACGCTAAAACTCAAAAACGGCTGTACCGATTCGGTTGAAATTTTTTGTGTGTCTTCAAGTGGATCCAAGAATGGTTTTGATTTACAATTGGACCCGGTAGGTGGCGCTGCTGTCGGTATGTCACCATATTATTATTTGTTTATTAATTATAGAGCGGTACGAAGTTCGTATAATAATAAAGTTTGTAGGCATGTGAAAAGTGTGTAATTAGTGCAGGTGCCTACTGTTGTTAGAAGATGAGTTCCTTCGCCGGTTCTTCTCCACTTTAATATAATATATATAATAACAATATATAATATAATAATAATATACAATATAATAACATGGCGCCTTGGCCGAAACGGTGGTAAATGCAAAACACTTGACGTTCATAAGTGTATTGAGAAATTTATACGAGTACCTCAGTGTTTACATGAAATCCATTTTCGACTTTGAGTTTGAATGGAGTCTCCCATGGCGGATTTCTGTTTTCAAAATTAAATAAAACAAAAACTATTTGACATATCGTTTTAATTAAAGTACCAATCGACAGAATAATAATGCGGATTTCATATTTTAAAGATTATGTCATCCAAATGTCTTCCGTCGAATTGCACACACTATTCAAAACGGAGCCTCGTTTTCCGCGCCACAGGCTGCAGTAAACTTGGTTCAATTGTGCTGATTTCTCGACGAATATTTTCTCTTAAGTTCACAAGAGTTCGGCGATATGTAAACTCTCTCTTTGAAGTACCCCGTAAAAATAAATCCATTGGAGTTGAATCGGGGGACCTCGGTGGCTACGGGATGTCCCCAAAGCGGCTGATCAGTTTTTGATAGAAAGCTTCCCGAAGCAAAGTCATCGAAGCTCTGGCCGTGTGTGCGGTCGCACTATCCTGTTGGAACCACGTGTGCGATGAGAACGATGGGTGAGCTCGCAGGTTCGGCAAGAAGAAATTCGTAATCATGCGTCGATAATTCTCACTATTGACATTTTCATTTTCGAAAAAAAATGGTCCAATTATCCCATTCATGGATAAGGCGCACCAAGCAGTTACCCTGTGGCAATGCAATGATTTTTGGTGTTTCAGTCGAGGGTTATGGGATCTTGGAGACCAGTACCGGCAGTTTTGCTTATTAACGTGCCCGTTTAAATGGAAATGAGCCTCGTCGCTCCAAAAAATGGAATTTACAGTTCAAAAACGCTCCAGCATCATTTCACAAAATTTTTTGCATGAATCAAAGTCATTTTCTTTCAATTGTTGAACGATTTGAATTTTGAATGGATGGAACTTTAGATCCTTTTGTAAAATTTCATAGATAATCGCTTTTGGAAGTGCCAGTTGGGCTGCCCTTTTCCGTATCGAAAGTCGTAGATTTTCACGTAAACTCTTTTCAACGAGTTCAATGTTATCGGGGGTCCTTGAAGATCGACTGGGCCCCGGCCGTGAGGCGTTCATAGCCGAAGCAGTTGCGCGGAACCTCTGCACCCAGGAACGAATTAAATTCACACTTGGTTCAGCACTTATCCGTCGAATACCGAAGTGTGAACAAAATTGTCGACGAGCAATTACGTACAAATCGTGCCTCTTGAAACATGCTTCGATGGCGAGCGCGCGATGCTCCCTCTACCACTGCGACATGGTGACTAAGAAATCCGCACGATCACTGATTCCAACGATACCAAACAGTGCTCGGCGCCAATTCCGTAGTTCCTCGTCTTTGCAAAGTATTAAATGGATGCCATGGGTCATTTGATATAAATAAAATGTCGCTTCCTGTATTCAAAAGAAGTATCACTTTAGGCCAGCATAAACAAAACCATATTTGCACAATTTAAATCTTTTCTGTGTTTGTTACTTATATTAATTAATGCATGCTGTGTTTGCCTTAAAGGGTTCAACACTTAGTTTTTAGGATTAGTTATAAGTTTAAATTTGTATGGTAAAGTGTTGTAACCGCTGGCAGACCTAAATAAATAAATAAATAAATAAATAAATAAATACCACCCTCCCTCTGAACCATTTATTACTTTTTGAAATAATCGTATTTAAAAAAAGAAATCCGCCATGGGACACCCTATATAAGCGACGCGATGACATTTGAAAACAGGGGACTAGGTGTAATCGATATTACTTATTGTAGCATTGCTATACAGAGAGGAAATGCTGCCAGCATCTTGGGTACTGCACCGCAGGGGCCCAGTTTTATAAATTTATTTTAATTTTATTCTAATTTATAAGTTAATTTTAATTTATTTATTGTAGTAGGTAGATTATATCGCAGTAGATGAATACATCAATTGCAAGGAACAGGAAGCAACAGTGCCGAAAGCAGTTCCGCGGGTAAAAAACTTAGTCTGAACCGTTCTCTAGCATGGACGGTTTTATTAAAATAAGCTTGATTCTGAGGAGTTTCTTTCGCCGTTTATTCTGTTCAATGATGAAGTTTCCGTCTCGGTAGGACGGCACCCGCGGACCCGCGCTCACTTCGCTGCGATAAAGCTGCGCCCATAATACAAACACGCGCTCCAAACATTGCCACTACATTATTTCATACTGTTTTGCTCTCTGTATTGTTAACAAAGCCATCATGTTCATCATCATCACAATTCATAACTGACCCACTGCTGAGCAGGGGTTTCCTCTCACAATGTGAGAGATACAGGCCATAGTCCGCCACGCTGGCCAAGTGCGGATTGGCGGACTTCACACACCTTTGAGAACATTATGGATGACTCTCAGGTGTGCAGGTTTCCTCACGATGTTTTCCTTCACCGAAGCAAGTTTAGTGATAATTAAATTCTAAAATTAGATTTGCGTGCGGGGTTTGAACCCGGGTCCCCCGGTTCGGGAGTCCAACGTTCAACCGCTCGGCTTTCACTGCTCTGTTTTAGGTTACAGTTACCTTTTCGGGTTCAGTACGGAGATTTCATCTCACACTGTACTAAGCATCTCCTTAAAATAGACAGTAAGGTATTAAGATATCGATGTTGAAAAGTAATTCAGTTTACTCACTTAGGTACTACTTAGTAGGTAGCATTCCCAAATCTGTTGAAGCTGTCACACGCTTAGCTTAGAACAAAGGCGTTATTGATGAATCTAGTGCTGATGAACCCTATGGGCGCGTTCACATAGAACGTCCGTTTTACTGGATCTGGAATACTGTCATGTGTGTGAACTGGCTCATACAACTACATACGCTATTAACATAATTATCCGTAAAACGGATTGCTGTTTATTTTGTCGGATCGGTATTTTTTACTGGATCCGGAATACTGCATTCTGTGTGAAATCGCTCATGCAACTACATACGCTAATAACATATCCGTTTAAACCGACCTTTAAAACGGGTGTTCTATGTGAACGCGCCGTAACTCCATGGGATTTCTTTTCATTCCCAAGAGTGAAAGAAAAATTTAAAGGAAACCTTTTTTGGAGCGCCGAAAACGCTGAGGCTGACTAGGATGTAGGAAGTAGCTACATATTTGTGACCCGTCGGATCAAGACTTGCAAAAATGTTTTCTACGTTGGTGCACACAAATGCCAGCAGATATATTTTTTAAAGAGTATATTGAAAAGTACGTATGTACGTACTCGGTATGTGGAATGCTTGTTCTTCATATGAAAACTTATTGATAGGCGGATAGGCCTACTAACATCGGTCCAAAGCTGTCAGAGCCGCGGGGGCTCGCCGGTGGTTCTGTTTGTGCGAAGGTTAGCGGCACGCGGCGTTCTGTGTTGTGGTGTAGTGAGTTTAGTACACCTCAAACCGGTACGTTTAGGCGTGCGGTTATCACGGCGAGCATCTCGAATCGCGTTGTTCTCCGTGGCCGTGCGCTGGTACTGGGTCGGAGCCGGACGGAGCGTCCGCCGTCCCGCGAGATGCGAGCGGACCAGGCGGCACCGCGGCAGCGGCAGGCGGCGCTCGGCGGCAGTGTTGTGCCGAACGCGCGCCGCGGTGGCCGTTCGCGAGTTAGTGTTGTGCTACTAGTGACGTCACTTACCCCTCGGCCGACACGACGTGAGTAACTTTTGAACTACCAAGTTGGGTGTCGCATTTGTCTTAGAGTTTGTTTCGGCACCATTTTAAAACTTTTTCGATAAAGCAATATTTCCGCAGATTAAATTTTTAGCTTTACGATCGTAACGTGTGCGACGTAAATTTAAGATTTTATGTGTATCGCCAACACAAGTTACGGCGACATCGAATCACATCCGCACGGCTATTTGACTTCCAGCTCCGCTAAGCCACCTGCTCCAGAACAGAGATTAGTATAGCATGAATGTCGATGATGATGATCGAGGTGATGACATCAACAACCTTTTTACCTGCGGTACCTACTCTGTCCTATTATTTTTTATTTTGGTTATTTTTTACTAGTACATGATACATAAACATTGACATATGATATTACTATGGACGCACGGTCCGCGCTAAAAAATGTCCGAGCCAACTCAACAACAATACGCAAGTAGAACAACAATGCCGCGTTAGTCACTTTTTGACCGTGCTGACAACTAGACATCAACGATGCCGTATTGTATTTTGAAATCGTGTAAAAACTACGCAAGTAAAGTGAAAAAAGCCGATGGTATATCATATTTTCGGTAAGTAAAATATTGTTTTATCTTTTAAAGTATTGATTTGCTACGAATACACACTATTTTATTTTAAATCGAATTAATTTCGTAAATAAATCTCAGAATCACTCAAAAGAATCAAAAATATATCTTTGTCTTTGTCTTCTCACTATACACACTGTAGTCAGAAAGAGATAAACATATCCATTACTTTTGTTTAAATTATTTTGCACGATTTCACGATTGCACAATAGTAAACGAAAATAAATGCAAGATATAGAACAAAAGTTTCCATAGAGTCGCTGTTGATGTTATATAATTAAATAGATTATGTTTAAATTTTTTTTAGTACAATAAAATATATTTCTTCTAGATTTCCTTATAACCAATACGTTGTTCAGCATGGAGAAGTATTATTGCTACATCGCGAGAGGAAGAATATTTTATGCCGAAAGCAGCCCACGTTGTATGCTCGGATAATTTTAAAGAAGATGACATGTACATAACTGGCAAAGGCATAAGAAGAATAAAAAACACAGCTGTGCCAACATTGCAAGTAAATACCACTTGGTTTATACCTTACTCTTCACCTTATTGGGCTTTATGGTTTACAAAAAATAACGTGTATGTTTCTACTTAATATTTCAACCGTAATTATTTGTTTCTTTATAGTTAACTGATGATGCTAATAGAGCGACTGTCACTGACCTATCAAATGAAAATGAAATTACAAGTATAGATGATGATAATGCGGTAAGATAATTACAAAATAGCTTGTAAGAACGAATATATTAATAGAAAAACCATTAAGACAGATATGTAATTTTTGATAATATTATCAAATGTACTTTACAAACAAATGTACAAATGTACGTTAAAAATACTATGACAGTTTCCTTAAGAAGAGTGATGTTCACGTGATTAATACTAGGAACAAGGCTAAACTGACTGTACCAAACTTCAGACTTAGACTGGTGGTTAAACTGGTGGCTCGTTCATGGGTAGATGTATTAAAATCTATAATAAAATTCCGCTCGAATTGACGGAAATGCCATACTGTAAATTTAAAATTCATGTCAAAGTCATACTTATGACTAAAGGTTATTACAAACTTGATGTTTATTTTAAAGATAAAAATGCTTGGACATGAGTTTGATATTCTAGCTAGTAAGTAGTAGTAACTATCTGTAATGTGAGTAGCAAAAAAAAGCTTCTTGGAAGTTTCTTGCCGCTTCTTCTTCCAAGACTACTCATGGTAGGGATTTGTTAAAGCGATGGCGTAGATTGACTTTCGAAAAGTGTTTGTAAAAAACCAACTTCGAATAAATTTCATTTCATTTCATTTCATAAGTTGTATCTTTTTCATTACTCTTTTTCGTTTCATTGAATCCAATTCATAACGTTCCGAAAAAAGTTTCAGTTAAAAAATGTAATTAATGTGTAATAAAAATAAAAATAAATAATGTACTATTTTAAATAAACACTACTCTATTACTTTATTAGTCGCGTTTTATTTCACTATGAGCTGCATATGGTGATTATGGTGTGTTGAGCACTCGAAGTATCATAAGGTGTCATTGATGTATCAGTGTTTGTTGCAATCGAAATGAAACCGTGATCTAATGATTTTAGTGCTTAAATTACCTTGTAAACATTTAAATTCTTGTGATGTCAAACTGGGACATTATTTTCGCGATTTTAGTAGGAGACCCTAAGTCCATAGTATTTATGTCAATGTACATAAAACATAATATGGTACATAAAACTAGTTACTGTTATAGTTAGGAAATGCGGAGGGGTGGTGGGTGGTTCTTTTTGCTAGTTTTGTATATTGTTATTATTACAAAAGATTTGACCGGTGCATAATTTTAGTGCATGTGTGTGTATGCATCGATTATTGAACACGCTCAACAATACGTTAGAAACAAAGTAACGGTGGCCCCTCGTAGCAAAAATCATATGCGGCCGGTATGGCGTATTGCTAAACATTGCGGACTGTAAGGTTCTGGGTTAGATCCCAGCGAAGCGGAATTTCAATGATGAGTTCCATTTGTTGTTCTCGCTCTGGGTTATTTTTCTTGTGTTTGTCTGTTGTCCATGGCACGTGTATGTTTGTCCTGTACATAGGATCCTACTGTGATATTTTCAATATTGGCTGTCATATACGAACCGTGCGCTCCTCAAAGAAAACCTCCCCGCTATTATTGATAAGGCGATAACAAACTTAATATTACCTATTTATAATTATCAAACTCACTCACCACATGGTTCAGTCGCGTTTCAAATTGCTGAAAATTACAGTAATGATTGTCACACACATGCAGACACTGGTGAGTCTGGTGACATGGGCTTACTCGAATACGATGGAACGAGAAACCGAAACCCGGGGAAAAAATATTAACATGTTAAATAAATGGCTGGTCCGGCTGGGGATCGAATCGAGGCCCTTCGTTCGGCGAGCAGGCTAGGCCACACCGCAACGGATTCAGATGTGTTGGCAGGATCCAACGCCACAGCCCGTCCACTGATCTATCTTTAGTTCCAGCTATTGAGCAACTGGTGCTGCTTCAGACTACGTCCAGAACATTCCAGGTCGAGTACAATGACAGTATTTCGCAAAAGACCGATGGCAACTGGTTATGTTACTTTTTACTAACAGAAAGTAGGGCGCGTTATTTATATTGAGATTTTACTCTTAAAAGCTTCCTCTCGTATTGTTAAAAAGGTCAGATTCAGGAAGGTTTGTACATGTTGCATGAAAAATGTACGATCGAGTCGTCACTAAGTGAATTACGGTCTCTTATAGATCCCTAATGGACGGCGTTTGATGAGGAGTGACTTCACTTCGAGTGAATTAATAACTTTCAATGCTCTGGGAAATTATATTTAAAGCTTAAAACGACTTCAGTCTCGTTGCTACCGTTGCTGCGGCCGCGGCCAGCGCACGACAACAGTACCCGATCAGCGCGCCATTAGTACGCTGTCAGTACGCCGTCGAAGCTATTAACTAGTCTACGAGATCGAATTGCAACCGAGTTCGATAAGTGGAGAGCTTCGCTGGCGTCACGTATCTAGACACATACATCCGTGACATAACGTACTTGATCCATTTGTGACTAACATGGGCTCGAGGGCTCCATGGCACCGGCTCTTTCTTATCATTTCAAACAATTTGGAGATGTGAACCAGTTTTGGATATAACGATACCTCACACGGAACTATCACATGTAGGTACGTATTAAAGATAATTTCTGGGATCCGGGTCTGTACTCGAATTTCTGTTGTAGCGGAGGATTGATCCATTCCGGAAGAAGGTCACACTAACAGTGGTGCCGCCGCGCGCCGCGTCGGTCGTCTCATTCTGTGATCGCGGAAGGTGAAGGTTTTCTTTGCAAACATCCGTCGCGGGGTCCACCTATCGGCGGGATTATTTCCAGAGCGACGTCGTTTGGTTATCCGTGAAGTTAGCAAAGCAGCTTGTGGAAAAGCTACACCTATTTCTACATTATATTTATTGTATTAGTGTTTCTGTATTACTACTATTGTTACTAGTTATTTCTTAAATTGCTTTTAAAATTTGATGTGATTTTGCAATATGAATATTTGTAACTTGTCTCTATAAACGAGATCAGTTCGACTCCGGAGCGAGGACGTCGCCGTGGCCGGGCGACCGACGCGGCGACGGGCCGGAGGTTACTTGTCTCATCTAACTACACGCTGAGATATTTCGAGATATATAATAATGTTAAATTGAGCGACCCAGGGTAGTTGCAATCCGAAACGCACCTGAGGACCGTAGACGGTACAAATACAGAATATGCGGACGAATAAATGTAACTAGTGGACCCGCCCCGCTTCGCTTCGGGAAATTATGCCGCAGACGGATGGACGGGCGGCTAGTAGGGACATGGCGAAACCATAATATATCGGTATAGGAATATTTGTTGACTCTAGAACCCTAAAAAATAGACGATTTACGTTAAATCCCCCTTCTACGGATACATACAGTTAAGTAGCGAGCGACAAAATCATTCAGGAACGTAAAAGTAATAAATGAGGAGTTTTCAATCAAACATCTGAATCTTGATTACAAGCTTTTTGTAAAAGCTCGAAAAATAAGATCTGTGGGATAAAACATTAGATTAATGAAAGTGGAAGACGGATGGGCCGTAGGCCGCGGGCCGCTCCGGCCAGGTCAACGGGGCCATTGTTTCATTAATGTCACCACAAACTCATAAAACTGCCGCGTAACGTTGTCGTATCGTGGCCGTTCCGTGATCGTTATCGGTTCCACGTCCTTGGCACGTAATTGGGCAATCGACGCGACACGACGCGGTTACAAGAAATAAAATATAATTATATGACGATATTCTATTTCCCGCGCCCTCGTCCGCGGTATAATAAGCTCCGTCTAAACAAACAATGCGCTGGCTTCCTTGTGATTGTTTGTGATTCAATAATGCTGTGTGCATTATTGAATCAGCGAGCCATTAATAGCGCCACAGGTGTAATGTATCACGTTTTTACTAAATATGATGTAATAGTTGCGGTAAACTTAGTAAACTGCACTAACTTAGACGAAGCGTATTCAAGTCAACTTGAAGACATTTATTAGTATAATTATGCTGGTGTCTTTAGATAACGGAGGAGGTCCGAATGTTTTATAGAATATGACAGGATCCCATTGGCGTCGGTGTGGAAAATCTAGAAAAATCGAATGAATATTTAAACTAGAAGTGTAAGGTACCCATGCTAGTCTTCCCTGCTCGTGGTTTGCCTTGTTGAACACCGGAAGAAGGGAGTCATGTCAAAGGTGCTCGATATGGTATATGAAATGCCGCGGTAGATAAAGTAGCAGAGCAGGAGCAATGTGACCAAGCCCATCTATTTGACAGGTAGTAAATAGCGTGCGGTATTCGAGAGCGATTTGTGTGACGAATGGCGGTGCTTAGCGACAAATTGAGCGGGCGATCGTCGCCGAAGCCGGCTCCGTTATCCCGATGTCCCGAACCTCCCTAACGCAATAACACCGATCACTTTCGAGGAATTTGTAGCAAAAAGCTTCCAAAGTGGAGGGTTAATGTCTCTTCTCTCTCACTAATTTAATCGAGTGACGTCCTTAAGATTTTTGGCAATTTAGCTAGAAAGCGACCTTCTAAGAGCATCAAGTTGTATCTAATGATCTTACCTAATTACTTAATTACAATGCTATCTACTCATGAAATTTCTTATTACAAAAGAGATATAGACTAGCTATATAAATAACATGAATCCTTTATGTGTACCGGTGACTTAACTCGGACATTTAATAGCCATGTTAAGGCTAGTTAGAACTATAAAATGGTTTCATTTAGTTAATACTCATCAAGAAATATAAGTAAAATGAAACAAACAATCTGTGAACTTTTATGAGTTGGAACGATTAAACCGCGAATGGAACACTCAAGCGGCTGGCGGCATGGCTCGCCTCGGTGCGGCTCGGTGCTGCTCGGCGCGGCTCCGTGCGGCTCGGCTTGCCTGGCTATTCGTCACGATAAAAGTCATAAAAATCCGGATTTCAGTTTAGTTTCACAACGATAATGCTTTCACACAAACCCGCTTAGAATTATAACTTACAGGACCTTATCTGAAAAACTTTATAGGATACTGAGCGCTCAATCTTTTATTTATGACTCTTAATCTATCCTTTAAAAAGAAATCTACTTTATTGTCTGTAACTTTTCAGGCCATTTTCTTTAAATTATTCCTGTAACAAAGCATAGGTTTCCCGCAGCGAAACATGTCGGTTTGCTGTAGATAGCCACGGGGGTACGCTGGTAGAGGTTGTTGTGCAAAACATGACGTATAAAACATTTTTAGTTTTTATAAAACACAAGTTGTCCCGGCGTACTTCGTACCGCCTTATAATTAAAAAATGTTTTGGTGATATATCGACAGCAACGCCACCTATCGGGTCCAATTGTGAATCTAAACCATTCCCAGATCCCCTTGAACACACACAAAAAATTTCATCCTAATCGGTCCAGTCGTTAAAAAATGTTTTGGTGATATATCGACAGCAACGCCACCTACCGGGTCCAATTGTGAATCTAAACCATTCCCAGATCCCCTTGAACACACACAAAAAATTTCAACCAAATCGGTCAAGCCGTTTAGGAGGAGTTCACTCTCATACACACACACAGTCGAATTATATATATTAAGATTGTGGAAATAATTAGATTTCCATCGATTAGTCCGTGCCGGATTTCCCATCACTCCACTGAGCTTACAAATGGCAGTCCGTTGGGGAGTTAGGTTTGTAGGGTCCCAGGTTCCACTACACGGAGTGGGTCCTCGAGCGTCGGCGGCTGCACACAGCTCCGGTTTAAGAATCCTTTCATTACTTAGATGAAAAGTTTTCATGATTTAAATATAAACATGGAAGGTCACCTGGTGGATGGGTGGGCCGCATGGGCCCCGCACTAATGTCCGCCGGCCACGTTTGCAAGTCGTCATTTGCACTGACGCCTTACAGCCATCTATTTTGAATCAGAGTTTTAGTTTCAGGGGCTTACGTGCATTTTGTGTTGCCCGAGGGAGATTTTATGATAGTCCTCTCAAGTTTTGTGACACAGAATCCACACTATAAAAAGAAAAGTAATCAGCCACCGCACCGACTCGGTGATCTTGAATCCGGTGCAGAGGTATCTCTAAGTATCTCGAATTACATCATCATGTTTGTATTGACATTGTCTATCCACTAAGGTCGCTAAGGCCCTCCCAGCGAGACTGGTCAAGGCTAAATTATTACATTTTCGGCCCCACCGATACCGAACAGAACAATCCGATTTCGTTTACAAAGCGCCTCGTCTTTGTTTCTATTCCCCAAGAAGCACAAATTACTTCAATTAGAGTCGAGCCATGTTGTTCCGCGACCGGATTGTCAACGAGATCGTAACTCGAGCGCGCCCATCCATCAGTTCCATCACCGCCTGGCTCTCGCGTTACGGAAACAGTTCGACGAAATGTTTTGACAAATACCACGCTTTGTTTGGCCGCAAATTAACTTCTTTTATTTCAAGATCTGATTAGCTTTTTTGTTTGGGGGATATTAAGGGACGTGGAATTGTTTGATTTGATACCGATCTATGAACTTTCTAGCTCACTGATTGTTTGTGCCCGTTGTTTGGTGATAAATTTAGTGTCAAACTGTATTATCCAAATGTCGACTAAAGCTAAAATACTATAAATACAAAAAGATTGTATATATTAGTGCTTTAACAGTTTAATTTTAATTTAATTTTAGTTTAGTTTTTTAAGCTACTCAAGTCCTTTAAAGACTAGACGCTTAATACTTTTTTTTTTAATTTATTGATAACCATATTAAAGTAGGTACACATATTACCTTATATGATAATCTGCCAAACTGTAAAGCAGTTTGTCGGCAGAAGCTCCTGTGGATCTAATTCTATGTACCTACTTACTTTAAACTATTCCAAAGTTAGCTTAAAAAGAAAACTTACAGATTGGCTTTTAGAAAATTGTTTTTATGATATTATATTAATGAACATGAAATGTAACTTATTATAACTAATTGACACTCACTGACATGATTACTATTTAAATTATTATACTTATGACTAATTTATATCACTAAACTTTTAATTTATTTCGATGATAATTTTACTTTGACATTGATTTTAAGATTCTTTTAAATTAATTTGTACATACCGATTTTATTAAATTAGATAACATGCATCACCTATGCCTAGACACTATTGCACACCATTTATGTTACAATGTAAGTTCAGATTTATGGATAATTATACCTTTATGTGCTATATCCTGGCAATAAATTATTATTATTATGTGATTCCATTTCGATCTAACACCCAAATGAATGTAATTTCCTGTGTCCCATTAAATTATCTAAAAGTTAGTTAGATACCAGGTAACCAGAGTTGCATCTGACATTGCTACTAAATGTAAGGTTGACGAGCGGGCGGGCCGGGGTTTGTCGACGGTTTAGTCATTCGCTACAGCTTACTCGTACCATTCATGTAGGTATAGTACGAACAAAGGAGGTACGAGCTTTCAAATAAAAACATATACGAGCGATCTTTATAATAACTGCTGATGGACATTCCTTCACTGTGCGAGATGTAAGCGTTGCGTTGGTTGTCGACGTCCTAAAAGTAGTACTGAATTCAATGGCCTGATTAGTTCGGTTTATATGTATGTATTACATAATATGTATGTATAAGTTCCAAATTATACTAAAGGAATAAGATGGTTTCAGATAATATTCGTAAATTGTCATGTTTTAAATAAATTACTTGGTCTCTGTCAAATGTGGAAGAGAAAAGCAGTTCAATATTAAATGGCCTTTTGGTACTCGAGATTACGTGCACCTCTCCTTGACACTAGGCGACACTCAGCAGCATACGAGAAATGTGAAAGTGAACAGTATACATAACAAGTGCGATATATATTTTTTACCCTTAACAGGTAAACGATCGATATCTCTAATCACAAATTTTTTTAATTATGACATTGAAAAATAATTCTTTTCTTTTCCATCACGCAGTATCCCTCCAAAATGCGTCACAGAAAAATTTAGATACATGATATTCAGATTTTTTTACAAATTATGAAATTGTAATGCGAATTACATACCTAAATAACAATACAATTATGAAAGCAAAAACTCTATCTAAATTACGTTAACTTTGAAACAGATCGCAAAATTAGCGATTAGCGATCGTATTTATTCAGACGTAACTATGTATGTACGCATGTACCCATTCGTATCAGCATAAGAATAGATAAATATCATAATATTACCTACTTGTGTAGTAACAGTGTAACCGAGCGACGCGGTGTGCGGCGTGCGGCTACGATACGCGCGTCTAATATGTCGGCTTGTACATTCATTGTTAAAGTATTTTGACATCAGTGTAGCAAGTAACATTAGCAATTCAAATGGCGCGCAGCCGGGCACCTGGTAAACAATAGGTCCGGCCTCCGGACGTTGTGAAGTAATCAACAGTCGCGGCGACCGGCGACAGTCGCGCCGCGGTCTAGAGGTCAACAATCCATCATTATGTCTTTCCCGAGCTGAAGGATCGCAATAGAGCGAATTTTACACAATTAAATGTTGTAAACTGGTCAAAAAGTCCTCAGGAATGTAATGTAAAACCACTTTTCAACACATTATCAAAAGTGACGTCTGCATGCTTTCGATATTTTTGTTCGGTCATGAATATGCGTGTACTTATAAAGATTAAACAGTTCAAACCCCTTCTCTCCTCTGTTTGATAGCAGTTTTGCTAATATAAAGTTAAGAAAACTTATTTTAAAGTTCCCGCGGGAATGGAAACTTAAGTGTTTTAAATGAATTCATATTTTTAAATAGTTTTTAGTTTCGTTGTGACGGTAACTGCTACAACAGCAAAATGTGGACGAGTTAAGCTAGTCATTAATTTGTAATTCTACTATTTTTTATTTCGATGACGTAGGTAGATACCTACCCACATAACTAAATAATTGTGTCGGGTAAAGTTGCATATAGAGCCGTTTTGGGATATTTTATTAAATTAAGATAACAAATTATGGTAAATTTTTCGAATCAGGGCTCCACCTTGAAAGTGCTCCAAATTGTTTTCTAGTGTTTCTCATCACTCGGTAATGGCGCAATAATAATTATGGCGGCTCATGGCTTTGGACCCCTTAAAAAATTAAAAAGTGATAATAATTTAAATGCATAATGTTAGGTTAATAGTTAAAAGGTTAGGTTAGGTTAGGTTAGGTTAGGCAATTGTCGAATCACGGCTCCACCTTGAAAGTGCTCCAAGTTATTTCGTCACAGATGTCGACGGAACCCCACGTCGCGGAGTTCCTTTTTTCACGTAAAAATACCTGGCCTAACTTGACCTCCGTAATTCACGTAAACTCCTTAATTCCGTAACTCCATATTTCTCTCGTAGACGTTCACTTCTTAAAAAGCCAATAATAATAATAATGACGCGACTCGACGCACTGCAACCAATCCGGAATCAGAATTCTCAAATAAATTGAAATCTGTATTAATAGAATACAAATCTGTGCTGCATTTTGTACCATACACCGAACCCCATAACCGAACTACAATTTGGCACCGGTACGTAACGTGCACTGCGGCGATATACAGCGCGGCCCGCGGTGTGCCGGAGGGTCTAACAGCAGTTAAGCTTATCTCTGGGCGGCGGCGCCAACAAAACCAACAGACGAAATTAGATACAAATACTTGCCACAGGATTGCGTACTCTGCTCAGCCTGTTTATTAAAGTGAAACTTTCATTACATCGTCTCAAACTTTTTCGTCTGTGTGTTGCATGTCGCGTGACGGTCGGCCGCGGAGTAGGGATAAAGTGAAAGGCGCTCGTCAGAGCAGCCAAGGCTCAATTTCGCAGCAGCTGACCGTGTAGTGTATAGACTATTACTCATTTGTGCCAGTGCTCCACGCTTTTTTGTTTGTCTTTGTCAGTGTTTAATGTAAATGTTGTTTGTCCGTGTTTAATGTAAATGTTGTTGTTGTCTATAATGTGAAAAAACGTTTCACTTTTACCGTGGTTTCATAAAACCACACAATCCTTTTTTATTTTACATACAGTTTATTATTGGCGTACTAAATAGTATAATAATATCAGTATCTTTCTGATTATTATTCATCGTGATGTATCCTTGACACAACATGTACATTACTGAAACTATGATAGTACTGACCGTTCTACGTAACCGTCTTACCCAACTTCAAAACGATGACAGTATGTACAAAAACTATTTAAAAATTCTGAGAGCTGAGTGATCGGTGACTGTGCAGTTTGTTTACGGAATCCGTGTCGGAATCAGCGTCAAGATAAAAACAGCGTTTGTTTACGATTTGTGCGCTCGCACGCGGGGCGCTGGGCGCGGGGCGGCTCTTGGTAAGTCTATTCCATCACTCGTGATCGTTATTTTCTGTAACTGTAGGTATAAAAGGTGATGTGGAACCCTTAAAGACCAAAGGAAAATATGATCTCACGGTGTACCTATCTATAATATAGTTACTTGACCCAATGACGGACTATAAACAAAGTGCGACTTTAGATCTACTTTGTTGGAGCAGATTAAAAAGACGGTCCTCGTTAAAAGTTACGACAAGTGCAAGGAAAAACCACATACTAGGAACGATTCGTTCTTTAAATTATTATTTCCTAATTATTTTGAGCTTAATTAACTTGTTATGAAGCGATTCATTGATTTAATGGGGACGCTCGGCCGCAGACCATCATCTTAGTTTACAGCCATAGGATAATTGGATGTATCACTATAACTTATGATGAAGTAATACTCTGACCAACTAATTGGAGCTTGTTTGACTCTTTTGGTAATTGATTGCTGTATTACTATTATCGTATTTACACGTGTATGTCACAAGATATAAGAAACTTCGACAGAAAACTTGTCTGACTCGGACGTCGCCGCCCGCGCGCCGCGCCCTAACAATGAACAGCCAAACCGTCTAATGATATTATGATCAGCTTTCTATTGGCACGCTACAACACTGTTGCTCGCTGTGCGATGTCCAAGTCCGTGTTATTAAATTCCGTAACTTTTGCTGCCTCAGAGTTCAGTTAGGATCTCATTAAATATTAAATTCTTAGTCTTACCTCGTGGAATATCTCCGGAGCTGCTAGATAATGCATTTTAGTTACGTTGTTGCTTTCAACTTTTAATGAAAGGAACTCCGGAGATTAAGTTCTGTTACTTTTAACTAAGCTTAATTAAATATTGTTTGGGTCGAGAAACAAAAAGTTTTAAGTACGCAATGAACTACATTAATTTAAAACTTGTAATTGTTTGTGGCTACAATATATCAAGTTTGGTTGCATCCATCTCAATATACAATCCGTACTGACGGCTGCTAAAATGCACTTCGTGGTATATAAACTCGATTATAACACTAAATATCGAACATCGTACATCTCACACATTGTATATCGATGATACATCGGGAGATGTGTCAATTACTGCGAACGATGCGCCGCTAATGGCGCTTGAGAGTGACGCGTGACGTTACCAATACCCAGCATTTCAGGTAATCTGTAGCGACGTCGTGTCGGTTAAAACGCATTACGAAGTTTTACAATTCAACACAAAAAAATTAGAAAAGTTCGATTCAATTGTTCGCTTCTTTTATGTAAATGGCCGCCGCAGTCGAGCAGACCGCCGGCGCCGGCGATGGTCGCCGACCACAACTGAAATATCATCAGCCCCTCCTCTCTCTTTTAAATAACATTGCAAACTTTCAGCATTCTACTTACGTGTTTTTATTTTTCTAACAATGATATTATATTATGTCCAGAAAGTTTTTGGAACTCGTTGTAAAACGTTTTTAGTAAAACTAGCTGTGGTTGCCACGCCCGCAAGTCGCGTGGCCGGTACTTACGACGTGCCGTCCATTTACGTGGGACTTTATACTTCGACCTATACCTATCATAAAGGTCACGGAACGAACAAACAAAAATCTACAAAACATCAACATGTAGCACAAAATCACTTTCCTTGTGGTGTCTGCTCTACTAAGTAGGTACGTTACAGCTCAATGGCGCGGCGGGGGCAGCGATGGCGGCGATGGGGTAGATTGCAATACAGTACGAAGTGTATGCAAACCGTTACCGCAGTTGTGCGCCGTCGGTCACGTGCTGGTAACGAAAGGTGGTAAACAAACGATAAGAATGTTTTACCGGCGGTGCTACGGCCTAATTCTTAATTTATTTTCGTGCGAAACCACTGGTCGAGAGGATTTGCGATGCCTGACGCGATAGCGCGGGAGTGTTTATGGGTAAAGACACTTCACTCTTGGCACGAAAAAAACTGGAGTTGAAGTGGCGCGACATGGCGTGGCCGAGCATTTAGTATAATGCTCGCACGTGGCGGGGACCGAAGGAAGTAGAGTGGAAGTAACCTTAACTTAAAAACTTAAAAATCCTGAATACATGAAGATAGAGCCGCGCTGCGATATACGTTGGCTATTTGTATTATTCAACATTATTATTTATTAGGCACGGCAATTAGAAACTTATCAAAATGTCGAATAACATTTAACTACCTCTTTTAATATTTTATGGGCTCACTTTTTTGAGTCTCTCAGTTAAAAAATACTAGAAAAAATATTTTTATTTTTATCGCGGTGACGTTCACGTGGTTTTGAAAATCGGAAGGCTCCTGTTTAAAACTTTGTAATCTTAGCTATTAACACAATATTATGTTACTCAATTTAAATTTGATGCATTCTCTCGCATTATCGAAAGACGTTACTTGGGACTAGTAATTACTTGTACTGGCTAATTAGCCGGGGTACGGCCGCGTGGCGTGGCACGGGCTCGGGGCTCGGGAGGAGCAGTAAGTGAATTACAGGTTGATTAACATAGACATGCATCGCTGGCGGCAGTGAGCCGTGAGCCGTCTGCTATGAGCCGTGAGCCGTCTACTATGAGCCGTGAGCCGTGAGCCGTAAGCCGTGAACCGCGAGCCGTGAGCCGCAGCCGTGTGCGCCGGTGTACGTTGAATACAAATTGCTACTAAATTTTCATTGAAGTCCTTGTTTATTTTTGTTCTGTTCCCATGTTAGACATAAACATAGCTTTTAATGTCATTATTTATATTTAACAAATACATTAAAGATAAATTTTCTACATCGAAACCTTCATCGGCACTTGCCATCGGACGGGATTGTTATCAGATCATAACTATTTTTGTGTTAAAAATATAAATGTTAGAAGCAAGTATTCATTTCTTACATTTTTATTTCTCAAGCGATGGTCGCACCAAAGTAAAAACAATTTAGTATTCCGTCAGATTGAAACGGATTTTTATTAGAAACGACAGAATTACTTTTTTATTTCTTGTGAATAAATTCCTCGTTGTAAATTAAAGGTAATTCAAATTCCTGCCAGTTGTACTGTGACATTTCGACGCGGTCGCTCACAAGTTCGTGAAATATCACGAGCACCGAATAAGGAATTGTGAATTCAATCTTTGCTGGAAAACACTTCAGCTAAAAGTTCGCATTGTGAGGATGGCGTCCGGGCGTATATTTGCGTATAGATGGAACCGGGATTACAAGTCAAGCGAGAAATTAAATTCGGCGTCAAGCGGCTGTAGAGCGGCCGATCGCGCTTGATTGGACGCGGCCTTACCGTCCCTGCTGACTCGCACCGGTGGCTGGTGGCCGGTGTCTGTATCAGGGTGATGGGGTCGGTCACGGCATTATCGTTCTTCCGTCGGAAGATAAAAACGACCGTTGTCACTGAAATACATTTTAATTGCGGTCAAATTACTAATAGATACGTAATGTTGTGCGTCGTCTTCTAGGCGCAACGCGCAGCAAGACGCGAATAGGCCACGGCGGCGGCGCCGGCGCCGACGTGCTACCGACGGGCAATATTTGAGGCCCTGTGGTTATCCTTAACTTCTAGGCGTTGAAAATTATCGCCAGCCACTTATCGCCATTTTAATACTACTTACTAACAATTTGATTGATACTTACTAACAATTACTAACTGGACCATCAAGCAGCATGTAGTATCATGTAGCATGTAGTACCACCCTTCCGACAAAACAAACGAGCACGTTTGTTACCCAAAGTCAGGGCAGACATTATAATACATAATATGGCAAGTAAATGTTATCATAGTCGGAACGCTGGCGATTTTTGATGTATAATAAAATGCTGTAGTTTTTTAATCTACTTACATACATATTTATATTAATGCTCGAGTGCTACTCTACCATCCAACAGCCATTTATTTGTGACTAATGCTTTGATGTTTAATTTGCTAAAATTGTCTAGCGACAATTTATGACATAAAAATTAATGTTAATGCCCCATGTCACATAAAGGTGAAAAGTAATTGTTTTTTGAGATTTATTCGTTTAATAATAAAATAATCATACAAATAAATGAAGCGGAATAAAAAATAAACAGAAATAGACTATACAGAAATATGTTACAGTAGACCGCAGCAGTTACAAAGAATTAAATTAAAAGTTTACATATCCAGCTGTAGGTGTGGTTGGTGGTGAGGTGGTGGTGGGGTGCGCCATCCGCCATCGCCTCAGTTCTCGTTCTCTCCTCGCACTAATTAGTTTTGATTTATAATTCACTAGTCGCTTAGCTTGCTTAAATGAGATTTTCCAGTTCCTTTTAGTAAATAAATCTCATTATTAAAACTTTACAATTCATAACTGAACGAGTTTTGGCCGTGTGCTAATCTAATACTCACGTCACACAGGGTTATGGTTTTATATTTAAAAAATATGAAACAATATATTTTAATATCTATATAAAAGTATTTGTAAAAACTCTGCACATATTCCGAATTTCACTCGGTAGGATGAATTTCTAAAAGTCTTATCTATTTTTAACGGAAAAGCTCGACTCAAATTTGTCCCAATTTGTCAGGCCGGAACTTCGATTATTTAGTTCTGATGATCGAAGGTCCGGACAAACCGTTTCGTATAATTATGTTTATGTATGTATGTATTTTAAAACATTTTGCAATTTCTGATATCGTTCGAATGTGATGTTAGTTTTTTTAATTATTTAAGGAGTAATCTACATGCACCGAAATCGCCTTCAATACGAAATTATTTATTTTGATGACGATTAATATCATCGTACGATTTTGTTTTCAAAAGCCCAAATTCAAAATGCATCAGATCTGTTAGTTTTTCAATTGAGGCACGTTATCGACTGGGGTACGATCGCCTGCTTTACCCTAGAAATATGATTTCCGAAAAATAAAACTAGACATAATAATAGAGTTTGTTCACTGTGATACTATTGCTATTACAAAAAAAAACCCTTTCGCTTCGCTGAGATGTCGTTGTGTGGCTTATCAGCGACACACACAGCGCTGCGATAAAATAAAGCGATGTAGTAAATTTTAACTAGCGCTTTGCGCTGTACACTCATAAATGTTCCATTACCAACACCCATTCCAATAAGTCACCTTTTTTATATCCCCGTAAAGCGGCGGCCGTGTGTGTACACTGTGACCTGGCTCCATGCATCATTTGTTATCTTACACCATTATATAAATCTTATTTTGTTTTGTTTGTTTCTTGACATTATACAATCAAAATATAATATTGATATTATGTCAGACAAAGATCGCTGTGTATGTTTTCTCTCAATGAACGATTTTCAATCTCTGAGCCTACCAATGTTGTACCTTCTACATCAGACATGTCCGGCGACACGTCGGGAGGGGGTGACAAATGAGCAATCCAGAATCAATCGATTTAAGTATTATTAATTCTGCTCAATTTGAAACAACGTGAATTCCCGTTATGGAGGAACGGCGCAGCGGAACGCTCGGCGATTTTTCGGTGGAAAATTTATCGGGCATTTTAGGACATTACAGCCTTAAGGATAAAGTTGAAAATCATTGGAAGCAAAAGGCTGCTGCTCTCATGCTCTGCCAGTACGAATCGACCCTAAGACAGTTCCTACACGCGTTGTTTTCTCAGCGGCTAGCTAAGCGATAGTGAAGTTATAGTAGGTATGCGCAGGAATTACACGACGCAATCCCCCCCCCCATCCCCTTTACACCGTCGAAAGTTCCGATGCACGGGAGGTTTTTATCCATCCCTACGTCATAAACACACCTCTGGCATGGATGACGTGCTTTGCTTCGTCGTTATTGTACTGCGAAGTACTGGAATAAATTGCCCGCGTCGGTTAACCGTTCGATTATAATGTTTCAACACGAAACAATACGAAATGTGTGTGTGATTATTTTAAAGGAAGAAGTGCGCAACGCAATCCGTGCCTGGCCCTGCGCTCCGTAACTTCACGCAATTCTGTTACAAGTCTGAGTCGGTAAATCTTATTACCGGGACTCGCCCGCCTTAGCTACAATTTTGTCCCAAACGTATTGTACAGGCTTTCAAATAATACGAACTTGTACTTCCGAACTTATACTATATTTCTTTAAATTTTATCGGACTTAAATTTAATTTTATGTTCTTGGTTGAAAATAATTCATGGAATCATCGAGCTACAAAATATGATATGTTAGCTACCCACCTAATAAAATGTATTTATAGTATAACAGTGTAACTGTAGACGATAGAATGAGAGTGGCTGTCGAGTGGCGACGGGGGGCCGAGTGGGCTGCCACGCTGCCAGGCCTCTGGCCTCTGGCCTCTGGCCTCTGGGCGACCGCCACGCAGTCAACGTCTTATTTGTCTTGAAGATCAACGCGTCCCTTGTAACGGGGCACTGGAGAAATTATATTTGTTATTCCAGACGATTAGATTTGTAATAAGCAGAGTGATTTCCGAGTACTCTGGTCTTCCGAAAGGGCCAGTACGAGTTCGAATCTTTTGAATCCATCCATCCATCTTGAATTAAGTTCCTTTAAATTTTGAAATTCTTGAACTGGAAGATAAAAATTAAGACAACATTCAGCCCGGGAGACAAGTGTTCATCAGCAAAGACTCGTCGATAATACTCGTATTATCGATTGATTATATGTATAATCAATCAGTCCCCCAGTGCTCGTCAGTCGTCATACTGCCGAGTGTCGTGTCGTGTCGCGGAGACGCTAACAGCATTACGAGAGGGCCCGAGCCGTGTTCAGCGGCGGACTGTTTATCGCCGGTATATAGGCCGTCTATAAACAATTTTAACGGCCGGCGTTCTTCTATTAAGTTTTATCTGCGTTTTACGTCCGGCCTCGGTGACCATGCGTCGTGCCGCTCGCGTCGTGCTCGTGCGTCGTGCGTCCTGCGGCTGCGGCATACTATAACAATGTGAATATGCGCACTACGCACTACGTAGGTACTATGTTACATCGCAAATTAAACAAAAATGTACACTTATTTTTAACATACAGATAAAAACTACGTACAAGTGTATGTTGTTTGGTACGTGACCGCCATAATCCAGTTTTAGGAATAAAATTTTATTTATATACTATATTGTATGAGGGACAGTCATTTAGTTTGTTGAAACACAATTGTTTAGAAATTTTGTACCATGTTATCTCAAAAGCGTCACGGCAGCTCGTGTAGGACGCGACGCGAGTCGAGATATTCCACGTCAAAGGTCACGAACGGTATTTTTTGTAAATAGGCATTATCTTGTTTCCTACGCTCGAAATAACTTCTGAATTCATAGAAAAATAACGTTACGAGTAGTTTTTCGACTTTAATTAAATATTTTACTAAGTAACATTTAGGGGGAGTGGGGGGAGGATTGCCAGACAAAAGCAATGCAATGTAAAGGAATTTAAGTTTATATTTTTATTATTAGTTACAGAATTCCAAAAAAAAAATAACTAGAGACCCGATTTTCGTTCGAAATTCGATAAAAATTAATTCTGCCAATAATTGTTAGATTAAAAAAAAATCCGTAAAAATATATTTGTATGTATTATACTTGTGTGTATTATACTTATATTAAATTGAGATTTCTGCACTTCATCCAGTTAAATTAACTATACCAAATGTCAGACTCCTATGTGCACGCATTATTTTTATAAAGGGGTCTAATGTGTTCTCTTGACGTATTCATGTACCTACCTATAATACTCGCGGCGTAATGTCCAATGCGACCGTGCTTTACATTTCTACGAATGCTATCTGCGACTCGACGACTACAATACATAATTTTTAATTAATCCAGATTCACTACACTTCACTGACCACTAAATAGCAAATTATTAATACCTATTTCATTTATATTATAACAAAATCCACAGCTTAATTTATTACAACTATATAACGCTTACAATCTAGTCTTACAGCCAATAACGGATTTATTTTTTCCTAGAATTATATATATGTTATAACAGTCGCTAAATATATTGTGTATGTGTGTGTGTGTGTGTGTGTGTGTTATTATAAATTCGTTGCCTTGTAAGCCGCGTGCGGCGGTGATTGATGACGTCACTTCCCACGTATCATGAAGCCCCTTCTCCCGAGACGGCAACAAGTATAATTCACTTATTATTGTTCCTCTCGGCGCCTGATGGAGGATAATTGGATCAGTGACATGCTGCATATTTTTATTTCCAAGGCTCTCCCCTAAGCAAGTGTTTGTTCTCTCGGTTCGCTTATGCGTCGTGCACCAGGGTGTAATGCTTCCACACGAACACTCTTTACATTATTGGGGCGAAGCGGTCAGTCGGGGTGGTCAATTTTATTGTCTTTCAGATGTGATGATGGTTTCGCTCCCAGCAAGTCTAACGAAAGTCTCATCATTCATAGCTACGAATTATTGTTTGTAATGTTTTGCGGAGTCACGTCGCACGGTGACGTCACGTGGAACTTGATCACGCTATCGAAGTTTTTCCACCGTTAGCATACATTCAAGTAGCCTGGCCGGAGATATCCGTTTACTAAAATATGTTAATTGTCTGTTGTTGCAGGCGAGACTCGCGGGACTAATCAACGTGAAGCACCAGTGCACCCGTGACGTGGAGCTGGTGGATGCGGGCGCTGCTGGACTGCGGCTAGACCACAGGTATGTCGTTGTATTGAAAAAATCATTATTACCGGCTTTTATTTAGTTTCACGTGTCCCGGTGTCGGGGTGTAATCAAATCTCACAAGTTCAATTTGAACCCATTGAGCTAATATTGTATATTGTAGGTACATAATTATGTAAATCAATTGGCAAGTCAATATACTGATGTCATAGAGCTGGTCATATGATGGAGCCGGAAGGTGGACATTCGAAATGTCAAATGTAACGACGCAATCTTATCGGATTGATTTCAAAAAGCCCTCCCCCTATTCCAATTCATTTCCGGAAAGCTAAAAGTGGAAAACTATCGAGCTACATGGTCAAGATACGAGTATTTCGGCCTAAAGCTGACCTAATTGCTGGCTGCGACGCCGACGGTAAATTAGTTAGTAGGCGCCGTGTGAGACGTGGCGGAGTGGACGGACATTACGGCAATGTATAGCATCACTACCATAAAGTGGAAGTTAACGTACTTAGATAATATAAGATACAGAGCAGGATTTGAAAACAGGTCAGATAAATGTACCATGTACTGGATCTCACAACGACGCGGGCTACTACCTGTCGTCCATAGCAAACCAATTCCAGACATATTGTGTATTTAAAATCTTTAAATAGTGAATGCAATAGCATATCACATACATTATACCCAATAATATCTACTCCTAACAAACTGATCGGTCTGTTCATGAAAGATATTTGAGAAAATCTTTTGTTGTAAAATTATAAAGTCGGTTTGCCTGTGCAATTGTTCCATGTAATCAGAAATGTTTTCACTGATATATTGTAGTACGCTTCGGACAACATTGTGTTCATTAAGTATATTTCACAAATAAAAAGTTGTCAATATAAATTATCCCGTCCAAACAGTGGGGGTATTAAGGTTCCCTTCATTTCGATAACAGTTCCTATACACCTAGTAGGTACACAGTAAGAGTAAACTACCGAATAGCTCGTTGGAGTAAAAGGAGAAGTTTGGCTCAATGAAGCAGCCTTAGCCCGCTCCAGAAACAATAGGTTAAGTGGCACCAACCCTGGTTGGTGTGTGTCGGTAGATACGTACGTGTGGTGGTAATTTTTGTTGTATGTTGGGCAACTATTGTAGAACCTACCTACCATCCGGCCAAAAAAACGGGGGTGTTACGAATGTCAGGAGTTTTACGAGTAGCTTTTTAAAGTATTTCAAGAAATTTTCCACTCTTTGCCCACGCAGACAGATAAAATCGATAAAATTTTATCAAAAGCTAATTGGCCTCCTCGCTACATTAAACGTCGATGACAATATTGTATTGTCAATTACAACAACGCTTAATTACACTCATCTGGAAAGTATCTCCTACAGAGCAGTAATTACCAACGGCCGGCTACAGACTCTAGCCGAGGGCCCTCGCGCTCGCGGCCGACAATCCAATTACACGTTTAACACGTTCAATAAAACGCTCGACTCGACCGCGACAGTTATGACGCTTCACGGCAATTGAACCGGCGGCCGGTAATCGGTTTACGAATGATATTTTAATTGAATCAAGAGAGCCGACTCGTTTGAACCGACGGCGACAGGTTAAACTCGGTTTACATATTACTTTTATACCACTTGGTGGTTTAATGTACTTAGTGTTGTTGTACCTACTTCTCACTTGATCGGCGATCTCGATCAGACGACCTTAAGGTCTCACTGAAGAGTGTAGAAATTAAAGAAGGTTTGAGGAAAAAAAACATCACTTTTAAATCAGAAGAGTATAATTATGGAAACGACGGGCAGATGGCAAAACTATAAATTATGCTGAGCACTACTATGTAGAGCACAACACAATGGGGGAGTGGGCGACGGCACTAACTTGTTGAATCGGGTTTTCACCGTGACAGGCCGGCTTTATTAGTTAGAAACGGACGCAAACTGCCGAAGTGCTTTGTATTAAAACTACGTCTAACCCGGCCGTTTGTTTGAGATTACATTGTGACGAGGTTACCTGCTCTATAAACGTGCCCGGACATTAAATTGTGAATTGGGAGCCGCCGTTTATGTTGATACTCGGATGACAGAGTAGCCCGGGGGACTCCTCTACAAACAATAGTAAATAGATTTTTGAAGATTAAAAAACATTGAAATAAAATAATCAGAGGTGTCAAGGGACATCCGGATGGAACGATGTTCCTTTCGATTAATTAGTGAAATAATTGCAATAATATTTTTTTTTAAGTTATAATAATATTTTTTGTTATTATTAACAAATATAATGTAATATAAACTTAAATAATAATAATAATACTACTAATAATATAATAAACACTTAATATAAACTTTCTATAAGAGAGAGAGAGAGAGAGAGAGAGACAGACAGAGAAACATGCGCACGCCGCACGGCTTACAATAGCTTACTATAGCAAAAAGTGTCGTTACAACTTTTCGTCTTAATTTTTTCCGTCTAGCCCCCTTTCGTAACGCGCGATAAGGAACTTCGTTGCAATAAAGGTATCGTTGAGAGAGTCCTGATATATTATCTGTCAGCTTCTACCCTTTGTTAGGTCTTTGTGTACTCGTATAGGATGACCCATTAGCACGACGAAGTAACTATACATAGTAAATGTAACATGCAATTTTGACTTCTTATCACAACTCGATACCGAAGAACCCTTATTAATTCATCTTTTGAAAAATTCAAAGTCATAGTTGCCGTGTATAACACACAAAGACAAGGAAGCGAACACAGGACCCTTCGAACGGCAGTCCGGCGTGGTAATTATCATCATCATAGTCATGGACAATTTCATAGAAAGATGCGTGGAAAGGGGAAGTACATTAACAAGTAAAAAATGATACAGAGGGCAAGCTCTCCGAAACATCGGTGCCGCGAGCGAACTGCCTCGAGCGGTATACTCGGAGCAGACGGACCTAAGCCAGCCCCCGAGCCGGCGCGCGGCGTCGCCATCTACAGACACGGGTCGGTGAATTGATATAATACCCACAGATATTATTCATCTCCTGAACAATAGGGTGTAACACGTGCTATTCAAGATTCAAACAAGACTTGTACAAAAAAGTACAACAGGATAAATTATTATTCAATGTTAAGAATCCTTCACGCAGTGTATTTTCATATTCTGAGTAGGTAAACAATATTTTAAGAAACCCTAAATGTTAAAAATAAGTATTTAAAACACGTGTGTTACGGGTTTTGTGGGATTTTCTTTTTCCGTATCGGCGGCAATTAGTAGACTGTCACATTTACAGTGTTATGTATCTGGCGTCGTCCTAATTGGCAGCGATCGTACGATGGCGCGATGCGTTTTCGTCGTGCGATGGGTTCAAACATTTCATTTCATCAGAGTGTCCTATTTTAACCTCGCAAGTAATTGTACTGAAATACCCATTGCACGACGAGAACGCATCGCGCCATCGTACGATCGCTGCCAATTAGGACGACGCCTCTTACCTGAATGGAATGTCGTAAGCAATTAATGATTCACAAAATTGTGTGGATGATGTTTCATGTGTCGGTTGTTTACAAAGCGCACAGAGTGTCGCGGCGCGGGCGCGTCGTAATTACAGACTCGGCTATTTGCTGCCGTTTGCACCCGCTTTGTCAGGGTAATGGGACACCAGGAGTGTGTAGCTTATGATTCGTAGTTCAAAGCTCGAAGCCTGCAGCGTCATTCACAATGTAATTAATGCACATAAAAACGTCAGCAATGTGGCATAGTCACGTGTATAGACAGAATGTCAACAAAGTCACTTTTATAAATACCAAATATACGTGCGATTACAAAATAAGCTAGCGTTAATTAGGATATTTTAAAAAGACCATGTCTATATGTTGATACATTCTGACTACTTAGATCATGGAAGTAATTGGCTACAAGTAGTGGATGCTTAAGCAAACCTCGCTGCGAAGCGAGCTAACACATTCATTTAAGTCGGTTGTCTCGACGTCCCGAGGAAGGATTAATCGCGGAGAGGTTATTATTGTTCCGCAGAAAAATCACCGACCGTCAGCGTCCTCGGCCACGTTACGGATTGCTGGAGGGCGATTAATTCTCCGTCACATGGCGCAGGGAACGATTACTGCGAGATGTAATGGGAGATGGGCCATAAACATCCAAGGGTACATTCGAGGTCATCCGCTGTATCGCACCGCTATTAATGTCTGCCGGTGTGGAAGTAAGCGTTCTTCTCCATCTGGTGTTATTGTCGGATCTCATCTTTGTTCAAATGGTAATGTGTAATCCTAAGATATGAATTTGCATAATATTAAGATTAGCAAGATCGTTAGGACGGTGCCGGACCACTTGTTCGGCAGCGGGTCGTATTGTCCAGCGGCGGCGCTCTGACGTCCGTGTCGCTATAAAATTTGCATAACACGTCTCCAGCTACTGATAGCATATTGGCCACATTAAAGATGAACGCCAAAATTTGAAATTGGTGGTATGGATTCTCCTTAGCATACTAATGTTTTGATGAATGAACAATGAAAAATTTATTGAAAATGTATGTGCCCGAAAATGTTCCAAATGTCCCAGCTCCAGCAATATGCCATGCAGTTCGGTGATGCGGTGAACTGAGATAGGGAATTCTGGTTACGCCGGACTCAACAAATTTCCACAATCCATAAATTTATTACTAGTTTTTGGACAAATAAAAAACTTTTAGTAAAAGTTAATAATTTAAAAGAAAAACCTATAATGTATGTTAGGGAATGGCATCATGCATTTCCATGAACTGCTTTACAGAAGTCCAAAGTCAGCCTCAGTAGCCAATATTTTGTTCGATGAGGTTTATTTGAGGGACATTCCCAAATACAATCAGTTTATACAAAACGGTAGTAAAAAACAACTACGATGTGCAAATTTTCACATTTCTATAATTGAATGAACATGAGTTCTGGGCCGAAATTTGATTCTTTGTAGCTGGACGATGGAATCTACAATAAACAAAACCATTTAAATAAAATTATCCATGTAGTTACGTACCTACTATGGATTACGTATTATGGAAATGGTCGCTTGTAAATACTATTGACGACAAACCGTTCGCAGCTACATTGTCCACAGCAGCGTGATGCACCAATAAACAAATCGTAAATAATGCGAATGGAATCGTACATTACGCCTCGTTAGTGTTGGTGGAGCTGGCGCTGTGTCGCGTGTGTTCATCCATAATAATTATCTTTCTTACATTGCACATAATTATGTTAAATGTAATTAAGTTACCTAAAATGATAATAATCATAACATTATTGATACATCGTTTACATGTTAGTATAGTTGATGGTCACATATAAATACAATAACAGTAAGCGAATCATAATTTGTATAGTGATGAATAATAATTTGTATTGGATAAAATGAACTTTAATTACATTGTCAGCAGGCGTCCGTCAATTTGGCGCACAGTAATCATGTATGCAGGGGGTTGTGAACTCGAACCGCCGGAGTTCATCAAAATATCGGGATATTTAGTTTTACAATTAGTCGAGTGAATCATTTTTATTAAGTCTGACTATTCGATAATTTTGATGATTTGATGCAATTAATTCAATTTAGAGACAGTAAAACATCGCACGTAAGTGTACAGTGGTTCTCAGCGACCACTGCTACGGCCAGCGTTGCCCGCCGCAGCGCGAGCGTGCACCAATACTGAACTGACGCTGCCAGTTGCCGGTTGTCACATCTATGTACGCGCTCTCTGCTCTTTAGCTCCTGCTTTTGCCTTTATATTATTTTCTTTGTCCTTAGTTCGAGCAGTATTACAGTTACCTATATATTACGTATTCTAAGTAAGTTGAATTGAGAATTAAATTCCATGTTAAACACATTATGAACTTTTTCACCCTCTTTATTCTGATTAACAAAAGCACTTTAATATTACCTACTGTTTCGTTATTTCAAAGCTCTGTATAATGAAATTTATTTGGAAAAATAAATTAAATTGAAATAGGAGCCGTTCTCGCTAAATGTTTAAGCATCGCTTCCGAACAAATAATTTTAAGCGGTGTCTTCACAACAACGATGGAAATAACACTCCGTGCCCATTACTGGGACATTAAATAATATCTAATGAAAATGGAAAAGGTATTTCAGTTAAATTAAGAACAGAGAACACATTTAGGAATTGGAAAATTCATTTTAATATTGAAAACGTTCAGTGTTAACGAAACCAGTTTGTATTTGGCCCAAAGCTACAGTGTTAGATAGAGTCTACTGACAAATAATACGAAATAATAAAATAATAGGTAAATAAATGCTCTCTCAACCAGCTGTATAGGGAACAATACAATTATTTTAAACAGATGTATTTTAATAGAAGCTACAGTTATCGTCTCTGATAATAAATGTGAACCGTTATCGGAGACCGGAGTATTTCAGACAATATAGATACAAAATAACATTTACGGAGACGCTAGTGTACTACTTAGGGGGGCCAAGTCAAGAGCATAACAGTACAATTATCTCTAAGCTTTTTATCGTACTTTTTTGTTGCAGCTATCCGGCGATCATTTATCCGATTTCGATAAATAACATTGTTGCTCAATTATTTTCGAAATAATTTGGAAGCACTTTTGGTGGACCAACAAAACAATAATGCCTTTGGGGCTAACCTCGGGCCTAAACCAACCACCTCTTGGTGCGCCCCTCTGAACAACGGGCGAGGCTATACTAGTACAAGTAATCAAATAAGGCCATGAATATTTTATTTACTTGACCGTTGTCACTGTAAAATGCACACAAAATTGTACTGAACAGCCGCAAGCCATTTAAATCACATTTTCATTCTATAGTTATTGTAATTGTAACCTTCGGCCACCCTGTTCCTCTGGTCTACCCTGTTCACTTTTAATTATGGAATTCATAATTTCAGTGAAGACCATAAATTATAATGTTTTTATTGGGATTATTTCGTACATGCTTGGCTTTCGTCGTATCGACATATTTTAACGAGACCTTCCCAGTAGTACCATTACGACCATTGCGCCGGAGCGTTAGCGCCGTAAACAGTACAAATAGCTGGATGACGTGCGGTACACATTTAGTTCAGTGCGTAATGTCAGACACCTGTACCTACAGAGTTCCTTAAAAAAAAATAAACGCTTACACACTCAAACCTCCGCAGTAGAATTCCTTGTGTCGCGGATGGTGGACAACACGAATAAGACGTCACTAACATATTGGAGAAAACATATTTATCTGTCATAAAAATGTCTGACGCCGGGCAGGGATCGAATCCAGAAAACCCTTCGTTTCGTAGGCGGTCATTGCCAACTGGGGTTAGATGATGATGCTGATGATGAATTGCAGACCCGGTGGTGATATTGTGGGCGGTGGCGACTGTCCGGTGTCGGCGTGGAGGACGTGACACGTGACGCGGCCAACGCATAGTTGCGCCGCCTAATTTATTACTCCGTGCATTTAGCGTGACGTGCCCGGGCCGTATTACAGCCACAGTATACATTGTACATTCTGAACAAATTTGTGGTCGAGCTTTATTGTGGCATAAAAACAACGTCACATTTTATTACGAAGTGGCATAATTGACGATCCATAAATTATTTAATACTTTGAAATATGATACCTTATCTAACTTACTGGTGTGTTGCTCTGCACTCACGAGTTATATTAGTTAGACATATTAGTTAGTTAATAAAATTACCCTGACACAGGGTATAAATAATAAAGATCGTGAGAACCTGTTACAGTTAATATTGTAATAAATGTTGGCAGTCGTAGTCCTGCTATACAGAAGTCTTGCCTAGTCCATAGAAATATTATAAAACTAAAAGTCAAACGAACGCAGTTCATTTGATCGAACTAGCTCATATCGGGTGTACGTTATGTTTGCGTTGCCGGAGTAATATGTCGACGGAGCTCATAACTGGGGCGGTGAACCGCCCGTGTGTTTACACTGTCGGATTTATATTAGTAGTTTAATTTCGCTGGCCATTTATACCAATACTTTTTAATATTATATTAAATAAATAGGTCCTTTTTGTCAGAGGACCGGGAAAAAGAAAAGTACCAGTAGTTTTGTCAACAGAACTACTATCAACAAATGATAAGATGGCGCTGCGGGTATAATGGTCGGAGCCGTTTGAAGTGGCATCAATAGTTTTCCTAAGGCCCGTCTATCAGCGTGTTTGTACGCTGTGTAGATAGGAACCTACTTCGGATACACGCGTTCACTGCGTCGCCACTGCAATTATTCTACCATTTGCCAATTATTTTGACACACGACAAACTGTATCATTACGTACAAAGTCATCATTAACAAACACCTTTCGTCCAGCTACTGTGTTACCCAGAGGACTATCCAAACTACTTAAACTAACAGCCTTGAGAGAAAATACCACAAAAAGTCACAAACTGAATACTTTTCAAGTTCTGTCGTGCGATAATCATCTCATCAGCAGTAAGCGGGCGCTGGCCGCCGCCGAGCCCCGACCACCTGTCGCCACCAGCACGCGACCCACCACCCCCCTACCGTCCGCACCAACGATTTACAAACTCATCCATTACAATTTGGACTAAATAATAAACATTGAGTGACTCGAGGGAAATTGATTAATGAATTTCAACGTTTACTTGCGGCTTCCGCCGGCACGCACTGCATATTAAATCTGTGTATCTAATGCTTGCTTCCAGGTTCCACGATGTCATGATTCTGAATATATCTGTTAATCGAAAAGAGAAAATTCCTGATTGAAATCGAAACTCTACTTTGTCGTAGTTCTGTGATATCACAACAGGATGCAAAGTAATTTTAATATTATTTTGATTTATTCCTTTCCTTCTTTCTGGGCTGGTAAAGCATGGGTTACTTAGGGTACTACTGATGTCCATGGGCGAAGGTAAACACTTACCATTAGGTGGTGGAGTCATCTGCTCGATTGTCGACAGGCGACTTGTACGAGTACAGTGCGAGGGGATTCGGTATTTACACTGGAGGACTCGGTACAGTTATTACAAAGCTAGTAACATAACCGATGATCACTAAAGTTTAATGTACGCTCAGTGAAGCGAGCGAGCGAGCGAGCGGGCCGCTGTCGTCAGCGTTAGACAAAAGGACTTCACTCTCAAAAGGCTATTTAACGTAATACATTGCGGTCAGGAAATATGTTTATCCGACCCTCGTCTCCCCTAGCAGCAAGATAATTAGAAATTTAAGGAATCCGCTGAAGTTCTCTCCGCAAACGAAAAAAGAAATTCCAGTAAATTCTATTATAAATTTTATTACTTTCCGGATCGTAATAGCAGTCAGTGCTGTTTCTGTATGTCGTAAATTAGATGTAATGTAACGAGTTAAACGTCTCGACCGGCCGCGGCGTTCCGGGGCTGGCGGGACACGCTGCGTCGGGAGCGTGGATGGATCGTGCTACAAAATATCAAATATCACCCTATTTATGACGACCACTATATTATAAACTCTATGTTTTTGATATATTTGTATCGTGGACACCTGTTTTTCTCAAACTGCGCAACGCAAAAGAGGTTGGTAAGTTTTTAATAGTTAGTCTATGTTTGTTCCGTTTTTCTTGTGGCATGAACATTTAGAAATTGTCGCGATTAAAAGTTGGATTACAACCATTCTCACCTAAATTTTTAACATTTACCACGTTAAAATACATAGGTTTTATATATGTAGTAATTTTGATGTGTTCATTCTGCAAAGTGCAACATACTGAGAAATGCACATTGCTATGCGTCAAAACGTTTAAACGTTTACTGTTGAAGTCGGAAGTTCATAATTTTAAATTCTTTCTTCAATTGCTTATTGAACACGGTGGACAATTTGCTCAATCCGAAATTTGGCAATAGCTATATCTCTCGAAATAAATCCAATGGAATTCGCAGTAAACCTATTATCTAAAGCCTCGCTCCGGTTGACATCGTCGCCAATTTGCGCCGGATTGCCGACATCAGTGTAATGTTATGTTGGGCTTGTCTACCCTTAATAACGTATCAGCCCCGTCTTAGCCATAGTGACTGTAATCACGTATTATACGAAGAAGAAACTTTTAACATAGACATTAATCCATAACTTATTAAGTTTTACATAAATGCGACCTAGCACTGACTTGACCTTTGTACGATTGCATTCCTGACCAGTCGTTTCAGCTGAGCGATTAAACTTACGTTGAAATATACCTACCTATCACTTACCTTGTGAGAAGGAAAACGTTCACAAACCTAAAATCGCCTGTTTGAGGTAATAACTTTCGTTTACAAAATGATTGACGCCAGAGGTACCTAGTGTGAGAGGGCTCGAGCTCGGGCCGTTCATACTGAATCAAGTGAGCGCCAAGACTGGTATAAACAGAACGAATGAGGCGAGCCGTGGCTTGCGCTGGTGCGGGGCCACCGATTGTGTCAACCACTATAGAGTTCAGATTGGCTGAAACTCGAACTATCAATATCAGATACAAGTGACGTGGTAAGCAAACCAATTGCAAAACAAACATACCATGAGGTTTAGTGGCAGCGCTGCCATGGACAATTCCTCGCTTGTCGGTCGAGTCCATGAGTGTTTATGGAGCCCTGTTTGTATTTAACGTGCTAAACGATTGATGAGCCCGTAACACTTGGTTCCAATATTATCATTCTCGATTGTTGCTGAGTGGTACATTTCTACTAGTGGTTTAGTGTCACAAATAGACGTTTTCCTTACGCTGAACGTGGACCCTCAGGAAGGAAATGTATAACTCTATAATAAAACTATTAATATATTCTTATATACTTACATACAGTTTTTTCATTCAACTTTACAAAGCCCAATGAGTCAAGTCGAGTGCTATTTTTTGAGTTCATAAAAATGTAAGTATGTGTAAAAGGAATTATTAAAAAGGAAGTAAATAAAATACAAAATCCGGGGCCCGTCCGGTGGACGACAAGTTGTTCCATCATTCACTTGCTGTTTTAATTTAATAAAAATATTCACTTTGAATCGGCCGGTGAATGAACGAGCGCCCCGCCCTGCCCGCCGCTACACCACGACACCGTTTTTGTTTATTGTCAAAGGGAACGAGATTGCTTTTAGTTTAATTCAACAAATAATATCGCCCTCCCGTTTCGTACATTTCGTACGTTTCGTACATTTTACAGTAATCTTTAGATTTATTATTCGTTTTGTGAAAGACGAAAAAAATAAGATTTATTAAAATGTTCCGCAATAACATTTGAATGGAAAGTTATTAAGGATTACTGCTTAAAATTTAGCGAAACACGTTGAAAATGTTTAAATTTGATTATTATTTTATTGTGTAATTTTAGTACTTATTAGGATTAGGATTTTGTAATTTTTACAATAATTATTTCGTTTGTTATGTTTCTTATGTAGTTTTTAAGCCATTCTGTGTTTATTAGTGTAATTGGTTCCGTACCATGCTAATAAACAATAAATAAATAAAAGAATAAATCCATGACATTAACAATTTTTGGAACGAAGTTCCTTACGGCAGGCTTGGAGGGGATAGGTTTTGCTACGGCGACCGAACTGAAAAATATGTGATAGTAAAACCGTAAGAAAAAAAATGCGTGGAATAAAAGCGTTGAATGAGACGTGCGCATGCGCGACAGTCGCATACACAAGCGAGTAGTGTATAATACCTTTTTTTTTAAGCTATTGCATAGCTTTTTTAAGTTTTTGGTCCATACTAAGGAGTCTGAGCGTGGTGGCGGTTTAGCCGCTGAGCAGAATTGGGTCATACAGATGGAGCAGTATGACGAGGCATGCTTGAGCCCTTCTGTGAGCTCGAATTACCATTAAATCTTTTGCTATAGATTTGAAGAAAGCCCCGTCCCGCCGCGACCGCCGCACCGTCATATCGTCCTAAACTTTCATTCAATTTCAAAAGTCGGACAGATTTGATGTTGAGAGGCTCGCAGTAAATCGTATCAGGCTCCATCGGCATCCACTGAAAACCTTTGAGAGAAATCTCAATTGAACCTCTTTGCGCTTTTTTCCTCCCACTGAGAGCTTTTCAAGCGGCGGGCAATGAAAAGTGGTATTCGGTAGAGTTGAACGCCGCACCTCGCTTTGAGGGAATTAGTGAGGGGCACGTGTCGAAGCGTACATAATAGCTTTGAGAATAAATCGATGTAAAACGGAATCGTGGTAGATACATCTTTTTAATTGCATAGTTTAGGAGATTACTTAAAATAATATTTCAAAAATGCTGTTACTACGGTGCGCGGTGTCTTCAATTATATTAACCATAAAAATATTTGGGATCGCGGCAAATATTTTTTATTTGGATAGTATAAAAATGTCCACTTCTCCCGCAGCACAGCTAGTCTGACGCAGGGCGGGCGGCGGCGACACCGTCGAAGCTACATTGATGAACGAGCTCGCACTCGCTTCATCATACTTACTGACAGATTAAACTTTAATATGGACAGATCAGTATTTCAACATTATTGATCATTATATTCCTCGCTCCGCACTCTGAGGTTACTCAATTTTTGTAGAATCCTTTACATCATTATTTATTTTTAGAGAGCTGCGGCTCAGACATCATCACACACCAGCGAAAGGCTCGACGTCAACTCGTTGGACGCGTATTCACATAATTTGTTTTTGTTTATCTATAGAAAACCTGTTATCCCGTGACATCAGCTTTTTGCGACGGATACAAATTGATACAATTTCAAAACATTTAATGCGTCGATTAAGCCTAACTGATGACGTACATTAAGCTCGTGAGCCGGTTTCGCATATTTGTCACGCGTGACGTTAGCGATCTGCTACGCTTTTTGTGAGATCTCATTTTTATATGATGATACTAGCAACCCAGGATGGTTGCAAGCTTCGCTTCAGTAAACGAATCATTCTCAGCTAGTCGTTTATTTCAGTTAATTTTATCTATTTAGGGGAAAGCTTGTTGTTCTACATCTGTGACAGAATTAGAAGGAGAATTTTTCTAACAGTTACTAACTGGACCTATTACTAACAACCCAGCGTTCTTCCATAATAACAAACTAACCAATTATAACTAGACTAGGATAAGTAATGACCTAGACTAGGATAGGTAATTACCTAGACTAGGATAGGTAATTACCTATCCTAGTCTAGGATAGGTCTAGGTCTAGGATAGGTCTAGGATAGGTAATTACCTATCCTAGACCTATCCTACTAGACCTAGACTAGGATAGGTAATTACCTATCCTAGTCTAGTTCTTTAAATTATTATAGGTAAACACATTAATTTATTGCAATAGCTACAAAATTGATATCAAAAAAATAATTAGGGCCTGTCTGAGTGTCTGCCCTCCCCGCCCGCACCTGTCCTGTTAATTAACGATCTAAAACAAATCCTTTTTACGAAATGAAAAGTGCCCTGGAGACGGCCCGGCACTGTAGGCGAGAAACATGCCAAGTATCTAAATGGATGGACTACATCGATTACAGTTTATTTATTAGTATAAGTAGATGGAAGTTGAAAAGGCAAATAGTGTCGACCGGATATTAGCTTTGCGTTTATTAATCTCTTTATAAGTAAGTGCTCAAACGGTAATTGGTCACCGACTCCACGGGGCGATAGTTTTTAAACAGGTTGCCCCAATAAAGCTTAAAGAGTTTCGACATTGACTGCTCCAAGTGGTCGGTGGCAAAACTAAACTGATCACTTTTAAAGATCTTTCTACTAATTAACTAATACCTACCTACTTACTAGTGTTTTTATGTTGCCATGCCACGCTTCAGGGAATTCTGGTGCGGGGGTATGTGTGTGCGAGATGTATATAAGAAACTCTATGTACATGTAATCTAGACGGTAGGTACTCGCGGAACGTCGTATACGATTAGCCTGCCGCGTTATTTTTCTTCTAGAAGCAATCGAAATTATTTCCGAATTCTGGTTGCAGTGTTGGAGAGCCACAGTAATTGTCGCCTTCTGATGATCAATTTCGATGAAGTTTCTCGTTACGGGTTCGTTAGCTGGTTTGTCGGCTATTGATATTTAAAAAAACGTTTGAATACCATTGTCGATACCTTTAAAATCATTTAGATTAAACGTTCTTAACATAAGGATTTCTAGCTGGTGAGCATTGTGTTCGGGCCATCGTACGTCGACCACTATCTAAATAGGAATCTAGACTGAACGCTTATATCTATTCACGAGCATTGTGCTGACGACATCCTTTATCTGCCAATCAGACATGATCGAGGTCTGACGGTTCAGATTCGATGCAATCGACCGAAGCGACGTGTGAAATAATCTCTTGAAGTGTTATGTATCGCAAAACTTAAATATTATGTACCTAATGTTATTAACATACCCAATTTCTTGTGTCACGAAGTGTAATGAAAGTACAACATTGTGTTATTAATGACAAAGAGCCGTAGACTTGGCCCTCTAGACGCCACTTTGGCATCCGTCACATTTATGCCAAATTAATCACGCCACTGGCTGGCGTAAGCCAAATAGCACCGATCAAGTAGGTACGGAGTCCAACAAACAAGAAGCTAGGACAAGCTACGTAGGTAGGTACTCGTAAGCTAAAATACCTCATACAAATATAACAAAAAGGAATAAAGGCGTTATTCGAATTCCCTTGGCAAAAATACTGACTAAAGCAGAAAATATAATACGCTGAAAAGAATTGAATACAAATAATGCGAGAGTAAGTGAAGAGGAGGGTGTTCGGTACCTTCGAGGGCAGGGAGACGGTCGCGGAACTTGCTGACTGATCTAAATAGTATTATCATTAAAATGGTTTATTCTACAAGAAGTATTTTGACGGAAATCTCCCCTCACTCTCATTAGTAATACGTGGTCAACGGTGTTGATTTCACAATTATTTATTAGTGTGTACTTTGGTTAATACCTTTTATAGACACATTGTGTTACTGCTTGTAGATCCTTGAAAATAAAATAAATACATAAATAGTTAGGCCCGGCCCGGGCGTGCGGGAGGGCCCACGTGGGGGTTTCACTGTCAACCATCGCTACATTAAATGTGTGTGTGTGACATTTGAACGTCTATTGTTACAATCACTGTTGTAACACCCGTTGTACAAGTTTAGCACCCCGTTCATCGACTTGGAGTTCCCTTGCAGCGTAAGCGTATAATCTTCATCATCGATGGCGTACGGCGTTAACACTAATAAAATCATTGTTATTTTGTCCTTCTCTCTATGTATAGCGTCATCTTATTCTCAAAAAGTTTTCCTCGCGCGTATGTGTCTGGTCGTGTGATGATATTTTATGAAATTTACGAATGATAACTTTCTACTGTAACTTGAAATTTGACGCATTTCAAGCATACATACATACCTGGTCTACCTTAATTACACCTACCTCCGGGGAACACATTGCCGTTTACATTGCCTGCGACTATACTAGTATGACCTATTAGGTACTGCGGGTATCATACAAAATATCTATTGAAACAACTGTATTGCCTCCGATGATATATTACGTACATAGGTATGTAATGCAACTGACAATTGTCACATAAACAGAATATTTAATGTATGAATAATATGGGGCGGAATGTGCTCTATCCATCCCTTAGTCCTTCTTGGCCTCATCCGATTAATATTCACAATTAATTTTAAGACTTAAAAAGCCACAAAAGACGTTAATTTACGATTTTATGATTCCTGCTGCGTTTTATGTTTCCATTGATAAGGAAATCGCAATCATCCCGCATTCCCGCAATTCAGTCATCACGTTTGAGATGTAAATCAATCGGACGAGACAGACGACACAAGGCGCAATAAACTTCGTTCATAAATCTGGTGCTGAGAGCAATCCGGGCGCGCGCCGGAACTTTGGAACTTCGCCAATTGTCGTCCCGCGGTGTGGAGATACTTAGCGTTCAGTTTGAGGGTAAGTTGCGTACGAATAGCATTAATGTATTCAACAATCGTTACGATTGGTTTTACTGTAGTTGCTAGTGGCTCTTCTGGATTCAGGTGAATTAAATAAGACAGCACGTTGAACAATGAACCGGTCCATATTGGCCACTGCACATTAATCAAAGTGCATCGTGCGTACCGCATTTACTGCATTTTACTGCATGTCCCAATATCCCGAGGTTTATTGCAGAATTTATTGCTAAACTTCAGGTCCTGAAAAATTTATGAAACCTAGTTGATTGTGTCCGATAACCGATCGATCCAATGAGGTCAGTAGATCCTGAATGCAATAAAGTTCGCTCGTAAATCCTTCGCCAGCGCCGGCCGCTGCGTGTGTTTGAGGTTTACAATGATTGCCTCCAAATGTAACTTTAAGTTGCCCTGGATTGTAAAGTTTAGATCCTTTTTCAACATTGAAATGTTTAAATGAATGAACAAAAACATTAACAAAGTATACATTTTATTGTTACCAGCAGCTAACTAATGAACACTTGCCTTTTAAAATACTGTACCTAACTAAAAAATAGTCACGCCGTTCTTTACCATGTTTAAAGGTCTGAATGGCTACGATAAATCCGGTCTTAGAGGTTATTCAATCATTTGTTATGTTACTGTCAAGTATTTACATGTGTGTACATAAATAGATAAATAAACTTTTATTCTACAAAAAAATAACATTAATAAGTACCAATACTCATTTATACCATTTTGTCTGTGAGTCTGCAATCGCATGAAAGGAAAACTACTGAATTAAATTCAGGAAACTGAAAATATAATCGCATACCTAAATTAAAAGTAGGACAACCCAACGTTCAATTTTTTTTATTTTTACCCTATGCTATCCTCGAACGCCCTATCGCCATATGCAACTACATAATATCTACAAAAACAAATTCACTAAAGTCTTAACAAACGTCTGAATAGATTTCTTAATTTGGATCTAGATGTGCGATTCATAATCTGCAACAGCCTAGCGCCACTAAATCATTTTGTACGATTGTTTTGTTTTGCTAATCCTCCATAATGTTTGGTTTAATTCTGTCAACGACATGTAATTGTAATAAACGTATCGCGTCGTCATAAACGGGATTACGCTGGGTCGCGCGGCTTTCAATTAATACTGACCTCAATTCCATTACAGTTAATGTACACAATAAACGTTATTGTTACTTAATAACAGATGTGTCGTGGTCGTGGGGCACCCTGTTGGAACAGTTTCTTTTTCTATAAATACATCTTAACATATTATAAAACAAAGTTCCCTTGTCGCGTCTGTCTTTCTGCCTGTCTGTCTATGATAAATTAAAAACTACTGAATGGTTTTTCACTAATATACAGAGGAATGAATTAAAGTTTTGTGTGAATAGGTTGAAATGTGACAATAACTGTGGAAAATATCAAAAATAGTCGGGACTCTTGAAAGCTTTCAACGAAAACGCTGCTTATTCCTTTGAGGTATAATAAAACAATGTATGGGTGGAATATTCGTCTTTCATAAGTCTACAGAAACCAGCCTAAATGTTACAACAGTACTCCACAGAAGACCGAACCGTTTGATCCCGGTTAAACACTGATTGTTCACTCAGAAAGTCTTCAGGTCAGAAAGTTCCTCAGGCAAGCAGGCCAGGGAGACAGCGAAGACTGGAAGCTTGCTCGTAATACGCGAATAAGTGCGCAACCTTCTAAATCTTTTACCAGGAAACTATTCGCTCCCTACAGATGTTCTATTCGACCACTCTGGCAACAAACCAAAAGGCTCAACTACCGGATGGTTGAGTAGAGAGCTTTGCGCCAATTTGTCTAACGCAGCGGTAATGTACCTTCTGTAATGCTTTTTTGTAAGGCGTGGTGGCTTGTTAAAAGCTTTCGTTTTACAGCTGAAATCCGGAGCTTTACCGATTCAAGCATCAAGCAGAGTAGGTACGTCGAATGTTTATATTTTCTTTTGATTTTCTATTATATTTCAGAACAAATCTAAAAGTTGTGAGGTTTCCACTTATCTAAAGTACAATCTTGAGGAAAATTTGTTGAGCAGATCGTAACTTTTCCAATTGTTGGTCTGTTCCAGCGCTCGATGGCGCGTTATCGCCGCCTGTCGTTTGAACTTCGACAGTATCTTGACGTTTTTGTAAAAATATTGTCTTGTTTTGTTCGATTTCGCCGTTTTGTTATTTTGAATCAGCGTTATGTTCACTCGGTTGAAATTTTCTGTAAAATTGTTATTACACTACTTGATACTGTCCTCAGAAATTTAAAACATGTATCTGTGCCACAAGGCGTGGCAATTTACTACTTTGATGTTCGTTAATTTTGAGCATTATAATGTAGTAAATTCAATCAGTAAATATATTTTTGATCTCAATATAATTATCTGATGAGACTTCGAAGTTATGAATAGTAAATCTTTGAAACACCAAACCAGGGTACTCATGACTGCATCAGACGTTGCTACAGTTCGGCCACCACGAAGAATTCCAACGATCCCATTGAAAGATTTATGTACGTTTTGAAGTTAAAATTATTATCATCCACTTGAACAACATGAGACGCGAATGAGGGGGATTTACCGAGGCCGTTTGTACGCAGCGCGCGTTCCTCCAACTTCCAACATATCGGAACCATTCCCCATTCAGTTTGCATCGAACGCGATGATCGTATGCAGCGCGGCGCCGCTTCTATAATGCAATCATACCAGCCGGTCCCACCCCGACACCCCTGCAATCACATCCAAATTGTGGTGCGACTATCTACTAGATCTATCATTGTTATTATATTAAGAGAAAAGATAGGAGATAATATGAATAATCTGACTAATTAGTAAAATTGCTGGAATACGCTTTCTATGTTCCTAATGTTAGCATAGTATAAACATCACCGAGTGTTTAAAAAAAAACTGTCTATCTGCAGCACTTTTCATAGAATAGGGAATAACTCCATCATCTTATTTTCGTACAAAGGCAGTCAATTATGTTCATGGATTTACTTATTGGAATAATACCATCTTAACTAAAAAACCGCTCTTTATTTCTATTTATCTTTGCCTAAACCGCCATTACCGTCTTTTCCTCAAAATATGTATAGTTAAACCTTATATTGCACATAAATTATTCGTCTATACATACGTCTAAACCAACTCAATCGAAAATATGAATCAGTGAACTCCGGCCACGGCCAGTCTTCTTACTTTGTAACAAAATTCAATTTATGAATATTGGCCCAAATTGCCAAGGGTCGGCGCTAAGTAGAATACGTTAATTTTAACACTTCAGAAGTAACTACAGTTATACAGTAAATATGATTTAGCGTCCGAAATAAATTACATTGTGTTTAGCCATCACCATTACACAGCTATTTTATAAGTAAACATAGCAGTTAAATGAAATAAGTAAATAGAGCAGTCAATCCAAACAACTGCAGCTTCTCGCGAGTGTTTACTGAAGTTCTCGGTGTAAGTCTAAGTAAGTCTAATGGATCTACGTATGGGTGCAAAACAAGTTTCGTTTAAGTCCTGAAAGAAACAAGAACAAGTAAGTTACAACTGACTCGGGGGGCCAAACTAAAAGCATCGAATTTGTGTTAGCACTTTAACCTTTCATAGTGGCACTCAAGTTAATAATAAATGACTTTGTCGTGTAGCTCCTGGGGTAATTGTCACCACCGTGCCGGGTGACTCGTTCACCTGTGACACTGTGACATCGTTACGTCATGACTTCGTGACGCGGCAAACCCTAGGGAATTAAAAGTGTGTCTCTCCTACACTCGTTACACGACGTCGGAAATATTTTTACTACCTACTACATAATTTTGTTCCGATTGAAATAGATCGTCAAAACTGTCTCGTCAGCTGACTGCAGCCTGGCAGCCTACCTACCGGTACACCTACACCTACACCTACAGGTACTTAGATATTGTGTAAAACCCTATACTAAATATATATATTCGTCCGTTGTTCGGCCGGATGCACCACAAGCAAGGAAGTTTGACTGTCGAATTTTGGTTTCAACGCTACTCATAGTTTTCAAAAGTTTTTTACGTCTTTCTTCTTCGCCTTCATGGTTTGCACTATATTTTTAAACGGAAACAAAACAGTTTTGATTAATAAAAAAAACAAACGAAAAGTGAACATCATATAAATAAAGAGACCAATTGCGCTCCCTTGGCGCACCCCTGCCGCTACCCTTTGTTCAGTCGACAGAAATAGCACCTTTCAACTACAACAAAGAGTCTCTTCTCGAGTGAGTTGCTCAACTACTGCACAATTTAAAGAGAAGTACATTTTTACAGAAGTCTAGTTAGTCTAGTCTAGTTTATCACACTTTTATAAGTGCAATGGTAATCAATAAAATTGTCCCTACTACCGTGTGGTGAGGTCGAACACTTTCAAATTAATATCGATTGGCGAGGTATTTCCGACGTTGTGGACTCAGGAGGTTTCATTTCTATCTCTCATCTCAAAAACAAAGCCATTACCCACTTTCAACGAATGAGAAAAGTTTTTAGCACCGTCAATTTCATTTATGTATGGGCGTTGTTTAAGTACGAGTATGTGAACACGTTGATTCTTGGGAATATCAAACTTGAACTGCAACTTTGTCGGTCCAGATAATCCGCTAGGTCCTTTTTGAATTCGTAAACCGTTGTATGAAATAAAAATTCATACGGACTTACTAGATTCGTCACTTTATCATAATTCGTATTGTATTAAAACACTACATACGAGTATAAGTATAACATTTAGGTACGTACACATCGCAACTTACATTACATCAGAACAGTTGACACAGCGCGCGGAGTAATGAAGGAAGGTTGTGTTCAGTAGTATTGTAGGACCGTGTTTGTCGGGACACAACACTAACGACATCTCCACGAGGTAGCCACTCTTGTTATTGTTAGGGCGACGGAGACTGGACACCAATTTACTTTACGTACATTCTCTTTTCTTAGGACGATATTAAGGCTCAGGACACTAGGGTTGTCGTCAGATTACACTTCGGATGTTTGCGACGTAGCTACATACCTACAATGCGTTAATAGCGAACTGGAAGCTTCTCAAAACCATTCTGCTTCTTCGGACTATTCTTAAATATGAGCGTAGGATCGGAGACGCACTCGCGCCGCAATCATTGCTCAGTAGTCATTTTGTGGCGGAGCTGTCGACGGCGACGCCGCCGCGCCCCGCTGGCAGCGGACGAGGGAACAAAAGCTCATTTAACGGTAATTAACCCCCCACAGATAGCCGCTTGGATTATTGACTTCTCGTAATTTCCTCATTTTGTGTTTTTCTCCACTTCGCTCTTGTTTTCAAAAGTAGGTCAAATCTACAAGTGATGCCTTTCTTGGTAAATATCTTATGTTTTTCATTACTTTTTCAGTTATTAATAAGTATATTATTATGCAGTGATAGCCGTGTGGTTGAACGTTGGACTGCCGAACCGGAGGTTCCAGGTTCAAACCCCGCACGCACCACTAATTTTCAAAAATTATGTGCGTATTAAAATTTAATTATCACTTGCTTCGGTGAAGGAAAACATCGTGAGGAAACCTGCACACCTGAGAGTTCTCCATAATGTTCTCAAAGGTGTGTGAAGTCCGCCAATCCGCACTTGGCCAGCGTGGTGGACTATGGCCTATACCCCTCACACTGTGAGACGAGACCCGTGCCCAGCAGTGGGACAGTTATGGGTTGTGATGATGATGATGATGATATTATTATGCTTAAGTGACTCTTATGGCCTGAAGTTGTAAAGGGTGTTCCTTCACCTTTTAAATAAATTCGTATTTAAACTGTTAAACTTTAAATATTTTTGAGTGCAACTCATTGGATTATCGTTAGCCGCATTGATAAGTCGAAAGTTGAAATTCACTCAATGTAGAAATTGGTTTTTAAACACAATTTGACATAGTTGACGAAATATGAGAAGACTTCTTCGATTTTGTTGTAAATGAACATAATACAAGGGTTCGAAATTGAATACAAAATTTAGACCATAATTTATCCTTTTCACAAAAGTTTAAAACTTTCAAAGTACGAACTGAAGTTGGCTCGGCGGGGCCGAGGTCGATGGTCGCCTGGGGTATAATCCGTCAATTATCGCCGTCGACGCGTCACCAAACCACAGCCCTATATTGGGTCTCAATTATTCTAATTTTAAATACAATATTAGCACTAACTTATCCAAGTAGAAAGAAAAAGCTCTTTCATAATCAGATGTTCCTTAACTCATTAACAAAGCAATGCGAAGGAACACACAGGAAAGGTGTCAAAGGACAATGACTGACAATGAGCATTGAAGTATGGGACCGTGGGCTAAAATGACATCAGAATTACTTTAATTGCTCAAATTAGTTAATAAAGTCGATTACAAACTCACGTTACTATTTTTAAAATATGTACTAGAACATTTATCCACCCAAGTCATAAACAACAAGAGAGACGTCTGTTACTGGCCGGTGACTGAAGCGTCAACTTGGAAGTTTCGTAATAAACAGTAACAAGTTTAAATATTATTTGAATTATCATCTACTTGCGAAGATCATCAAATCTTACTACATTCCTAGACGTCATAGGCGTATTTAATTACTTACTCTTTTGCGTAGGTAGAAATCGTTAAAAAAGAAACTCTCACTGCTTCATAAATCCGCAACTGGTTCATGTACCGCGAACAAATTCCACACAAATATAAATAATATGGAAAATCCGAAAAAATTACAAAAATGCACCGCACGTGAACTTTTCGGAGTTTCTTTCATCATCAGAGGCCGTTATTGGTGGAACATAAAAATGACGTGGGGGAAAAAACAAGCTTCGTAAATCTGACAAATACGGCTCGTCGATACCCAGCAAGGAACCCGCCGAGCGGCCGAGCTCGCCAGCTCGTCAAGTACTGTGTGTGCTGGACAAACAACGCCGCGTATCAGTTGCGTGCAAACTCAATCAAGCGCTTTGTAGGGTGAATCCCCTATGGATAGCTTGTCATTAACTCTCTCCGGGATTTCGAACGGGTGAAGTTTTCGGAAAGCAATATGAAACTTGTTCTAGTTTTTGACATTTGACGTCACAATGATTATAGGTTTTGGAGGTATACATATAGGGTTCACCCAAGGCGCTCTACCGCCTACGACGGTACCTAATACCATTTCTACCGCGAAATAATTGTTTTAACAGCGATTGTGTTCCGATTGAATAGGTATGCATCCGGTTAAACGACTTTTTTAGAGGCTTCCCATCCATCTTAGTCCTCGAGGCTAGCAACACATCAGCATTTGTTGCTTTCTTTTCAATCCTTCCTAATTCTTTTACAGATTCTGTGACTGAATTAGAACGAGACTTACTAAAAACTAACTGGACTATAACTAAAAACAACTAACAGGACTAACTATCACTAACAGCCCCAGCCCCGGTTCTTATACACGTAATGCGTGCACTAACTGACCACCTAACATTTTTAATGACATCCTCTGCTAACGAGACTAACCATCTTAGTCCCCATTTGATTCTTGTTCTGTGTCAGTCACAGTTGACGTGGGGCAGCAGCGGAAGAGTGGGGCTGCATGTTCGTTTTTTTCTTAATTCATTAAAAAAACAAGGTCATTGTTTTGATCGATCGGTCGAAATGTCCGCGAGATCACCGCGCGCCGCGCCGGCTGTGTCGATCACTATATTAAATACCGATGGCGGCGCGCGCTGCGGAGGAACGCTCCAATCGGTGATCGCACTCCGAAGCTCTCAAACAAATCTATGACAGGAATTAAATTCTTTCGCCGCGTTCGAGCATTGAATTTAATTTGCTGATTCGGAAGTTTTATCACGTTGACTCCATTTCACTATTACACTATTTTTAAATGTATTTAAAGTTAGCTCGATACCTATTCATTTATTTTGAATTTTATTTAGATCGTATTGGAATTGATTTCATAATACTATGCATTCTACTATCCGAAAGACGCGCTGAGCCGTCCACTAAGGCTGACTTTAGACCGAAACCGAAATCAGGAAAAAACATCAAGAATTTTCTTGAATTTCTGAAGTTCTTTTAGCAGGAAATTAAAAATATTTTCTTTGCAGTAGTGTTGTGTTTTCAACGCCCGGATAAAAGAGCCCAGTAAATCACGGTCAAAACGGAATTAATCATAAATTAAAATTTATACTTTATACATGATGGGCCATAAAGCGCTCCTGTCAAAATTGTTTGGCGATAAATCTCGAACACAAAGTACAACGCTCGTTTACAAATTTACACACAAATATTATACATATTTTCTGGAGATTTATTTTTAGCGCTTTGTTCTTTATAGATCTGACGTTAGTACAATCCATCTGGCGTTATCCAACATCAAAATAATGACCTCTTTAAAGTCAATATCCAATACTCCAGAAGGTTACGTGAAGGCAGGGCCGGAACCAGCCTTAACTGCTTTCGAATAAGACGTTTAATGCGAAATCACTTCGATGCTATACAAAAGTGTTGCCGAGTTATACCATATCACCTTGCTTTCATTTAAAGATTAAAAATTCTGAGTTACTTTTATAATACAAAGATCACGAAAAATAAATAATAATGTTTACAATTTACTATCTTATCGCGTTTTGTCTAACGTGTAATTCATTATTCACGCGATAAACAAAATGTGATTCGTGTTTTATTTCTCGTGTAACTACCGGCATACTCTAACACCGTCCCAGACAAGACGGAAAAGTCGCGCGCTCCCAACTCGGAACCGTTTCCAACAATTCCAGGAGAGATGGCACGTTGGAAATCTAATTTTATTTGTGTCACATTCCGATCATTCTGCTTCTATTATGGAAATAGAATAAAATTGTGTTTGTGAGAGTCCATGTCGCGGTGTTCAGCGCCGCGCCAATAGCTCCTGCTGCACGCCCTCTCACTATCTCTAGAAATCAAAAATTTAAGGTATCTCAAATATACTGATGAGCAAAATGTAATCATGATTACTGATCTGTAAACATGATTACAATTTGCCCATCTCTGGTTACAGTTATAAGTAGGTTACAGTTATTGGTCTCAGTTAGTTATGACTTCAGCTCTAAGCGTAGCTACGTACATTTATGACTTCACGGAATGGTAAAGTTAGGGTAAACTTCTTGTAATAGAAATAAATGAAATATTTCTAAATATTTTACAGTAAACACCTAAATTATCGCTAACTTGATTAATTTATCTTCTAGGTAAGCGGCAGATTAACGCGCTACAAGGCTGTACTCCGACTCGTGCGATTTATATTTACAACTACATACATAGTAACCCGTCCTCGCTCCGGTTCATAAATTTATTCTCTTCATTTTTGTACAGACAAGATCCTTAAGTTGACATACTAATTATGTATATTTTTTTATTTGTGCCCACGTTTAATTTTGAAACATTGGCAATGATTTCAATTTGCTTGGAATTACTTGAGCAATGAACCTAGATGTATCATAATCTACTACTACAGATATGAAAGGCATCAACCCGAGGGACACTTATTAGAAGACTTGGAAAAGTGTGTATATTCTTCTTCGAGATTTGTGAAAAGGTACATCCTTTTGCATTTTAGGTATGATAAAATTTAAATTCATGGATATTACAGACACTAAATTAATCTGGTTTATTTGCCACGGAGCGCTCTGTCTATTTCGATGACTGCCAGGGCCGATGTGGTGTCTGCCGGCCGCCGGCCGCCACGTAAACACCGGTTTCCGGTGGTCGCCACTTCCGACGGAGCTGCTCACCATTCTGACGTCACGTTGCTAATTATAATTAATCGATGACTAATAGCCGCGCTCGCTTCACGTCGGGAAACCTGGGCCTTAGCACATGTTCCAAAAAATGTTTAGACGGGATTGTTCAAATTTACACACCTGTTTTAATTGTGAAACAATTTAAATAATATAATATAAACACTAAATGTTACCTCATGCTTGCTACTTAAAATACATTATATCAGTCAAAACTATATTCTACTTAACAGCCGTTTCTGAGATAAACGGGAACAAAGTTTTTCTCGAATATCTTCCATAACAGACATCAATTAGAGTTTTGTTATTATGTATGATTAATGAATAGAGAGAATGATACAAAATAACGTACTTTTTAGTTGTACAATGTCGGTCGGCATTCGGCAAACAGGTCGACGGACCACGTGACTTTGTATTCTTTTTCTGTTGTTTGTAATTGTCAGAAGGTTTTTATGAAAGAAAAAAATTAAGAAAATTTCGCGAAAAATTAGAAAATTTAAGAATACTTATATTTAACCACTATCTTAAATTTTGTAATGATTTTCTTATGTAACCTTATGGTGTCCCTAGACGATCATGCGGCATGACATGCCTTAGGTAGTGTCATGCATGCATGAACGTTTAAGTGTATTGATTGATGCGAATTTGCATGTCAAACGTCGTACGAATGTGAAGTTTATCACTGAATAGGTACGTTTCACTATCGTAGATTGGTATCGGTGCATGTGTATATCCAATCGGTTCCACCTGTGCGTAATCACGGAACGAGTCACGCGATTAGTCTCAGTAACACGTCACCGAACGTCTTAATAGAAACAACGTCGCTACACTGCTTGTACCTGTGTCCCTGGGTGCCGCGGTACCTGGGCGCCTCGGTGACGGAAATAGCTCGGGATCTGATTTGTACACAGGCAACGTACAATTTTCGCTCTATTTCGGAGCACGATCTCTTATCCGATAATTTGGGTGTTGCGGTTTATTGAATTGTGGCCGCGTCCCGTCGATCGTCTCAAATTACTATGATATAGAAAAAACATTACATATGTATAAATGATAGCGTTATGAGGGACAGACAAAGTTATCGTTAATATTCTCGAACTAGTAACTATCCTCGCTTCGTTACTATATGCCTTGGTACCTGCACTCAAAAATATGTATATTTAGACAGGTCAATTTGTGAACCGATTTAAATGAAAAAAATGTTAAATATTACCTACCCAAGCATACAACTATAGGTATATACCCTGCATGTGAAGCGAGGGGTTCCGAGTTCGATTACCGGCCGGGCAGATGTGACGGAAAAATGTTTGTTCTCGAGTCATGAGTGGTATATCTGTAATTTGTGTTGTCCATGCCGCCCGAGACACGGGGAATTCGAGTGCGGGGGTATGAGTGTGTTAATGTTTATTTACTTATAAAGTATAGGTGAAACTGCATACAAATCGGATATGCCAAAAATACTTCAATTGATTAAGAGCCGTTTCTGAAATTAGCTGAAACCAACGGACAGACAAAGACACAAATAGACTAAAATTATTAAAATCAATGCTATGGGATCCATTGTGTTAATATGTTCAACCACAGATATCGAAATGGATCAGTTTTATAGTTCGTAGGTATAGGTATATACGAGTATGTGAAGTAACGCCCTCATATATTATTATCGGTGAAGTGGATTACGACGACATCTCAATTAATTAGGGAGATGAGCCGAGCCCACGTCTTAACTCAATTTATAAGATACTTAGCATTTTGGACTGTGTCCAGTACAATTATTGTGTAGATTGTCGACCGCATTGTTCAGAGAAGCATTTCCCAAACTATGGGTCGTGACTCTTCGGCGAGTCGGCAGATTGTCGAGCCTTGAAAACTAACATAAGTACATCAACCTACAGGGTAAACAGCGGGGTGAGGAGAAAATAAGTAAGTAAATTATTTTCTACTAAAATAATTAACATTACAATTTTCGCTGTCGCTATTTGTTTTTGTGAGGTGAACATGAAATTAATTATGAAAGGTTATTATGAAAATGAAACCAATGCTTTAGTTTACTAAAGATCGTTTAAAAGTACGTTTATTTGTTTCAAGAAAAGAAATATTGTGTCAAAATCTAAAGATTTAAACATAATCACGGAACTAGCAAAAGCGTCGTTCTGCGGGAAACACGCGTGCCTTATTCAATGTTGGCCGACTTACGAGGTGCTGAAAGTTTAATCAAGTTAAATCGAGTTAGTTAACAGCTCGACCTGGATGTCAAGTGTAAACGAACTGTAATGAATTGGAAGTTAGGTAAACGTCTCTGTCAACGTACGGTTACCGAGTTTCTAGGGCTATCCGGCACTTTATCCGTAACCGGTGAAACTGGCCCTAAGAATATTATTAACGACTTTCTTTGAAGGTTGGCGGTTGCAACTTCTAAAAGTTCTAAATAAATGAACTTTCACAAAATTATTCACATACGAGTAACTCTAGTTGTCCTTTTGGTGCGAGTATAATGAACATACACTATGACACCACGTCAGGCCACGTCTGGCCAACCCAAGTGTCAGATTTTTTTATGCCACCTGAAGGCGTCCGACATGGCCTAACGACTGCTACCAAATGTTAAAAACCGAGACCGACTTTTTTGCGTGCCCTCCGAAGCACGGAAGCGACTAAAAAAATTTTTTTCCACTAGCGGTCACCCATCCAACTACCGACCGCGCCCGCTGTTGCTTAACTTTGACGATCACTTAGATAGTTGCAAGCCGCCGGACTATGAGCGCTTCGGTTTTTTGTTTACTTAATGCTTGACAACAATCCTATTATTATTATTATCAAGTTATTACATCTCCGATTCTCCTGGCTGCCTGACGGACTGCGTAAGCCAGTACAAGCCGCTGCTTGGAAACTGAGGAGACAAATGAGTTTGGATCCAAGAATACATGAATAACTAATTGATTAATGAGTACCCGTGTATTATCATATCAGTGTAAGAAGATTATATTTCAGCGTACGCGGAAGGCAGGGCTGGCGCCCGAATCCAGAATATCTTTATATGGATACAATATACATAGAATTCATAGATAGAATTCGTTGTCACACCAAAGCATTCCCATTGAACGCATTCACACGACAAACTTATTGTAAGCCGGTCGGTTGTTTTATTGTTGGTTTTTGAATTGTTTTTCTTTCCCCACAAAGCAAACGCTTTGCAGTATTTCTTTGACTAGTGTGAGACGCGTTTTTTAGGACCAACTTTTTGCCGGACGTTTGCGTCAACACAATGGAATTCCTATGGCGTTCCTGTCCGACAGTTAGCCGTATTATTGTACGGTATGCGTGCATGACTTTACCACCACATAGACGTGTGTTTTTAATTTGCTGGAAAAATTATTTTAATAAGACTACGTCATAAAAGTGGGTACCTACTCCGGGAATAATATTTAATCAACTTTCACAGGCTTCCTCTGTAAATTCCACCGCTTCTCGAGTACCTGACGTTCACACCTCTTACAATGTATAAATTATGTTAGGAGAATAAAAGTTGGCAGGTTAGTAAAATTACAGAATAATAATTTTACATTAGTACTAATAGTACTAAATACTAATGACTCTCCTCATACATATGTATAATAAAATTATAACAAACAGCAATATTTATAAATTATAATGAATCTATTTTATTGCATAAACTAACGTAGGTACGAGCAAATATTCCACGAGCGAATTCGCGAGCCATTTATGACATCTATTTGAAGCATGTCGGTATCGTTTCTCCCGAATACTTGGGTACTCGCATGATCTAATAAATGGATTATCGTCGACAGATTTAGCTGCTGTTGTTCTTGGAAATTAACCAACATTCGGAATGTCAACTTCTTAAAGCGAAGTATACAACTCTTCAGACAGAATTCGGCGGAATGCTTTGTTTGTACTCGAATATTTGGACGCAGTGTCCCAAACAAAGATAAGTAACTGTAGAAATTCTGGACGAGCAGCATCGAATATGACGGGATAAAGTGTCGGGGGCTCGCCGCTCTCTGCTCACGACTCACCGTTCGCGGCTCACGAATGAGCCGCTCGTGCTAGCCGCCTCGTCATCGATCTTTCGTCCATTCTATTAGCTGAAAGGTTAAAAATTTCTATTTCACGTGACTTTTATTTTCTTGCCGGTGAAACTTGGCACGTTTCAGTTCACTTTTATCGCGTCTACCCAATTTATTCCGACGGCGCTCCTGGTAAAAGGAAACTTCGATATTTCTATGTTGGTTTGTGAATGTACACAGGTACGCCATTTAACGGCGTGTTACGAAGGAATAAATGATAGTTTCTGACGTTTTACTTCTAAAGGTGCGTTTGAGAAAACGGATCGCACCGAATTTTTTATGTGAGACGAAAGTTACGCGGGCTAATGTAAGATAATATTCTATATTCTTGCTTTTTTGACAGAAAACTACTTGAAATATTGTAATATATTTTTAACAATTGATGCATTTTGAAACGGTTACAAAACAATGAATGAATATTAATGTAGATTTGAGCGTAGATGTGCTGCTTTATTGCAATGGTGCCGCCATTGCCGCTCACGTTTTGATAAAGTAGTTGCATGAGTGAAATTCGGTGAGGCACGAACATTGAATGCATAAAAATGTTCTTAGATAAATACTTACATTGTAGCAATCGCCATTTTCGTTTCAGGTTTTTATATTACTCGTATATTAATATAATTATGCTTAACAAAACTATATTCGTCACCCATGCTTGCGACTGTTCGCGCCTGGTTACGCCAATATAACATTTTTAAATTTAATTATAAACGGTACGCTTCCCATCCCTTATTCCCTACCATAAACATGCAGCATAGACAAAACGCGCGGCTCCAATGCTGCGGCGCGCGCGCCATCTATGTAGTGAATATACAAGAACAGTTGAAAAAACGCGCTCGTCGAGTCACGTCCGCCGCTCCGCAAAAGAACTACCCCGTGGCTCTTTCATTTATATAATTCAACAATCTACCGCTGTGGGCATCGAGCCCCAATCGCCCATCCGTAACTCTTCATTCATCATAAGTCTGTCGTGCCACCGCGAGTGCATCGTGACGGTGTGTGGTGTGGACATTGACGCCGGGTCGTGTGGCACGTGCGGCCGGCGTGCTTGCTGGGTTCCCGAAGGAGAGCTCCTAGCTGCGCTCTGGCGAGGTTTGTGCTGCATGCCCTGTCTGTCCCTCATATCCTGCCCGTTTCCTTGTGCGTGCCGCAATACAGTCCACTTATTCGAAACCTTACTTATTGGCGCGACCACTAGCGATGGTTCTAAGGAGCCGATCGCCACCATTTCTGGTCACTTCTACCGGATATTTATTTTATATATTTTATTAATTATTTATTTTGCAAATTATTTTATACGTTTAGTATATTTCGCTCACATTACTCACACACCGCTTATTAAACGTATAACTATTTCATTTGCAAAACGCACCGCACCGCTACACTAGTACATTTCATTATTTTTCTTTCTTCTCATTATCGTAAAAATTACCTCTCATCTTATACGCATTTCATAATTGTTTCGTATTAGTACTACGCCATTTTGATTTTACGAACGACAAACATTCGCAATACAACTCGTTCATCACGAGAAGTCTTCGCCGCTTAACATATTTCTTATTTTACCCTCGCATATTTTAATATCGCGTAACTTAACTACTTCGTTAGAACAATGGCTACTAAAACGAAATATCATGACGCTAAAACGATTTCAGACGATGAAATAAGTTTAAAAATATTGATCGCAAAACGAAATTCAATTTATTCACGCATGCAATCAATTTATGACTTGTCACTAAGTTCATTAGATGCAGAAACGCAGAGTTCATTCCTTAGTACCGCAGCGGACCTTGAATACTTACGCAATGAGTTCAAGGACACATTAGAGGAATATAATAGTAAGAACTTAAAATTGAATCCAGACGCGGAAGTCGATTTCCAACCCATGAATTCGTTTCATGACTTGTACAGCCGCGTTAAAAGTAAAATATTACAGTTAACCGCTCAGCATTCTTCTTCGAAATTAGAATATAATTTACCTAATAAATTTAAACCATCGCTTCCTCCCATGGAATTACTTTCGTTTAATGGGGACATACGAAACTGGTCTATGTTTTACCAACAATTTAAAACATTGGTTCACGACAATCCCCAGTTAACAGACGCTGAACGGGTTTATTATTTAGTAAGTAAGTTATCAGACAAAGCTTTATCTGTCTGCGCAGGCCTTATGCCTACCGCTGAAAATTATTCGGTAATTTGGAATGCACTCATTCATAGATATAACGACGAGCGGGCACTCGCTGCTACTTATATCAATCAGCTGTTAGACTTAAAAAATGTTAATGCCAACACTGCCGCTGGTTATCAAACCTTTATGGATAAGTTTGACGCATCTATTAACGCACTTAAACAGCTTCAAATTGAGGATTTATCTGATTTTCTATTTTTAAATATTGCGCTAAGAAAATTAGATACCGAAACTGTTAAAACTTTCGAGATGTCATGTCGCAAAGTTGACATACCAAAATATTCCGCATTAATTGAATTTTTATTTGAACAAAATAGGGCTTTGAGTCATACGTTTCATGCTCCGCATACATCGTCTAGTAATAATAAAAATAATATTAGATTAATTCCCGCGCCTGTTAAAAATATTAGCAAAACTTTTATTAACACTGATTCTCCGCGTTTGTGTATCTTTTGTAGTTCAAATGAACATGAACATTTATATGTCTGTCCGCGCTTTTTAAAACTGACAACGTATGATAAATTCAACTTTATTAAACAAAATAAATGTTGTATTAATTGTTTAAGTAATAAACACGCATTACCGATGTGTAAATCGCAGCGCAGGTGTACACATTGTTCCCGCTCTCATCATTCGTTACTTCATATTTTTAATAATAATAAAAATTCATCTTTAAATCAAAACTCGTCAAACCGCTCTCAATCTGTTGACGACGCTCCGCGTAGTAATAATAAGGTTGAAGTTTCTACGCTACGCAACACTTCGATCCGCTCGCATTCTTTTGACAATTCTTCGCGCAATAGCAATAAGGTTGATTCTTCCTCGAAACAAGTTAGACAGGATGAACAAAATTCAAGTTCGTCTTGTAATGTATCACGCGAATTAGTTAATACGCCGCATTGTATCACAACTTTATTAGGCACCGCTAAAATTAAAATCGTAAATAAATATGGCCACGAATATTTTCTTAGATGTTTAGTGGACCCTGGCTCACAGAGTGATTACATAACAAAAGATTGTTGTAAACGTCTATGCCTAACAATTTCTAATAAAACTCGCTTCAATGAGGTGCACGGAATCGGTGGAATATCGCAAAAGATCTTAGGTATTACTCTCTTGCAGTTTACCTCCCGCTTCAATGATGATAAAATTTATCGAATTGAACCGTTAGTTGTTCCCACATTAACGGGACAATTACCAGAGTCGTCAGTAGATATTTCTAAAATTATGTTCATTAATAATATACGTTTAGCCGACGATTCATTTCACCAGCCTGGTGATATTGACATCTTATTAGGGGTTAACACATATTTACAAATTTTATTAAATGACAAAATTATTAGTTCGCAATCTCCCAGCGCCATTGAAACGTCACTCGGTTACATAATTATGGGTGACGCGGAAACCGATATTCGTCGTGTAAACCGCATTCTTTTATTTCTTATTCTTGCAATGGTGAGTTAAATGAAACCGCACAGTTAAATAACATGTTAGAAAAATTTTGGAAGTTAGAAGAACTGCCGCAAACAATTTATTTAAGCCCTGATGAGCAGGAGTGTGAGAATATTTATACGTCCACAACTCGTCGCGATTCTAGCGGACGGTATATAGTAGCCCTGCCCTTTAAGGATACTCCAAATAATTTGGGTGATTCTTTCATGAACGCTAAAAAACGCTTTGCACTTTTGGAAAAACGCTTTATTAAATATCCCGAACTTCGCTCCCGCTATGATGATGTTGTTCGAGAATATATCGATAAAGGTTTTTTGTCGTTGGTCGCGTCGGGTGCTAACAACTGTACCGAACCGTGTTTCTACCTCCCGCATCACCCTGTCATACGTAATGATAAAAGCACTACAAAATTGCGTATTGTATTGGACGCAAGCGCTAAGTCGGACAACGACATTTCGCTCAATGATATTTTACATACCGGACGAAATTTACAGTCGGATATTTTTAATATTTTATTAAACTTACGAGTATATCGCATCGCTTTCTTCGCCGACGTTAGGCAAATGTACTTATGTATAGAAGTACAACAATCGCACCGAGCGTTTCAACGCATTATTTATCGTTTCTCTAATGAAGAAGAAGCACAAATATACGAATTTAATCGTGTAACTTTTGGTTTACGCTCTTCGCCCTTTCTTGCGCTCCGCACCTTACGTCAGCTGGCGTCTGACGAAGGGAAGTCCTACCCCCTGGCCGCTTCGGTGGTTGAAAGGGATATTTATATGGACGACCTCGCATCCTCCGCGCCTTGCGTTGACATCGCTGTCGACGTAGCCACTCAACTGATTCAAATGTTCCACCGCGGTGGTTTTGAATTAGTTAAGTGGACAAGCAACAGTTCAGAACTGTTGCAACATATCCCCGCAACGCATCGTCAACTTGAAGCCGTGTCTTTTGATGACGACAGTATTTTAAAAATATTAGGACTTCGTTGGCATCACGCTAATGATAGTTTTTGTTTTCTCGTTTCACCGCCGCCGCTCGCATGCACTAAACGTGCTATATTATCCGCAACCGCGCGCTTATACGATGTTTTAGGACTCGTTGGTCCAGTAATTCTTTTCGCTAAACTTTTAATTAAAACCCTATGGGTTCTCAAGCTTGATTGGGACGAGGCCCCGCCCGCTAATGTTGTCAATACGTGGCAACAATATATATCAGAATTACCTCTGATATCGCGTTTACAGTTTTCCCGTCACATGGGAATTAATAAAAACTGTAAAGTTTCACTTCTTGCGTTTGCTGATGCCAGTGAAAAGGCATACGGCTGCGTAATTTACTCGCACGTCGATAATGGTGACGGCTCACCAATAGTCACGCTACTTTGTTCGAAGTCCAGGCTATCTCCCTTGAGAACGGTCACACTGGCTAGACTTGAACTCTGCGCCTTAACTTTACTTGCTAAAGTAGTTAGTACCGTTTATGAAACGCTATCCGCGAGACATCCAATTGATAATATTTACGCATTTTCGGATTCGGAAGTCGCGCTTTGTTGGGCGTGCTCTTCACCGCATAGATTTAACACATTCGTTGCTAATCGTATCTCGCAGATACAGTCTTCTGTATCACCTGATCATTTCTATCATATCGCAGGTTCAGAAAACCCCGCTGATCATATTTCTCGCGGCTTATTACTCACAAATAATAAATTGCGATCTTTGGCTTAATGGGCCCGCGTGGATTACCTCACCTAAAAGTGAGTGGCCAATACAACCGTTTTCACCGCGTTCTTCTCGTACCAATTTACCGGAAGAAAAAACTGTTTCTCATACAGTTAGCAACGTTGAAGAGCATCCTTTTATTACGCTAAGTTTAAAGTTTTCAAAATGGAGCAAATTTATTCGATCCGTAGCTTATGTGTTAAAATTTATAAAGAAATTACCGCGCAATAAAGTTATAACCGCTTCTGATTTGGAGCTCGCTGAAATTACTATAATTAAAGTCGTACAAAAAACCTCTTTCGCTGAAGAATTTAAAAATATACAGAAGGGGCTACCTTGCTCTTCTGCGCTACGCAAATTATATCCGTTTATCTCAGACGAGCTACTCCGTGTAGGTGGCCGTCTACAATATTCGTCGCTACCAGAATTGCAAAAACATCCAATTTTATTACCGAAAAAGGGGCATATTATAGATCTTTTAATTGATTACCATCACACTAAAAACTTTCATGCAGGCCCACAGTTTTTACTCGCTGTTTTAAGGGAAAAATATTGGATACTTTCCGCACGTCGCATTATTAAATACCGTGTTCATAAATGTAACGTTTGCTTTCGACACAAGCCTCAAGCGACGTACCCAATGATGTCTGCGCTGCCTGCTTGCCGTCTTGAGCAGAGCAATGCATTCACGCACACCGGGGTGGACTATGCTGGCCCTCTTTATATCACGTTGACGCGCAAACGTGGCGTACGCAGCCAAAAGGCATACTTGTGCTTATTTGTGTGCCTCGTTACCAAGGCAGTGCATTTGGAACTGGCCTCAGATCTTACTTCTGTGAGCTTTCTAGATGCATTCAAGAGGTTTCTTGCACGTAGAGGCTCATGCAAATTTATCTACAGCGATAACGCAACTAATTTTATCGCCTCGCGCTCATACTTAAACGAGCTGCATTCATTTTTGCAATCTGACGCATATTTTAAATTATTTAATCAGATTCTTACTGATAATCGCATCACTTGGAAACTCAACCCCCCTAATGCTCCACATTTTGGAGGGTTGTGGGAGTCCAATATAAAGGTCGTTAAGACCCACTTATTTCGCGTAATTGGCAAGCAACTTCTTACGTATGAGGAGCTGCTTACTGTACTTACTCAGATCGAGTGCATATTAAATTTTGCTTACGCCCGCACATTTTCTCGCTTTAAAACCGCTTGAATATTTACCCGCCGCGGATCTAAGTAACGAACGCACTCATCTTTTGTCACGCTATTCATTACTTGATTCGTTAGTTCAATCGTTCTGGAAACGTTTTAGATCTGAGTACCTACACACCCTTCAAGCAAGGGAAAAGTGGAATAAACATTCCACTCCTATATCTGTGGGAACCATTGTTCTTATAGATATGGATAACGTTCCGCCTCTCCAGTGGCCGCTAGGCGTTGTCACTGAATTGTTTCCTGGTAGAGACGGTGTGGTGCGTGTTGCACAAGTGAAAACTAAGAGTTCCACTTTGCAGCGTCCAGTCGTTAGACTGTGCCCTCTACCGACACAATAACACACACACTTATAATCATTCGTAATTATTAGTCATCCTATACTACTGTATTTTTTTTTCTCACTACTTTACCGCAATCGCATTATCGCCTCATTATATTGATACCGCTATGTATTTATGTATATCTCGCCAGTTTATGTATATTCACATCATTATTTTGCCAGTTGAGGAGACCTCAAGGCCGGGGGGATGTTCGCGCCTGGTTACGCCAATATAACATTTTTAAATTTAATTATAAACGGTACGCTTCCCATCCCTTATTCCCTACCATAAACATGCAGCATAGACAAAACGCGCGGCTCCAATGCTGCGGCGCGCGCGCCATCTATATAGTGAATATACAAGAACAGTTGAAAAAACGCGCTCGTCGAGTCACGTCCGCCGCTCCGCAAAAGAACTACCCCGTGGCTCTTTCATTTATATAATTCAACAATCTACCGCTGTGGGCATCGAGCCCCAATCGCCCATCCGTAACTCTTCATTCATCATAAGTCTGTCGTGCCACCGCGAGTGCATCGTGACGGTGTGTGGTGTGGACATTGACGCCGGGTCGTGTGGCACGTGCGGCCGGCGTGCTTGCTGGGTTCCCGAAGGAGAGCTCCTAGCTGCGCTCTGGCGAGGTTTGTGCTGCATGCCCTGTCTGTCCCTCATATCCTGCCCGTTTCCTTGTGCGTGCCGCAATACAGTCCACTTATTCGAAACCTTACTTATTGGCGCGACCACTAGCGATGGTTCTAAGGAGCCGATCGCCACCAGCGACTATACTAATACTTATACGTTCGTGATAATCTGTCAGTGACAGTTGAAAATACTACAAAAATAAAATCCTACTAAAAGTTATACTCGTATTTACAATTTACTTAATGATAGAAAATACCACAATGCTAATTAAAAGCGTTTATTTTGTGTTACTTTTTTACTTTTGTCTCTTGGTTGTTTGCTCCGTAAATATTAGTGTGAATTAAAAAAAATATAATCTTACATGACTAAGTACGTAACTTAGACGGTATATCGTGAATACTCATAAGTCATCATAATGTGTATAACCAAATGTATAACATTATCAAAGTGGACTCAGTATCACATTATTGCGATGAACGACAGTAGGCAGAGTGCTCTTTATTATTTATTATTTAAATTTTTATAAGAGGCGTGTAGTACAAAGCATGGTTTGGACAGGACTGAGGCCGCACCGGCCCGCTGCGCGCCTGGCCGTCGAGCCGGTGCTGCGCTCGTGGCTTCTAGCGCACTCCACCGATGGTAACTTGAATACAAGATGGAAATGATCGATATTTAGCATCAGTTACGATTGCAGCGTTTATATCTATGTCTATACAAACTAAGCTGTAACTGATTGAAGGAACATGGAAGATAATTGAGAAAAACTATTATTATTTAACGCTACAAATCCCGCAACAAGTTTTTATATTTTTCTCCTTTTGTTGAACTATTGTTCCGGCTAATCTCGGAAACGGAATTTATAAATTTCATGTTGTACTCGTAGAGCATACAATTTTTGAATGTTTTATAACAAAACATATCAGCCTTATGGAACGTTTAATTATACATAACTACCTTGGTACCGGTGTTCTGGGGATCTTCAAGAAGCTCCGGGTATTTATAATGAACACATTATGTATTCAAATTTAATCCACAAGCTTTGAATGTCCATCGCAAAGAACCAGCAATCAGTTATTGTCTGAATTGGTCGCGCTATTTTGATATTCGAAACCGTCAAGCGACACACCTGATGGTCGGGAGCCACCGCTAGACATCGGTATTGCTACGGTACGGTACGGTACGGTACGGTACGGTACGGTACGGTAATCGCTCACGAGTTGCCATCCGTTAAAAAAGCAGATCAGCTAGCTACGAGTAGCTTTCCGACACGCAATCCGCAATCCGACAAGCATTTCAGTGTTGGTTCTAGAAAGAGACAAATGAGACAAGAAAGGGGGAAATGCTTTCTATAAACTCAATAGATATGCATGCTAGATAGTCTTACGTAACTTTTTAATATAATCTAATGGGTATTCCCAAACAAAAACTATTGTAAGTATGAGAGTCTATTATAACTTTACGCAACTTGTAACGTTTCAGAATCCTTCGTAACGTTAAACTTCATTAACCACGTACTTTCATACATCTTTAACTAGGGAGTAGAGAGGAATTCCTCCCCGGCGTCTGATCTTACTTGAATATAACACGGAGCTCTTCAAAGGAAACATAAATAAGATTTTCTAACCGAGCATGCCATTCTCCATGGTCCTGCTTCATAATTTAGCGGAATACATACATCGGTGTACGCGGGCCTTCTATTGTGTTGTAAAATTGATACTACAAATGACTATATATTATTACTAGCTGTCCCAGCGAACTTCGTACCGCTCTATAATTAACAAAGCTTCACCCGCGGCTTCGCCCGCCAAAAATCCCTAAATAGGTATATAAAAGTTGATAAAATCAGAGAAGTTTCATACTAACTTTGCATCCCCCTTTCACCCCCTTAAGGTATGATTTACGAAAAAATATTTTATAAATACGTGTTTCATGACTTTCAATGAAAAATCTTCATACCCAATTTCGGAACGGCAAAGTTTCATACTAACTTTGCACCCCCGTTTACCCCCTTATAACTGTTAAATAGGGTTATTACTACACGCATAAAAGAAAATGGTAATTACTATCGGAGGTATTCTGCTACGGGCTGAATGTGTGAACAACTGTAACCGATGGCCAATGATAATAAGAACTTGATACTACCTTTTAAAATTAAAAAATTGGACGTGTATCGAGAGGGTGACGAATTCGCCGACGCGGCGCAGCTCTTTAGTTCACGAGTCGAGGCGTGATATCGTATCGCCGCCACACAATACGAGCCCGGAGAGCCACATTACTCGCTAATGGACTAATGGTCCGCACTGTCTGCGGAACAAAAGATTTACACGCGGCTGTCGCATCGATACTCACAGTACTCACACCCACTCATTTACTGGTATACCTCAAACCTGGTTCGCTGTTTTTTACTGAATAGTACTTGAGTGGCCAAAAGACGATATGTGCGTGCTAACAAAGCGCGCACACAATCACGTTTCGGCACCAACCAACGAGTGTGAAGGTGATCTACTGTTCTTTATGTAATTTGACCTCACAAATCGTGTACACGTTAGAACCGAACGAAGCTGCAGCGCTTTCTGGTAGACCCGTGGGCAGACATAACTATAGCCTTTTCTACATTAAGATTGTATCCAGCGAACGTGTCTCAAGTAAGTGGATAAAATTGAATAAATTATTTATAGTCATGTGCAACGTGTGGAATTGTGTGTATGGCTTTACATAACCCTTTTTTAAATGCATTAGCGGCGGCGGTGGGAGGGGGGGTGCGGGGGCGGCCGGCGGCGGTAACGGAATACGATATAAATTCAATTCAACTCAATCAGTACCGTAAGTATCATAGAGTAACTCATATACAAGGAAGTATTCCGGTTTAGTGGCAGTGTTGCACATACAATGACAAATTACATACATAGATAACTAAAATTGATAAATAAAAATGAATAATCTAATTTTGTTTTGGCTAGACTGCCCGAATTTAATCAAAATGAGCGCTATTTAACTGCGAATACGATGATATAGGGTTGTCTGTCCGGTTGTCGTAAAAAATTTGCATATCGTATTCGTACTCGTACTTAAATAGCGCTCATCTTCTATGTATACCATAAAACTCTTGCTTTACTGAGTGACGACAGACAATGCACAGCCGAAACTACTGAACGTAACAAGCTGAAATTCGGCATGTACGAGTATGTTCCTTGGGGAGTGTAAGGGAGCACCAAAGAGTATATAACAATTCTTGGAAATTCCCCCCATAAGGGGGTAAAAAGGGGATAAACTGAAACTTTTTGCCACTGACACTTGCCACGACTATTATGGATAAACATGTCAAAATGTTGTCTGATCTCCTTCATCGCTTCTCTAAAATATATCTTTGTATTATATGGATTTCGCTTTTTATAGAAAGCCACGAACAGCGTTGTCTGCTTAAGACATTAAAGAGGGTTTTAATTAGAACGGAACAAAAACTCATATTAAAAGTTAATTAAGTCCTAAACACCGCCCAGCGCCGCGGCGCCCCGCGGTCAGCTCCAGCACGAACATATATGTATAATGTAGGTCTAAGAATATAAAATATAATGTAGGGAGAAGTATATTCATTAAAATAGGGTCAGGATTACGAATAAAGCAAGTTGTAGAATGTAAAGCACCTGAAAGGCCGCGTCTCTCGGACTATGTGCTTGTTTCCAAACGTTTATGTCCTAATATTAAATTTTAGATTGAGTGAATTACCCCGATTTCACAATAAATTCAGTTCGAATCAATTTACGTCGACGCAATTTCATTAAAAGGGTAACATTTTCGTGAAATATTGTGGGTTATATGATTATATCGTTTGCGGATTATCCCCAAAAGTTATCGTATAACAATAAAATACGGTCCGATTAATCTTCCAGCGCGACGATACGAGGGCAAAAATTAATTATAATTTTAAACAGCTATCTAACTTCCGAATGTTTACCCTTGTTGGGTTTCCGTAAATCGAACGAAAAAACAGAACCCTCATAGATCACTTGCACGTCCGTCCGCTGGGAAACGAAATATATTTGTCGAAATACATTACACATTAACCTTCACGAGACCGCTGGCTGAACCTCACTGACTTCATTACTTTATGAGTGTGTGTGCTTCTCATGTCGGTCGAATGTATCACTAATAGAGAAGGCCGTGCAGTGGAACAAACGCTCTAGTCCTATGTGCACACCGAGTGGAGTGAGCTCAATCAAAGGATACGCCGGCACGTTCAGATACAAATGTATTTAATATGATCAAAATAAGTTGTCATTAATTAAAATTTAAATACCAGAATGACTGCCAGAGTGGTCTGTCATGCGAAATACCCTTTTATTAAACAAGCCGGAGCTTCGTATTCGACGCCTGTATAAATCCTTAACTCAAAATTGCTGCTGAGAGAATTTTAACATTCATCAAGATTAAAAGCCACCCGTCAAATAATTACACCCCACATTTCACCCGCGCCGTGTGTCAAAGTCATATTTGTAAGTGAGAAATGTTATAGTAATTATGTATGTATTAATTGATCTGGAACAGATCAGAACCAGTCTCCTTTTGGGCGTTATTTATATAATTTCATACTTACGTAATTTGATCCACGTAGAAGATAATATTTGGCGCGTTTTGGTGATTACGTTGACTTTTGTTTATGGTAGGTTTCTGTACGTTAAGCCTTTAGTTAACAGCAGAGGGTTTCGTAAGGAAAAAATGGTTAAATCGCAACTGATCTTAACTGACACATACTCCACACACATGCACCCATTCGTCCCACGCTCACTCATCTTTATTAGAACGTTTACATAACATTTTTTCACATAACTTATTTTAACATTCATAGAAGTGGAAGACATTAGCTAAGAATCTATTGATATTTAGAGAGGTTGAAAGTCAGTTAGTAATTCTGCCAACTTGACCAAATTTACCATGAAAATTCTTCTTTAACCCATAAAGATAAGTTTAAAATAAGGGATGAAAGTTTGTTTAAAAACCAATTAACAATCGATCTGCATGGGCCAAACCGGCAGGCAATAGCTAGTATCTGATAAAAATCGAAAAAATATCGTGTCGGAGTGTGGACTCCACAGCCAGGCCGATGCTATGCGATTGGAGCGGATATTGTACGTCGCGGGCGCTCCCAAATGGAATATTTGATGTGTCTGGACAGCACTTCAATTAAATTTTTATCAGTATTTTACGCGCGCCCTCGCGCCGCCCCCGCGCCCGCCCTCGACGACCAACTTCGGTGCCCGTTACAATGTCGGCGACACACATTTTAGCCAATAAACTGAACAGTGTTATGGCCAATAGTACCAGTAACTATGCACGCCCGACTGGCTCAGGCGAAAGTAGGTTCAGCCCTAGTCGACTGCTGACGCTGCAAGTTTAATCGATTAACTTATAAGTTACTTGATGCGGGCGGAGAATCTTTATACAAAACTGGTAATTGAGAAGGAAATGAGAAGATCTGTCAAAATTGATATAGCCAAGACATCGTGGGTGCAGTTGGGAAGTTTCTACCAGGAAGTAGCTCCGAGGAGTGCTGAAGTTCATCTTTGAGTTCAAGTTGACCCTCCTACAGGTACAACGGACGAGGTCACGGCGCCCACTGTGTAGAGGTCGTTGGACCCGCGCCGGCCGACACCACCCTCTAGCTCAAGATGGCTGTCGAACGACTTATCGTGTTCCGCCTTGGGGCTTGACTTGAGAGCCAATTATCCTTTCTTTTTATGCCGGCAACGCTTCGATGATGCTTCGATGTTATTGATAGCCGCGGGCGCAGGTGAATGAATTACCATTACGTGGCTCAACTGCTCGTCTATTGGCTATTTACATAAAAAAGGATACCAAAGCTAAGTTCCAGATAAACATTTGTTTGTTCATGTCCGCAGGGAGACATTATGTTGAATGTTCGACTCCGGCTGTAATTTTACACCTTATAAAGAAAATGAAAAGTTAAGAAGGTCTATTGAGCATCTGTAATGGTCGAAAGCTAAATAGATTTGGGTCCTCGGAGACGGCGGGCGGCGGGCGGCGGGCGCGGCAACATTTGATACGCTGCGTTTAGGTTGATTGCCTGTAACGACTTGGGAATACACGTACACCCTATGTAAAAGTAATACCTATAAAGCTCACATGTGTATCGATCGGCGCTAAGCTGATCTCTGTTGTAATTGCTTTTGAGTCCTCCAATGGTATTGACCATTGTACTAAAATAATAAGTAAAATAAAAGTAAAATATTATGCTGTTTTTCACGTGATATGTCTCATTACGGTTATATGAGACGCGAGGGCTTTAGACTTTTGTACCAGGAATACTTTACGAGAATAATATAGCGCTATATATGAAAAGCAGAGCGCTCATAGCCCGGTGGCTTGCGTCAATCTTAAGTGATCGCAAAAGTTAAGCAACAACGGGCGCGGTCGGTAATTGGATTGGTGACCGCTAGTGGCTAAATTTATTAGGCGCTTCCGTGCTTTGGTGGGCATCGTGCATCTATGAGTTCGCTATAAACTATACGAAACTTTTACAATCGTTCGCTACAATGACATTACAAGTCGATGAGCGATGTCATAGTACACCACTCGGACGACAAGGAGCGCGACAGCGATAGTACAGATTGACGTGTGTTTACAGTTATCGACTACGTTTTATGGTAAACTACTTCGTGTACTCCCGACAATTTTTTGTTATTTTACAAAAATACATCTCAAATGAAGGTGCATTACATCTATAAGTAAATCACATTACATGGCTTAATCTTAATATAATTTATTTCTTTTGGCGTGTGTATGTCACTGAACTCCTATTTCAAAATTTAAGAAAAAAAAATTGGTGAAAATTTTTATATGGTACAAAAAAATGATCTGATCTGAACTGAAAAGTATCGGATCCGACCAATTTAATATTATATCTACTGAGGCAAATAACTCAGATTTACATATTTTTTGCCGCAGACAAGAAGTGTTCTTCTATGATATTTTACAAAGAGCTGTAACCTTGCGGCAAAAAACACGTAAATGTATATTATAATAAAAACATTACGCAGTAGTCGTTTACCGGGGAGCGGTATAGGAGCTCGCGCGCTAGAGCCGCGTTAATTAGCGCGTGAGGCCTCCGTCGGCACTCATTAGCAGCCCGCCCGCGCCGGGGCCACCGGGCCGGGGACATGTAAAGTCCGCTCAGTTAAAAGCTATCAACATCATTCACACGGGATGCTCATTAAAACTTACATAATATCTAATAACTCGCAGAGTTGTAACTTTGTCACAGGATGTTAAATTTTGAACATTGATGAATAGACCGAGAGTACATACCTACTCATACCATATCGAATCGATTCTACAGTTTCTTAAAATGGTAATCACCGACGTAGGTCCTTTGACCTTCCTGGGTACAGTCGTCACAATGAATTGTTTTAAATCCGTGTCCAATGGCGCTCTCGGCCGGTGGCGCGCGGTGCAGTCGGGGAGCGAAGCACGCTGTTTGTTTACTATGTAATATAAAGTGAGATATAAAGTCTACATATGTATTAGAACATCACTAACACCCACAACTCCAAAACAAGGTCAAACAAAAATGAGAGATAGAATAATTCGACATAGAGCCGACAGAGTCATAAATTTACACCAAAGGAAATTAATTATTATTTGTTGAAACGTATCACACAGCATTTGTGTGGAATGTTGAACAGTACGTGTAAAAGTTATGATAGTGCGTGTTTATGTCGCTTTTCACCTTTATCTTAATAATTATGATCTATCTACTATTGTATCTATTACCTATTGTTATTATTTAGCCTTTTTGGTAATCGGCATTATATGTATTACGAATGCGAACGAAATCGCATAATTTTCGCTTATCTCGGACTACGAGCGTTTCCGATCGTTTGTCATGTAAGACCTTGTCATCTTCGAAGGGATGAAATGGATCGCAACGGATAAAATAAACTGAAAGGGACGGGACTCGACAAGCCACGGTATTCCTGAAGTCGTACACCGAGAGGTCATGACTGTCCGAGATCCCCCCGCCCATAGCTGGGCAAAGGCGGCCAGTTGTTAAATACCGCAATCAACATTTGTCGTCCGGTATGCTAGTAATTTGTCTGCGTGCGCTGTCACGGCGACAACTCGACAACTCGAGCGGCATCGGCCCGCTATTACCGTCCTTTACCCTTCCACGTGTGCGATAAATAAAAATGCCGAATCTCGGAGAGAGGGAAATTTAAACGATGAATCCAAAGTGCATGTTCTTGTCTTTGTGTGTTGTCCATCCATGGCAGGAATTCTATATATAGTGTAGGACTGTGAATGTGTAGCGTTGCTTACTTGTTTTTAGACACTGTGAGTAACTACCGATCTCTATGAATATGATATTAGGAGCACTAAAATGCAAAGCTACATTCAAGTTCTGCCGATTGTACGACGGGGGCCGCGCCGGCCGGCCGAGAGAGCAATAAATGCAACTGAACGGTCGGCAAGAGAACATTGTGATCGCAAACGAATATTGCCTTCTCAGTAATTGATCTGTCTGTAAGTATCTATTCGACATCCATTTGATGACTTCGTTCATATGAATTTGAATTTTGATGTTGATATATTCATTTTATTAGCAGTAAAATAAAACTTACTCGAGGCTAAGCACACACACACAAAGCACCAGCACTGGACAACGATCCAATAATCAACAAGATTGATGATAAAGGGAACAAATTGACGATAGATTACGCTGCAGTCACGCTCAGAACTGACCACCCAGGGGATAGGGGAATCAAGCAATGAGGCAATTATAGAGCTTTTACTAATACTTAATTTAATTGGTAAAAACTAATTATGTACTCGTATTTCTTTTTGTCTCCTTTTTAAACAGTTCTCTAACAAAAAATTGTCTGGTCGAGATTGCTCTTTAAGCGGTTAGACTGTTGTAGCATTGTATTTTCTAATTATTTTCACTCAGTTCCAAATCTGGTTCATGTTCGACTATTATTGTATGATATGCCGCAGGAATGTCATTAATTCAGGAGTAAAGCGGTTGCCTCCGGTCTGATAGCGTGGCGATTGATTGTTGGAAAAACTGTGCGTCAATATAATTTAATTTCTAATAAACGGTTGTAACAAACATACTAACTTCCGAAGTCGAACAGAGCGACGACAACTTTCATTCGAATGATTGGAGGGGCGCGGGCGGGGTCCTCCTAACCGACAATTGATGAGAATGACGTACTGGCAATTGCCAACTAATCATAGTAGCCAGCACTTTCAATAATATAATTATTATGTTCTACGTAATTCCCGAAAATTTTTTATGATCTTTTGAAACCAACAGACTCCTATTAAACGTTGAACAAGAACCAATTTTACATAATGTTCTATCATTTATAATATGATTGACGATAATCTTAGGGCATGGCAATCGTTCTCTTAGATGTAGAAATTTTGATGAGGATAATTTAAACTCAAGTAAAGAAATAAATACTTTATTCGTTTATATTCGTGTTAAATAATGCCGCGGTACTTCGTAGCTGCGCGTCGAATTCACCAGATATCGAGCATAATGTATGTAATCTTGTGCAAAATTATAGTTATGTTCTGATCATAAAAATATAAAAACGGCTTCTTAAAGTTAACGGCCGCACCGCCCGCGCCGCCCGCGCCGCCCGCACCGCCGTGCGCCGTAACACCGTTACGACGCACTAACGCTCAGATCCGAGCAGTTTATCTCAGGATTATTGGTTTATACTCACTCGGAGATATTGCTTTGCGCTCTCACAATAACGCTGCAGCAACAGCCCTTCACCAAACTCATCGGGTCATCGGGCTCCTTCCAGGCTTCCACACATCCAACTACCGCCCGCGCCCGCTGTTGCTTAACTTTGTCGATCACTTAAGCTCGGGTTATGAGCGAAAAGCTATTATATTTTAACCATTAAGCTTCCTTATTTCTGACGAAGTTTTCCAACGAAATTGGGTCAATTTCTGAATTAATGCGTTTCTTTCAGAAAGTTTAAGTAAAGATCAGTCATCGCAGACGGTCGTCAACACAAGTCGATAATTAAGTACTTAATAAAAATTGAAAAAAGTTATAATTATTAAATTCATCAGAAACTTTCGGTATAAACGAAAAACCATTCTAAATTAATTTTCGTCAAGACGGTGAAGTACAAAATTCGAAAGGTGTTAGAAAGGTATCTACTGCATATTAATTAACTGAATCCTCCTGAACATCAACTCAATACAGTCAACAACCAACAATCAGACAAACTCAAGTACAAACTTAAGCGATTTCGAAATCAGATATAAACATAACATAACAATCGCAACGCACAGCCATAGCTAGTCCATCGGCCACAATGAAAACTCAGTCCATCGGAAACTGTCATTTACCTACTACTCAAGTGTTCTGTTCGCAACAAGGTTTACCTAAAAACTCATAACTCACTGTTGTCCCCATTTCCGTGCACACGCAACTGACATTCCCAATTGGCACACACAGTCCCGCCAACGTGTACTTCCGAATACACTCATACCCGTTTCGGCTCGACGTTTCAATTGACAATATCCGACGAAAATGAATAATTAATTATATTTTCATCATTCGTAATATTGTCTGATATCAGGCTATTTGTTTGTCAAAATGGACGAATGAACATTTTCTACTTGACACAATAAAAGCAGGTGCGAATATGACATATTATTTTATAATAATGACCTGTTTCTAAACAGTAGAGAGGTGCTAGGGACTACCTTGGTTTATGAAGTGTTATGGTGCTTACTAACTGTTTTTAAAAATACAAACAAAGATCAATTAATTATCACAGAGCGATCGAAGGTGGTCTGATCCGAGAGAAACAATGGACTACAATACAACAATGACGATTGTTACAATGATATTGGTAAACTACAATTAAAATGGTTAGTTTAATAATACTTCATATTCGATTATAAAGATTGCGCTTTTGAATCTCTGAAGGTCGTAAAATATTTAGCTCTTTAGTTCATCAATTTTATCACGATCCGCTTACGTTCGGCGCGAGCGGTAACGATGATACACACGAGTAGGCACATGATTTTCACATTGTGCTGTTGGGAATAAAGTTTACGATGCATTTATTAGTATTACGTTGAATGTTTTACGAGATATTTGACGGTACTGCGAGCTGCGAACGGCTCATCGTATCACGGTTTAATGTGTTTATTGATTCGTTTAAAGTGTTTACTGCGGTTAGCTGCGGTCGACTGCGGTCGGCTGCGGTCGACTGTGCTGCTGTTATAAGGAAGGATTTATGATTTGTGTCGCCTCGGTTATACGCAAACGATAGGCTCCGCAATTACAATGCAATGTTGTCTACCTGCATCGGTAGTCGCGAGTCCACTCTGAGATGAATGTATCTCTTGCTGATATTCATTATCTGTTACTATCTTTGACCTATTACTTACAATATGCACTAATTACAATAACAACTAACTGACTACTATGTATTACTAAACTAACCGCAAACGTTTGCAGTTTATTTCGCTACAATAAACTTTAAGTTTCATTGCGCACTGGGATTGTTACCTACAGAGCAGTTTATCAGAACGCTGCGCTGAACAGTAGCGTCCATTATTGATGTCGAGAGCCCGCATCCGCGACACCACAATACGTCAAATCATCTATAAACCTAATGCAGCGCTATCCAGCGACCGCTCGACCACGCGAATGTCAGCTATCGCTTTCGGTTCAATGGACATACATAATTTAGTTTCAAACTCAAACTCAAATCATTTATTTCATGTAGGTATGATTCATACATATGAACGTTAATTTTTTGCATTTACCATCGTTTCGCTAAGGTGCCTTTAAATATTGATTTTTTAAATCTTTGAGGAGGAAAAGAAACGGCGAAAGAAACTCCTCGGCACATCTTAAAAAAAATGCTACATTACAAATTTTATACCTACATAGTTGATTCAAAAGCTTACGTAACTTAAATTCAATATCAAGTAACAACCAACAGATGCTAGAAGATTGCAAGAGAGAATTATTTATGAGTAGTGCCAGCGCTGAGAATTTAGAATTACCTGCTTTAAAATGAAAGCTCTATGTCCGTTTTATGATCTTTGTTCTTCCTTCTCTTTTGGCCGGCAACGCATGGGTAATGCCTTTGTTATTACTGTAATAAGTCCGTGGGCGAATGTGGCCTCTTACATCACCGCGTACATCAGGTGGCTCGGCTGCTCGTTTATGGGCAATTACCATACAAAATAATTTATAATAATTTGATAATTGTGTAAAAAATGGTACGTTTGTTTAAGAGTAGTGAGATCTAGGTAGTAGAAGTACCTCTAAACAGTCGTACGAAAAACATTGCGTTCCAGGTTGAGTCCAAGGAAATGTGATATCTGTGTCTGTCCAGAAACATTAATTGATCGGACCTTACACTGTGTATTGATTGATTGGTGATTGAATGGATTAATTCTATTGTAGCAAAGATGACCCACGTAATCCACCAGCACCCTGTTATATTTATTATGTAAAAAAGAACTACTATAGTCGATAGACATTTCCACCTACATTCCGTGCACAGCCATGTATAACGTCTTAAACTAGCGAGGCCGCCGGCCGGTCTGCTATCCGAGGAGTAAATCTAAAACGAAAAAAAGTTATTTATTTATCTCTCCCCGGAGATGAACGCGGTGGTGCGGAATCCCAGGACCGATTTGTTCCCATGGAGTTATAAATGATAGCAATTTATAACGTGACTGTTTGCTCTAGGAAGATTGGCTGTTTATATTATGTCCTTATTTTTAGCCCGAATACAAAGAATAATTAATCTTGCTAGTTTACTTTTGAGCACTAAGTAAATTCGGAGAAGTTAAATGGCGTTAAAAAATAAATACACTTACTTTTACACCGACATACACGCGCATAATTAACATATAATATGTTAGCAGTAAGCGGATCTTGCACGGCACTACAAACAGCCGATTACATACAAACGCGCCGAATAATAAATTACACGGAACACCGACGTCCCAGCACTGATAACTTCTGTTTCGCAAATTATAATATACACCCGTACCTGTTGATCCCCCTCCCGTCCCGCCCCCCCAGTCCGACCGCGAAGCTCATTACTTAAGGTAATCGGAAGAAAATCACTTCCGTTCGATTTTCCTAGACCTCGACCTGCTCCGTTCGAAACCGTTTCCTCACGAGCCGTTCGTCGTTTAACGTTCAGTCGAGTGCTATGAAACTGTTAAAACTTAATGGTCTCTGATAATCTGGGGAGGCGGTTGTTCTCTTTTTAAAGTGCATCCAAGCTAATGAAAGAGTTACAAAAGAGCTTTGTTATTATTTTTAACAATACGCAATACTAGCTTTCCCCCGCGGCTTCGCCCGCCAATGAAAAACTTTCATACTGTATTTCATTCGAATAACTTCAAAAACGGCAAAGTTTCATACTAACTTTGGACTCCGTTTTATCCCCTTAGGGGGTGAATTTTTAAAAATCCTTTCTTAGTGCTCCCCTACGTTATAAAAGGAACCCCTGTACAAAATTGCAAGTTTCTAACCCTTATAGTTAGGCCCTGCGTTGGTATGTCAGTCAGGCAGTCAGTTAGGTTCTCCTTTTATATATACATAATAGGTAGATAAGGCGTTCAGTTTGTGTATCAGTTCTATTAACACAAAATAATACTTTTTTCACAAACTGTCGTGTAGTCAATAAGGGGCGAGTGCTGGGCCCCGCATTGTCCCCGCGGCCGCCGCCGCCGCCGCCGCCGGGACAATCTGCCTCTAGTTTGCATTTACCGGTTGAACGCCGCCGCCTTTCTTCTCAGCATTACGCTTTACCGACCTTTCTTCATAAAGCTGCCGCGTATTTGGGTTTACTTAACACCAAATTATGATAAGCGTGATTGTTTTGATTAAAGGATTTTCGCTCCCGGTACAGTGGCAGTAGCGAAACTTATGAGCACGAACGTAATATTAGTGCTCCATGTAATATACATGATTAAATTTATTTGAACTCATTTGCAAATCATAACTGAGGGAAACGTTAAATCAAATGTTAAAAAAAAATAAGACAACAAATGATATTTAGTGAGATATAAATTGTTGCTACGCTGTCGGTCGTGATTTTGCTTCGTGGTCGCGATGCCGCAGTAGGTGAGCGGTATTCTTATGCTGGATAGTCTAAACTTTACAGCAAGCAAGCAAGCAGCATGTGAGGACCGACCTTTAGGCTATTGCGAAACATCCCGTATACGGAACGGGAAATAAATGTTTACTCTAACTACTTGGCTACCGCTGTCCACTGCGGCAGCGGTGTCCGCGCATATTTGAAAGCTTAAAAGCCTTACTGCTCTAAGCCAAAAACGAGCAAAGTTAAAATGGTTCTTTTGTTCTAAAATAATATTGTAAGCACTCGAAAAAAAGGTACAAAATACCTTTGAGTTTATTAACATTACATACCTGAGTCTTTGATGGGGTTTGTTTCAGAGGCAAAACATTTTACAAGCTATGTTAGGTCTCATAGATATTTTAACTACAGGCAAACGCGACTTTGCTGGTCTAAACTCAGACACACTAATAATATGATAAGTGAAAATACCCACATAAATATATTTGAATTTAGTATTCAATTGTAGCGAGTGATTTGAGTCACGAAGTACCTATCTATATTAAATAAACATGATCGCATACGACCGTCCCATGCGGGCTCGCGGGGCTCGCGGGGCTCGCGGGGCTCGCGGGGCTCGCGGGACGGAGCGAACAGTCGTGCGTTTTATTTATTCACGCCGCAGGCCACGAGACGTGAACCGTCAGAACTTCGCTAGCAAAATTATATCAATAAAAAAACTATTACATTATCATTTGTGTATAAAACAATTTCTTTTTTACTGATTAAATCTTTCAGACGTTAAAGCTAAAGCTTCCACAGCTCGCTGCTCTAGTGAGGGATGTGTGTAATGAGGCAGATAAATTAAATACAAAATACAAAGCGAAACGGTAAATGTTTTTGCAGTTAAACATCCATTGGCACGTTTGGGAAAACAGCTCAGCGGAAAGAAAGCATGACGTTAATTAAAATTATCCACGTGAATAAATCATTAAATGAACACTTTGTACCCCTTTTACGAAAATTGCGCGGACGAAGGAGTGTGAAATTTGGCACACTTATAGTTTAAATAGAGAAGGAGTGCAAAATGATAATATAAATAAAAAATATGCATAAAAATACATTAATTGAATAAATAATACATTACACATACTAATATACATAAGTTACTCTATTCATTCTGTCATACGTTTGAAATGTGCTCGTTCATTAGAATCAATGTTAAGTAACCCCTTGACAGAATGAATTAGAGTCGAATTTCGAGCGCAGAGCGGACATAACTACCTATTTACTTTACCCACTAAATGTTTTTTGTATGTTGATAACGTGGGCACCGTCGCGCATGGACATCAGTAGGCAATATCAAAACCGTCACAGAGAAAGAAAATATCTCAAGAACCAATAGACCCAACCGATCATTGTAGCGGTGCGGGGCGCGGGTTTTGATATTACGATCAAATAATATTAATTATTCCTCTGTTGTTTCAGGATTGAAGTTGAGGAACAAAGACGCCGACGGGCGGCGGCGGTGACGGCGGCGACGGCGGCTCTAGTGAGTATCAATAAACCCCTATTTAATTAATTCGCTATAACTGACCCAACTGAATCTTAATTAAATCCGACTTCTTTAGTAGGTACATCTGAAGAAAACTGGGAAGGAACCGAAAGATAAAATATTGTTTTAAAACGATTAAATTATTTATTAATAATATTATGAAATATTTACACATATCATACAGGGTTTATCAACAGTATACAGGGTATGCAGTGGCATAATAAGGATAACAATTATAAAAAAAAATGTGCCATAAAGTAAAATATATTTACGCACTATAATAGAGAACGATTAAATACGAGTTTCGGCATGGCTCCTAAATTTCGTTTAAAGATAGAAAACGACAGTTTTTATTTCCATTACGAGAAATAAATATTTATTAAAGCAAAAGCGTAAAACCTATGAACCTAAAACTATCTTCAAACAATTCTTTGTCGAATGTTGAAGCATTCATGCTGATAAGATTAATTGTGTTTCGGAAGATTCCATTCAAAAACAGGTTTTTTTTAATTTCATTTCATTATAGTTAGATAAATTTAGAGGTGCTACGAAAGGCACCCAGCCGTCTACGGAGTGCTACGCCGCTACGAAGTGGATATTGCATTAATAAGTGCACGGACCCCGGTCACTGCGCACCGTACCAGAGTATATTTAAACGAGTAGGTTACCTTGATACCTTCACATAACGGTACTAACACAGTTCATTTGCGTGCATGACCGCAGGTCGCTGTCCCCTCATGTACCGATGTAGCTTGGAACGCACACAAAGATATTCGTTGGAGACCTGAAGACCATACTGTTCGTTTGTGTGCATTACATGATAAATACATTCTTGGCGCGCACACAATCCACCCTCGGCACCAACGAGTAAGAACATAACCTACTGTTCTTTGTGAACATTGACGACACTGTGCTTATAAACGTGCCGCCGTAACCGTAGCAAATGCGGTGCTCCCCATGACGTACACAACTTTTAGTTTTACATAATTATATCCAGCAGTCGGCTCACATAGTAACATCATGAGATAGCTAATAAAGTTAAATGAGATAAACTTTGAATTAGGAGTCGCGCAGCAGAGCCAGACGGTTCATAAGCTCGCGCTCGACGCTCACGTGGCGTCACAATGCCCACGTTGGCGTGATGTGCAACTATTTGAGACCGAACAACTCGCTAGGTCTCATATAGTTTTCTCTGAGGCCAAACGAAATGCTACTCTTAATTAAATTACGTGTAGAAAATATTTAGTTAGTAACAGAATAACTGCTCTAACTTAATAACTTGGTCAAACAATAGTACAATGATATCAAGTTTTACGCAAAAATTAAAAACGAAGTTCAAGCTTTTGTTCGTTATTTTTATATCGACAAAAATACAGCCGAATCACCTGAAGGTAAAAGGTCATTGTCGCCCATAAACATCAGAAACCAAAAGCATCACCGATAACCCATACATCTTAAATAGCTCAGTACATTAAGTTTAAACTTGTAGATAATTATTATTGGTGTGATTGTTATACTATACAACTTCTGTAAAATACTTACCTTATGTGTGGCTGTTACTATCTGAAATAAATAAATAAATCGTACGTATCTGGCCAAGAAAGATGGAAAAGAAAAGTAATAAACGACTGGTCTAAAAAACAAGGAAAGAAAAACGGGGGATAGTTAGCCAGCCGGCCAACCTCTGTCGGCTTTTAGAACACATTGATCCGCCGGCAAGGTGTGGTTCAAATGCGCGGTACAGAGCCCAGTGACTCCTCACACGAGGAATCTCGAGAAATAGCTTCGTCATTTGATCCACGGTCAGTAGGTTCATTTGGATTATTCCATAATCCATACAGATCGTTCCACCGTATTCCTACTGGGAGCGCTCAAACTGTCATATAGATCACGCTACAAGGAAGCGAGGGGAAAAAGTAAATTGTTTGAAAAACATACGAAGGTCAAAGGATCAGGAACTAATTGAGGTATGAAATGATTTGTTGAGTATTGAATATCGTAGTAAATTTGAGTCGAGACACCTCACAACAAGATCCGATACTAATTCTATTTTCCATACAAAAACACTTAAAAATTCCAAGAGTTTTTCTAGCGCGTTCTGACATTTATTCTTCATTCAGTTCATTATTTATGTATGTGTAACACATGCTGCAGAGCTTTGTTGTAATTGAAAATGATCAAAAGAACATGTTTTACACTGTAATTTACTGTAACTACGTTGTAAATGATAATTTATGTTAGCGTAGTTGCAACATGCTACTTTTCAAGTGTACTTAATTTTTTGATATGGCCTTTGTAGACAATACTATACCTAGTTTAATACCCTTTCTGTATAAGCCGTTTATAAATGTTTCTTAACTATCGGCAAGTCAAGGCTCGGACTTTAGACAGACAAACGCTAAAATAGTATTGTTTGGTTTTCATCGATCGTCAGGAAGTCGCTGCACTACGAGTGATTAGTGTGATAATGACAGGTAATAACTGTAGGAATTGCGATGAACCATTCATTACCGGCAGCGCGCCGGTGGGACTGGCCACCTGGTGGGTGGGGTCGTCAACTAGCACCGACAGCCTATTTCACTTATTGATGTTGACAGATGGTAGGTATGTCCTCATTTGTAGACAGTACAAGACACTCGCTTCTGCGCGACACGCACAGTTACATACTTCAAGGCTGACGTCCCACTCCAACTTAAAAAATGTATTTTTATAGTAGAACCATTTATGGGTTCTATGACCTTCAAAACATTTCTAGCTGAATCTCTCACAATTTTTACATTTTGTTCCGTAACGACATGTAAATCTTATTACATGGATTATGGTATCAGCGAGATTGTCGACTGACAAAAGAAACTCTTCAAATGTCATACACTAATGACATAAAGGGTCGTTAAAATGTTGCCTCGTTGGTTTTCCTTCCTTAATCATAACTGGCATCGGTAACAACATCGTCATACTCTGTTACTGTTTTGAAATATATTTTGGTATATTTTTATAAGTACGTTTTTGAGTACAGTCTCGCCTGAGGCAAGTGGCGAAGTCTTTTTGGGTGGTAAAGCGCACTAACTTGTAGAAGCCAATTCACTAGTGGGTTTAATAAAAATGTCAAATATAAAATGCATCAATTACAAATTACATTTAAAATATTAAGCATTCGGCATGCATCAGGACCGGTTGGGTTAAACTCGATGTTAAACGACCCGACGACAGAGAGCACTGTGCCTACTAACTACTCGAGTTCCCAGCAGCACGACTTGGACTCGACCAATATACTCGTAGTTGATCGGTGTATTTTTAGAATTTGTAGCGAGCAGATAGAGTCCCGCCGTCCGCGGCGTTTACTACAGCTATTTATTAATACACTCGAACGCCTTAATATGTTAAATTTTCCACGTAACATAATTTAGACCATGCCTGAACTTAGACCATACGAGCACGATGTTTATTTGAGGCCTATTACTTAATATAAAAAATACATAAAAATGCAATACTCGTATATAAAAGTAATAATGCGCCGCCTGCGGATTTTTATTGGTTAGTGTGTTTGTTTGTGCGTTAGTTCCCTCTAATTTGAATGTATCTTCGACTAATGTATTGTTATAAGTTCGGTTTAAACAGTTTGTTTTATTCCAATGCGTTTACGAATAAAAAAGATGATAATGTCAATATGTCATCTCATATAAACATTTTCCGGGTGTGGTTACTGGAGTCGGTACCGCGGGGCAAAGGGAATCGGTCATTACATTGTGTTTATTTGGTACGATCAATGGTCGGGTATGGTCGAAATGATTCACGATGTTCGTAGCTCAGTAGGAGCACGATAGCGCCCCGCAGAGGCCGAGGCAGCTCGCACCAATTAATTTACAAAGCCCTTCTGTTCCGTAGCCACCGAGCAGGAAAAACAAGGGGAAAGACAAACTACGTTGATGCTGTGTTTGCCCCAGTTTTAGAACTTTTAGCTCACTTTATGTCTCGGATAGTATTCGATGAACGTGTTGTTTTCTTCCGTTATTGCTTTCGATATTTTGACGTCTTAAAAGATTTTACGAGTACTTACAATATATTTTGTATTTACATTCTTGTACGTGTATGTGTATACAGAAAGTTTGAATGATATTTTAATTCTGTATGTTTCTTGAGCCAATTAAAATAACATATGATGCGATTGATGCGATTACAATTGGGTCTTGCAAAAAATATCAATCGGCTATTTTTTGTTATTTTATCTTCTTCTTTTTAATCAGTTATTTTTAACTCATTGCTTTTTTATTTAATTCAATAAAAGTGCAGTACCTTTTATTAATGCCAGTTTGTTTATATTCCTATGGCAAGAAAGAGCTTGAGAATCGGACTGTAGGTGTTCTGCACGTGTCCAATGAATGTGGATGAAACTTCAATCTTCGGCGAGACCTACAAAAAAATCTGAACATTCAATAGAAAGTAGGTTGTTAAAAGAATGCGCAAAATGAACATCTTTTATATTATGGCACAGATTGACTGCCGAGTGGTATGTTTGCCGCAAGAAAAAATCTGCTGAGCCGAAGCGAAGTAAGCAATTTCTGTTGGGGATTATCACGCTTACACAGCTTACAGCGGATTATGGGGCCGAGTCACTTAGTCGATTGTGAAACATTTCTGCGAACAGCTTTCAGTAATAAATGAAAGGCAATACCGGATTGTTTATCTTGGATTTACCATAATTGTATATTTAAAAGATTTACGGTTGCATTATAATTATCTATTGAAGCATTTGCCCAGAGATAAGAGGCTTTTCAAAGTTGTAGTGGAACACAAAATATAGTGAGTACAGGAATTTAATTGATGTGTGTACTTCTTTATTTGTACTATACCTAAATTCGGAGGTGGCGCCGCAAAAATCAACTCCGGTTTATGCAAGAAGGTGTGATGTAGAAAAATATTAAAAAGATAGTCGAATATAAATTATAAGAAAAATAAAAGATTTACGCATATTATTTGCCAAAAATTGACTGGGGGACTGAGAATATTAAGTATTGACAGCAATTTATTTATTATAATTTTATTTTCTGTCTGATTGTTTGACTATGTGTTTAAAATTGCATAAATATAAAGTAATTTAAGTAATGAGATAAATTCAGCGTATTTATTTCATTGCAATCGACTATTACAATTTTAAACGAGTTATCATCAAACAAACAATGTTATCCGACATCCACGCGAACGTAGTCCTGGGGACAGCTAGTCAATAAATCGAATTAATCATTTAACTTTTATTCTTACATGACAACGACCACAATATCTACATTATCGAAGGAACGATTAAACGCCTCACGGCATAGTTCTTATGTATCGCTCAAATACCATTATTGTCCGTCGACATTCAGCGATCCCGTCTCTGATTGCTGACTTTAAAAGGCTTCCTAAATATGAAAAACGAATACTTACAAGGATTTCGTTTCAATTTCAATAATGTGGACTCGGTAACAAAAAGACCAAATATCTTCATCGAGCACAGAATGAAAGGCGAGTGGGTCTCGGAGTGAAGGTCTCTTATGAGCCGATACAATACACTCATATTGTATCGGCTCATACACCCCTTTGTGGCGGGTATTGAGTCTATCGAGGGATCGCGAATACTTTTCCGATATTTTAGATTACGGTTTGGCTCTGGCCGAGTGCGGAGTTACTTAACTCTGAATAGACTTGTTTCTAAAGTTACGAAGTGTTAAGCATTTTTCTACGTGTAAATTGGACTATGTTTATTTATGTTATTAGAATCGGGTGTGCGTTAAAATATGTAGGACATCAAGGAATGAACTACGCGTACATACTCATGGCATGTCTGACCTGAGAAGCTGAGCCCATGACCTGAGAAGAAACATTTATCTGCCACATAAATTACAGCCCCAGCCGGAAATCGTATCCGAGACCCCTCGCAACGTAAGCGGGGCAGCTACCAACTAAGCTAGGCAAGGAAAGCTGAGATGTTTATCAAAGAACCCCATGCACGAACGACATAGCGTTGCGAGAATACCTCGGAAGGAAGCTCATTCCACAGTTTGCTTGTACGGGGCAAAAATGATATTGAGAATCGGACTGTATTATGTCAATTCCACGAGTCCAAATTGATGTGTAAGTAAAATTAAAATTATTATGTAAAATAAATTTAAGTGAGTACAAAGTAAATTCCGCTGTTAAGGTACTTGCAAAAGATTTAGGTACAAAGTTCGTGGAAAAACCAAGTTAAATAAAACCAAATTAAATAACGTTTCTCCGTCGTTAACACGATAACATCCAGTTAAACGAGGGCCTTCATTACATCCACCGTAACCTGTAATTGAACCCGAACACTCAGGCGCTCATCTCCGGCCGGTTGTTTCTTTTATGAACTCAATTTTCTTTCGGCGCTCTCGTTAATTACCGAGGGCCAGTAAATGCGGCTGAATCACATCGAAGCTTTAATCTGTACTGTTATGATGAGAGAAAAACATCATGACTATTGCAATTTTCACACAGAGATCGAGTAGCCCAATTAACTTAAGTGAAATATTCATAGTCAATAAATTATCATTTTAACATAAGCGCGTTACACCCAAAATAATTTTAAATGCAATAAACTTTCGGCAAAATGCTTCGACAGCGCGAGCCCATATTGGCAACTTGTTAGGAAAGCGCGGGCGTGCACCATGCTGCCTTGACATACATATTATACACCGTGATTCACATGGTGCACATCAGGTGTTTGGAAGTGCGCACTTCGATAATACGCGTCTACTAAGAGGTATTATACTAACCTACCAAAAATATTACAATAACATTGATACACGTACATAGCAACTCTTGCGTCTGATGTACATTCGTGGTACACATTGGGCGCGTTGATATAAACGTGCGTTTCATGAAATCTAAACCTGCGCTTCAAAACGCCTTATGTGGAACAGCTGTTATGATCACTTCACAACATTACAGCTGTTTTAAAAGTAGTCTATCTACCTATCATTCTGGAGTTTCATTAAAAAAAACTTTAAAAAGTGGCAACCCTGCTAAGGACTAAGACGTAATGCCACATTTGTTACGGTTCTGTAGATGCCTTGTCACGGCGTGTCACTGTCACGCCCGCGCTGGGCGCGCCGCCAACAGGTGGCTGGCTCCGACGTCGACGGCAACCTCCCGACGCGGACGCGACGCCGCGCCGTCACGTCGTCGTAATCATCCCGCCGTCGATCAACTATTAGTGAATGTCACATTTTTCGCGTGTTACAAAGCTATCGTTATAACTTAACTGCTATGCCCAGGGATGCCTCAAAAAAACAGCCACGACTTTTTTACATTTAATTATGACAGCAGGTTTTATACAAATTCTTTATTTGTTTTAGCATACAACAACTTACATACGAGTACATAGAGGTGGTGAATCTGTCTACAGAGCAAAAAAAGACATAGGGTTTAATTGTTGAATTACACACAAATAATTGTGTGACAGACAAAATTCTCGTTTTAATTTATGATAATATGTTGTTAACGTGCTACCTGCAACACAAGGAAAATTTTGTATCACGTGTGAAATACATTTTGTTATCTTAGAGAAGCATTAAAACCTTCACCTCCCTGACAATAGCTATCATCTTGAAGTGAGATCTCATGAAGTGTCAGCAGTAGCGACCACTGACTGCCCCGCGCCGCACTGGCGAGCGAGTCCAACGCCTCTACACTCCGAGGATGATTACGACCTACTATCGCCGCCACACGCAATCGTATTCACACGAATTTGGTAACGAAACATCTGGCCGCGCGCCGTACACATCGCAGTGCGCCCGTCCGTCCATTAAATTAGTAGTTTGTTTGTTCAACAGCGGCGTAAATAGGTGATAATGTGATCGCATAATTTATTACTTTACAACGGAGCACCAGTGACGCATGTTCGCACACAAGGACAACACACTACACTCACAGTAATGATCGTGGTTTAGTGGAAATCATAGGTATATTCGACCTGCAGGTGTGTCTGCCATCTTGAAGCCAATGCATTGATATTTTAAGGTTTCCTTAAAGGACAGAAGTATGTAATACTTCTGCCATCAATCCGCTTTATCATGGCTACAACCCATTTATGGCCCACTACTGAGCACGGGTCTCTCCTCGTACCTGAGGAGACCTAGAGCATACTCCACCACGCTGCTCCAGTGCGGATTGGTGGAGGGGTTAGTGGCCAACCCAAGTGTCGGAAATTTTTAGCCGCCCGAAGGTATCCGACATGGCTTAACGACTGCTACCAAATGATAACAACCGGGACCGACGGCTTTACGTGCCCTCCGAAGCACGGAAGCGCTCAAGAAATTTTTGCCACTAGCGGTCACCCATCCAACTACCGACCGCGCCCGCTGTTGCTTAACTTTGTCGATCACTTGAGATCGACGCAAGCCGCCGGGCTATGAGCGCTTCATATAATAGGGATTATTTGCAAGTGGTTTTTTTCGCGTACAGGTCAATTCGTCTATAACGTGCTCCACCATAATGCTATAGTGTGAATAGTTGGTACAGCCCAAGTTTAGGAAGTAATTATACCACCCTACCCGCCGACTTTCACTGATGTCGACTGTCGGTCGATGGACGTGTTTGCGACTACATTCGGCGAGTGATCATCTACGCAAAAAAAGAACACGTCTTAAAAGTTGCTTAGACTCGATTGCCGTAAGCCAACAGGCCATGAGCGCACAGAAAACACACTTTACGCCAAATAAAACTAATAAATAACATAAAATTGTGATTCCGAATGCCTTATGAAATACCTTCCACTTTCCGAGTCCCTCGGAAATTTTGCTTATTATGAAAACCTTTCCGTACGCATTTCCATAAGGGAAGCTTTCACCTGGTAATGCGACGCCATTAAATTTATCATGAAGACGTCTCCGGGAGCCGGAGGATAGAAAAAATTCGTCAAAATAATAGAGTAACCTCGTTAGCCGAACTGATAACTCAACAAACAGAGTTAGCTGTCGGTGCCTGTCGGAGCCTGTCGGAGCTCATCGAACATGTCCAGGCGGCGAGTGCCGCGACTCCGCGACTCCGCGAGCCGCCCGCCGGCACTCGCCGCCTTGTTTATTATACAATATTAAACTTTCGCAAATATACTTCTACTGTTTACTGTTACTCGCTATGTGTAAATGATAATTCAAACTTCTCTTCTTTACTTTTAAGCCTTGCAAGGAAAATCTTTAGACCTTAACTGTTTCATGAACAGCTTCACGTTGTCGAGTAGGTAAAAGTCAATCGCTATTACTCGTTGGCCAATCAAAAAAGTCCTCCGACATTTAATTTCTAACGTCAAAATAATAAATAGACACTCAAGAGTGAATAGGTTAGTGCGCTCTACCACCCAAGACATCTCCACATACCATCAGGTGGGATTGTGGTCAAGCATTAGCTTATAATTATAAAAAAAAACTAAACGTGTCTTCCCAAGCGGTGCCTGAACTCCGATCGCGTCTGATATCGCTTAATATCGTCGATCGTGCAACGGACACGAGCCACGAAGCTACAAGCTATTTGATCACGGTCTGTCAAAGCGTCACGTGATGAAAGATCAGAACGGGAATAATTTAACTCCCATTAGGTCGGCCGGTGGCTCGCGCCGCGCGGCCGACTTGACAACGTGTGATGGATGGTAGCGGCGGCGGCGGCGCGCGCCCCGATCATATTAATCAGCGGCGGGCGACAGATTCTGTGTACTGCCGTTTTTGTTAACTTTATAACGACTGGGACGGCGCGCGGTGCGGCGCCAAATGATGTTAATATTTCGGATGAACAACTGAAGTTTTTGCTACAATTTAATATATTACAAGTTAACTACATTTTTTAATACTTCAAACAATAACACATTTTCATTAAAAAAAATTGAGTATGCAACTCAATTTTTTTTAATGAAGACGTGGTTATCATTCGCTCTACCATGTAGGTAATCTAGCAACTACTCACAGTATTCTCCACTCCACTACTATTCTCACTTGAAATGTACCAGGTGACGTCAAACATACTATAAACTAGTGGCGGCGGTTAGGCATGTCTGTTTTAGGAATAAATCCATGTCACTGTCAAAGTAGCCCCGGGAAACTGACGCTCACAATTCTAAAATGGCCGTTCGCCATTCGAAGTGTGAATTTGAATGCTACAGAAATATATCGCTTGACCTGTAAAAACAATTAAATTACTGTATATTCTGATATACATAATATATTATACTTACCAAAATTTGTTAAAAGGACAGTCATAATACATAAGGCATGATCATAATTGTACATATTTATTGACCCTAAAATCCAGCTTCCGTGAAAAGTTAAAACGTAAAAGTTAATTAAACTTTTAACCTCTGTATTTTATGAAGAGAAGGGTCTAATGCGAAAAGTTGAAGTACAGCTAATAATTATAAAGGCTTTCCATTTTCTGATGTTCCACATCTGGGTAAGATGATAAGGTGTTGGAACGTTCAGCGAGTCACGGCCGTTACGCGGCGGGATTCGCCTCTCAAACAATTTCTGGCTGCGTCATTCATCGCATGCTATGTTGTAAGGAATATTTGGTTTTGCAAGGCTTTGGAAATGAATATTATGTAATTTGAATGTATGACATACACATACACACAGAATTGTCATGAATTATATTCATCCTCGATCCCGAAATTATTCTTTAAAAACTTGTGCGCAGAAAGTTAAAACTACGAACTCAAAATAAATGAAACAAAATAAAAGATAGAGAGATGATATTATATTTAACCAGGCGCAGTCTCTGTAACGATAACGAGAGTGGTGGGCCCCTGAAACTCATTACTACGGTAATGATGAGGAAACACAAGAACACAATGAGTTCGCTGCGGTCTCTAACGTTATAAAACTCGATCCGTAATTGACTTTGCGCGAGGTTCTACTGCTTGTTACTTTCACATTTACCGGGAAATGAGCAAGACATCGTCCTGCAGTTAAGCGGTCGTAACTTCTCGCAGACGCTTGGCTTCGGGGTGTACTTATACCAAACCTTAACTTGATCACCATGTTCGCGTAATTGATGATAAATAAATGTTGCAAGTTCACCAACCACGTTCTCCACTCAGCTCCATCTTGTCGTGGAAGAATACGACCACACTACTATGATATTAGAAACGGTATATACAGCACAATTTGGATAATATTATATGTATAGATAGTGAACCTATGTATGTTTAAAAAATAAACGACGGAAATCTTCCTTTTTATTGTGTCTGTGACCTTTTGTCACACGTGACCTTCTGTAGTATAATCTGTTTTATAAGCGTTACAACTTATAAATATTACAACGCCGTTTAAATAAAAAGGCTCTTAAAACATTATCTCCACTCATCCAAACCAGTACCAACGACGAGAAACGGGGATGGAAAGCTTTACAAATAAAGTTATTGGTCACACTCCGCTGCTTTCATGAAAAAATCTAATAATCATAAAGCTTTGTGGCCCGAAACAGCTCTTTACGTTTTTACGGCGACAGCGCGCCGCGCGCTCCTCCACCGGCGCTGTCCGTCCGTCCGTCCGTCCGTCCGTCCGTCCGCGCTACCCGTCCGTCCGTCCCCGCCAGCCCGCCACCCGTCCGTCCCTCCGCACCACCCGTCCATCCGTCTGTTCGTCCGCGCCAGCCGGCAAGCAACGCGTGAACTCCGCGGGGAGTCAATTTCCTTTTCAGATGAAGCCGTGGCCGAGTTTGATCGGTCGACACTTACTTGTTCTTCATCGAAATCGAATTTAGAATGATGTCTAACATAACCAAACAACTTAATTGTTAGGTTCATAGTAAATCTTCATACATGGCCTTATTTTATACTTGCTCTTGCCCGCACTTTTAACAGATTTTCAAATAAACTTTCACCTCCTATTCACTTCCCTAAGGGTAGAACATTACAAAATCCGTTCTTGACTGACGTGACCTATAGTGAGTGCGCTTTTATAGTTATACTTAGCGATGATTTGTTTCTTTAATTCAGTGTTTCAGTCCAACGTTACGAAGCGAAATTATTTTAATGAATAATTATTTTATAATCATTTTAATACACGATTAAGTAAATCGTGTATCCTAATTGAGGCGCTAAGCAAGTTCCTCGATGCAAGTTTGTATCTCAGTCAGTAGGTCACGGGCGATCCACACAGCAACGAATGTTTGTACCTACAGCTGGGCCACGTGGCGCCGACAACGGCTACAATTACTATACTAATCGTATTTAAGATCGAATATACATTTGAAGTCTTTAGGGAGCAATAACCACAGACGAACCACGAAGATTTTTGGTACGAGGTTCTAGACGAACCTTTCTTTAAATCTCCTAAAAATCTTTATTTAAATGGTTAAGTTTATTTACCACGTCGGTTTTCATTTAATTATAACGAGATCATTTTAATAGCGAGAAAAACTAACAGACCAGCTGGAAGCCAAACAAAGGAAGTTGAAACTTTAAATTAGATAAATCACGATCCAAGTTAACTTTTAATTGTTTACTTCCTTCCAATTACTGGCTGACAAACACACGAGCAACCTGTCTTTCACTTTCAATTAGTTGATCAAATTCTAATATAATTATTCGGAATCGCAGCCGCCCGGAGCCGAGTTTTCAACTCTTATTACCGGGCTTCTGAACTCGGGCAAACTTCCCGCCTCTCAATTATACTTACGGCATATCTTCTGGCGCGTCCGTCCGTCTGTCAGCCGTCAGCTGATTGAATTTAACATGGATATAATTATTATAGAGGAGGACTGTGTGTTTCTTCAGCGTGACGTTGATGCTGTATTGAAATGGCCATGCTTGAAAAGCTCTCGTATGAGTTTTGGTCGATTACGATATTCAATTGAATGCAATTGAATATTGCTATAACCTTTAACTGGTGACAAGCGGTCTCACAGGCTGAGCGGCGTCAGTGAAACATCATTTCACCCCCTTCCCCGTGCTTTCTTTATTTCAACTTCCGAGTAGCTTCGAGTTTACTTGTGTACGCGCCGTAGCGAAGGATAATTGCGTCGTATTGTCCCAAATCGATAAGTTACATCGACATAAAGTTCGGCAGCGGTCTCTCAGACCCCACGTCACCACTTACGTAACTTTTTAAAGTCATTTTGTTTTACTTTTTTTCGCATTTTTAGTTATTATCAACAATGAGTAATTCTCAAAGTACTGTAAAAAAACAAACGAGAAATTCCCAAAGAGTTCTTGCCATCTACGAGTAAATCAAGAGAGGTGGGATCGACACTATGGATTTACCAGTGACATGACTTTGATCTCTCACGTGCCAATAAAAATAACCAAAGTTTGACCATTGCTAGTTTTTTTATAATGATAGTTGTGATGAGAAAAATATTTTTTTTTGATAATTAGTATATCGTAACTATAAGGAAAAATAGTATTTTTGTTATAATATGTTGATTTAACTGTTTTTGTGTGTGATTATTGATCTCATCTCTAGATTTTTGATTTCAGTTCATACTTGCGTTGTAATAGCATGTTATTCATTTAAAATTGTATTTAGATTCTATTAGATAGTTTTATTTTATCCTTTTATATGTTAATCAAGTGTCTTTAAACACTGCGATAAGCTACCTTATATAGTTTCGATGGTATAGACCGTAATACAGCAGCGGCCTCTCAGGCCGCTTGTCACCAGTTATGTTACACAAAAACCATGTCACCAGTCAAAGGATAAACTTGATACGTATGAAATATCAAGGTCATTTTCTTGTAAAAACCTGGGTGTTACATTCGAGCGAAGGCTCGCTCACCTGTCACGACCACATCATTACAGTGGCCAAGGAATCTTTTCAACGATTAGGTTTTGTCTTGCGGAATTCAAAGGACATCAAAAACATTGCTATGATAAATCTAATTTTCAGTACCTACATGTAAGAAGCAAGCTGGATGCGATCGCTTGCATCTGGCACCCGTACGAGAGTACGTATGCGCCTTTACTGACGAAGGTACAGAAAGCATTCTTATGGTACCATGGTCTTCGTTACTTTTTCCAATTACCTCGAGACACAAGAAACTGTAAGACACTGGCTACACTGTAATAATGTTACCGATTTCTTAATAACTGGTTTGGCGGTCTGACAATGCTAGTTGTTGTCGTGACGGCATATTACCACCAGTACGGAACAATCGTATCACTGCATGATAATATAATTTTAAATCGAGTTACGTTCCAATTTCCGTGACCAAGTTGAGGTGTTGAATTTAATTTATTACCTTAACTCCTGTTAATTCCGTCGTCGCGGCTGCGAACAAAATGTCGCTCGACAGCTGTTAGAGCCGTTCTCTTTAATTATAAGTTGTGGAACTACCACCGATTAATTAATACTTGCAAAATTGAATCAGCTTCATGACATCATGTTGAGTGACGCCTGACTCGGGATGGGCTCCTGCGCGCCGTCGATACCTCCCATGTTTGTATAATACCAACTAATTACCACGCTCCCGCCGAGCGATAATCGAAGGGTCGATTGACTAGTGCGCCCTACGACTAACGTACATTAAGATTAATATGTTATCTTCAGAACCGTTCACACACATGTGGACCAAGGCTTGATTGTGTACCTACTACGTACGGACCGTGGTACGCACACACACAAACCAAATCGTCCTCAGGCCATCAACTAAAATATTTGTGTGCTTGCTAACATGCGAAGACATGGTGTGACAGCGGCCTTCACACTAATAAGGCCATGTTAGTATCATCATGGTCACGGCGAGACCATGATCCATGCAATTAGGTCGAAATATCGGTATAAATAATAAAGAGCATGTTAGTAAATTTGTCTCAAGATAAACTTCTACTTTAAATAAACTCTGACCTAAAGGAGCCCTCACAATTGGGTATCGTTCGCGTTGAGTCCACGCGGTACTGTACCGGAGGCTGGCCCCGGCCCGACCTGCAGCGTATTAATTACTTTTGATAAATATTATAAAGGGTATTCGCTCGTTCCTCTCTTTATTTATTTTGAACGCTATGGAAGCCACTGAATAAACAGTTTTCATTTTACCGTTTGTAGGTACTCCTCGTGCGCATCTAATTGTTTTTCTTCCTTTGTTCCTTTAAAGTTATGAATTTTCCTGCTATGATACATCTTATAAAATAAATAAACGGTTTACACACTCATTACGTACATAATTATGTAGCTTGTCACATTGTTATAGGTATACCACTCGCTCATAATTTCCTAATTGTCGTGAACTGAAATGTTGATCTATTTGACTCACAACACAGGGTAACCACACTTACAACCACCCGTACTTCGTTATTAATAATTACGGTAGGTATTATACAGTATTAGTATTTATCTTCACCACAAACGTCTAGTTGGTAACCGGATCTGCTTATCGCTTTAATTAAAAACTAACGCGAGGCTGCGCAAGGTTTAACTTTGCACGCTGCAACTTTGATTAGCGCGTGTTCACAAGATCCAGTCTAAAGTTAGATACCTACACGAAACAAGAACATCGTCGAGTATCCGAACTAGACATAGATCATTATTAAACATAATAAATTACATAAAAAGTGTAGCCCCAGCTAAAGTAAAGTAGGTTCAGACGGTTCATGGTCGTCGGGCTTTGTATAATGAGTTCCGAAGTTACCCGTGTTATGCATCATTTTAACATAATATTTCGTTTGCAGAATTTACAGTGTAGACCAATCCGCAATAGAGCAGCGTGGCGATGTATGCTTCAAGCCTTCTCGGTCATGAAGTGAGACCCGTGCTTAGCAGTGGGCCATAAACGAGATGAAGTAAAGCCTATTACCCACAGCCATTTACAGTATCGAACAACCATGTGTCAATCAATCAATCAATCAGTCGGTTTCAGCACTTTCTTCTTAATCATCGGTGTGTTAAAAGACATCTAACAACACACAAAAGACTATTTTCTAAATGAACCTCGCAATCTTAAGTTGAAAGCTAAAATAAAACTGCTCCGAGGTGCTCCAAATGCTTGATAAACAGCAATAATGTTTACATCACCTATTATATTTGAGGAGGAATTTCCAGTTTTTCTTGACTCGCACCCGCCGCCCCGCCGCCCCGCCGCCCCGCTGCCCCGCCGCCACGCTGGCCCGTCCCCGTCCCCGGTCCCGGTGCTACATTATCATAAACGCCGCTATCGCATCGCCGTTTTGCTCGCACGGGTAAAGGCAAAAGCTGTGATTCTTCCAACAAGGGCTGTCAAATGTGACTTATTTAATTTATTTTTTTATTATCTTCATATATTTTATTAGCTTTTCCCTTCGGCTTGGTCCGCCAATTTCCAAAAATTCTTTGTCAATGCTCAGTTGCGTCACTTGAGGAACCTAAATACAAAGTTTTAAGTGATCCATTGAAGAAATAAACATTTTTAGTTTATCCCCTGTTTATCCCTTATTTAGTAAAATCCTCTCTAAGTGCTTCGTAACTCTCCCCAAATAACATATTTGCCAAATTTCTTACGATCACTATTTCGACTGTGCGTTGTCTGTCAGTCACTCTGACTGAAAATAAGTTTTGTATGTCAAATTATTGCCAACCCTGTGTCAGCGGGGCGCTCGGCACACTCAATGAATTTGAATTTATGCCAGTGACCCTACTTCCAGCTTCTGCGGACTGACTCTGTGATATTATGTCTAATAATAAACGAGATAACTCATCGCTGCTCGTCACGCTATATTTAAACTTAAACGAAACGTGGAAGTTTCAATGCCATGTCATCATTATTTCGGTAGCTTCACACTAACAATGAACCGACTGGATTGTTATTGGTACAGACCATCACCACCTACTCACATTCTACATGACCCAGACTAGTGGCATGATATAGACACATTAAGAATAGTACCTACTCAGTAGGTAACATTTTAGTTTAAACAAATATATATTTTTTATGAGATGAAAAAAGTGTAACCTGCACAACACCTTTTTAACTGAAACATAATATTGCTGTTAAAAATACTTAATTATTATACTGGAAATGGTACTAAGTACCGTGGCGGGTGGTAGTACTGCCCCGGGCGAACTCTAGGCTCTACTACCTATTTAATACCTACATAATTATAATAATAGTCGCTGCCGCATGGTTGAATAACTTCATTTAGCATATTTATAGCATTATTTATTAACTTTTTCTCTGAGATTTTCTTACTCTGGCTAGTTAAGTTTCTGTAACTAACCACAGTTCGAGAAAAAGGTAACGTTTTAGCTTCGCATTGTGAGAGACTCCCAAACAGTATCACATCAACCTCATTTTATGTTATTCTGAACAGTTTAACGACGAGAACACTCGCACTGCATTTAAAGTATATTACGAATGAAGGCTTGGGCCCGGGGACCTGTGTTTTATGATGCTAATAACAGGTATTATGTTAGCTACGTTGTAACAATGAACGTCTACATAGCAACACCTGATATTAATATTATCTTAATAGTAGGTGTCGATTCAGTGACCTCCCACAGTCTGCCACAGTCGCATTGCCTGATGGTATAATTCTCTTGAGTCGGTAAGCATATCACCTCACCAGCATAATACTAGCAGACCCGGCAGTTGTTCTGCAGCATGGATTATGGTATAATAATTTTATAACGTGCCAGACACTAACGAAGGTTAAATACTAAACATTTTAGAAAGGCAGCCCCTATATATCCTATATCCCACTGGGTAGTAGTCCTGCCTGCGAAGCGAGGGGTCTCGGGTTGGATTCCCGACCGGGGCAGATATTTTTGTGACAGAAAAATATTTGTTTTCGGGTCGTGGGTGTTAGTGATGTGTTGTCTATGTTCGTTTATTAATATTATTTATTATTAAATACGTCGCGTCGTTTCATTTAATTTCGGGATACGTTAGATTCTTTACGGTCACCTCGGCTACTTTTTAATTTCTATCCATAAAACCTATCACGTACTTTGGACTATCACGAACATAAAAATCAAATTTTCCGCTGACCGCAACTGAAATTTATTTTGTATACAAGATTTAAGTAGTCGGTTAGATCAAGATGTCTGAAGAATGTATGTATCTCCCTGGGGTTTGTGAACGTTGTAACTCTCGTTGGTCCAATTAAACAACGCGGCACGCGCGACAACCACTGTTCCTCTTCATTTAAGTTTGTTTGACTGAGATTTAATATAACACAAACACAAACTTTATATCGCGGCACACATCGCCCTACAAATTCATGAAAATTTAATCCGTGTTGTTTTTCTTGACGCGCTCGGCGCGAGAATGTTGTAAACTTGAAATTAATCAAACAGAATATTAATAGAGCGTCACGTACGGGCGCCTACGTAATGAGCAGCTCTCGGATTAAAACAAATTAATAATGTCTTACAACTATAGACGCTCCGACTCATTGTATGAGCGCCGGCTGTGCATTTAGGCCATGCGTTGCGGCTGTACGTTGCGTCAACTCAATATAAGATGCATTTTATAACTTTGAGTATAATATTATAGCTTCTCGTAATATATTTTATTAGGAAAAAGCTGAACTTAGTGAGGGCTCGCGTAGTTTTTCTAACAGGTAATAATTTTAAGGGCTGTGTGACATTGTCGCTTTCCCGCTAAAACTCCGCCGTTATTTTACAACCTGATTCTAGTGGTGTCGTCTAGTACTAAGTAGATTAACTACGATGTACATAATTACACCTATATACAAAGTTTCAAGTGAATCCATTGAAGAAATAAAAAGCGTCAGTTTGCCGTCGTCAGCGAACGACGCGGCCCGTCCAGGTTGGCGGTATATTTTCGGCAGATTAGTGTACCTACTCTGATAAAGGTAAGCCTACTCAATTCCACGTCTTACGCAGTGATAGAATAGAATGCCTTCTGTTGTCTAGAGTGGACGAGAATCAACGAGTTCCGCTGCCAATAGCCTTAGCAGTATTCACTGAACACAAAGAATACCGCTTATCCAGCCGGATTTCGCTACCCCAGCGAAGCGAATACCGCGTATATCTGAAGGCCCTAATATGTCCTTGCACTGAATTTGGCGGGTAACGATGTATTATTCACACTACATTCCAGTTCAGCGCGACAACGTGAGCACATTAACTAATAACAGCAAGTATCGTAATGAGCGTGACAGACACGCGATGAGACCGCAGTTACTGGTAAGTCATCGCCGTTCCCCCAGTTCTTACCACCCCCCAACGCCACCCCGAAATCGGGTACCTTTTATTTCTTTTCTAAGGCACAATAATATTTTCCAGCCGACGCGGGACGCGTAACGATTTAACAGTAGAAAGGTCGCTCAATCATTTAAATAAAATATAATTTAATAAAATCCTTTTTGTGAGACTTAAAAGAAGGTACTTGGTATTGTAGGTCCAATAACTGACCAAAATCTTGAAACAACCACCATCACACGTGGTATCGTTGTAAGACCTCGTGTGCAATTTAAGAATGATAAGAAATGACTGTAGGCTGTAGTGGCCACACTTCTAATTCAACACCATATTTATATATTCAATAAAGAAGTATCTTAGCTCAAATCTCAGTATAGTACCTATCGTCTAATATTTGGATCCCGTCGACTGTTCCTACTCTCACCGCACGCACCCACTCGGGACCGACAAAGCGTTTCTTGTGCACACCTACGCACCTTTTAATTAAATATCTCGGGACTAAAAGGGTTTTGAACGCACAGTATCTTTACGTATTACTAGAAGGAGCGTGCGAGCCGTCTGGAGCACGCGCCCACCCGCACCTCTCTTTGTACTCGTAGTTTGTTCCCAACGTTGCTTTAATCTTCCCTTCTTTTACCTGTCTATTGGATATTTCGTAGAATTTTCCCGCAATGTGGTTTTGGCAAATAGCTTTTACCATTTTGTTCTACGGCTCCGTAGCAATATGGCGACGAACGCAATCCTATTCATATGCCTCCGCTCACTGCCAGCCACAGAGCTCTACCTCTTCGACGGAAATATATCTATTTCCGTATCACCTGGAATTTTCACAGAATGCGTTACTGTGGCCGTTACTACCACAAACAATAACAAGGTGTGCGCGTCCTAGTGTACACACGTACAAAGTGAAACTTCTTTAGGATTTTTCGTTATTTTAATATTTTAAGTTTAACTGAGACTCCGACCTCGATTCCCGACCCGAACTGACTTAAACTTCACCCTCATATTCACTCTCACCTTCACCTTCTCAACACAACGTGGCACGGAACCCTTCGTGTCGTGTCGGTGTACGGAACCTTTCGTCCAACTCAACCAAGCAATGCAATTCTTTCCTATTTAACCTATTCAGAGATGTTCATCATCAGTGAAGATTCATCACCGTATCTACCATCATACTTCTAAACATAATAATCAGCACAGGGTCCAGTTGAATCGCCTTTGAATACTTTAATGATTTCTCTCATGACTATGCATATTTCCACTTTTTTTTTCATGAAATTAATTGCTTATCAATTGGTAATATTAACATGACAAAGAATGACCACCTACATCAATGTCAAAATGTTGTCGGTCGGTACCCGCACTCGAGATGCGGCTTGAACTCGACGCTACGCTACAATACCCGAAATGATTGAATCTATATCTATACTATTCATAAATCTGTAACTGGTCGCTGTCTGTAATATATGAGATAGATAATATATGAGAAGACCTTTTCCTTCCCTTGGGAGTCTTTATTTATTTATTTTATTTTATTTTATTAACACAATACAACCCTACATAATACAATATATACATATATAATACAATGTTTTTAGAATTTTGTCTGTTTTTCTAATTGTCTGTTTGCCTGTTGTTTTGTATGCGCTAATCTCAGAAATCGCGTAACCGATTTGGATTCGGTTTTCAATAATATATTGTGATAAGCTTCACTTAACACTTATTTCATTTTAATCGGTTGCGATATAATAAAGTAATGTTAGTTTAAAGAATCACGCCTAACAATTTTCGAATGTGCGTACTAGGGGACATGTTTCCCGAAGCGAAGCGCGGACGGGTTTACTAGTCTAGAATAAAAATGTTTAGGAATGTTTATTTAATTTAGTATCGTTCCTAACGAGGTGTTTGTGAGGTGTTGAATATGCAGCGAGCTCGGCAGCTGGAGGCCCCGCCGCCGCCCCCTCGCCGGGACTTGGGAATGTTGCTACTTGAGAATACATACATATATTTATATATCATGTATGTAGTTTGAACATGAAAAGATCGACGATTTAATGAAAATGTATTCTATTGTTTCTCGTCCTTTTTATCTGTAACAATAGCATCTTTTTTATTTAATTATTCTATTGTATTTCTTCTTTCAACCTGTTCTCAAATTCTAGAATAATATTTTTAGAATTATTATTATTTAATGAATACGGTTGCACCAGTTACATGAACGAAAGAACACAGTTACACTTCACGCTCACAGAACTCCAAGCATACTAACAATATGTGCTTCCAGGAGAGCGTTGAGTCCGGACAGAATACGAGGAACGGGCGAGGCACATAAAGACGACAGAACTCACTGACATGGTCATCAGCTGTGAAAATTTCCTTCGAACCTCTAGTGTAGAGAATTATAGTTATATCCAAGAGAACCCAGAAGGAAAACTGGAAATATTAACACAACCAGCAATATCTACAAAAAATATACCTATACGTTACTAGGTACTCCCCATTTGTGTTCTTTTCATTTGATGATTGGGCATTAAATCTCTCCTCAGCCGTTCACTGTTGGCAGAGCAAATGGCAAGTTTATGTTTATGTCCTGGTTATTGCAGCTCTCGCGGTGCTTCTTCATATGTAATAATAAACTAGCTATTTCCCGTGGCTTCGCCCGCCAATTTCCAAAAATACTTTCTTAGTGCTCTATGGAACCTAATGTAGGTTTATATATATATGTTTTTATATGTATGTAGGTATTTATATGTATGTGTATTCAAAGTTAAATTAAACTAAATACGCGCGAATCTATTGAAGAAATAAAAAGTTTCAGTTTATCCCGTTTTTTATCGGAATTTCCAAAAATCCTGCCTTATTGCTCCCCTACACTCCCAATGAACATACATACAGTCAGGCCAAATTTTAGCTCCTTGCGTTCAGTAGTTTCGGCTCTTCGTAGTCAGTATATTGATTGATTTTGGCTTTTAAAATACACTAACGTAATGATTGCACATTTTTTGTCGGACCACTGTAAATTTCGCATGTGGCAAATGCAATCTGATCAAAGAGCAAAGAGCAGAGCAAGATATGATGTAAAGGCTAGAATGAGCGAGGAACTGTTCGTTCCATTTTTAGCGTTATTATCCAAATGAAGGCTCGCGGCGACCACCTCTAATTATAATAAACGCCTGAAGATCACGCGCTCATCGGCTCCACGTTAAAGTGCTCTTATATTTTTAATTCTCCCGTTCCAGCTGGCCGAGCTCCGGCCTCCGACCTCAAAACCATTTGTTAATTAACTTGACATTTTATCGCTAAGCGTTAAAAATATTAAATTTATTCTGCTTAGAAAGAAGTTGATTAAAGTTATTAATGTTCCCACTTCGAAAGCAAAAGTTCTCCAAACATTATAAGAACAACGATAAAAATATTTTTTATTGTTCCGTTATTCGCAGACCCCATGTGTTTTTGTGAATATAAACATGATTTCTTTCATAAAATGTGTCTGAAAATAAATGTAACAATTAAAATTCCACGCGGACGAAGTCGCGGGCATAGCTGGTGTATCCTAAGATATGTGATGTGCACTGTGCAGTGTCGAACCTTCAAAGTACCTAATAATATGAATATAGCTAAGTGGCGCATGTTGGCTGGTTTCGAACTGTCAACCATAGATAGCTAGGTATTATGTTCATACATTCAAAACACATAGACCTTTGACCTTAGCGATAGCACGGATGAGCTCTTCATCAATATCTATACATATAAAACTCTTGTGAGTGACTGACAGACAACGCACAACCGAAACTACTGAACGCAACAAGCTGAAATTTGGCATGTATGTTCCTTGGGGAGTGTATTTTCAGTAATTCCCGAAGGGGATAAATATAAGGATAAACTGAAACTTTTTATTTCTTCATTTTAGTCCTTCAAGTGACGCAAGTAGGTACCTAAGCGCTTTGAAAGATTTTCACGCGGGCGAAGCCGTGAGCGAAAAGCTTGTATAAATTATTTCGCATCAAGTACTGGGGAAAATCTATTTTCCTCTGCTCACCTGATCACCACACCCGCGCACTGCCAGCTATAAATCATAATAATATAGTGTTGCTAATGGCGGAACTCATTAACGTATTCTTGTGAGGATCGAATATTTTGTATCGTCATACATTACGTTAATCCTGTGCACAGAATTTATGGCGATGATACGGCGACGACAGGTTGGCAATACTTAACTAAAGCTGTTGTATAGTAGATGTGTTGAGAGTGAACAACAGACAAATGAATAGACAAGCCCACTGATGGTGGTCACCATCGGACGTCAGTAACATCAAACCGTTGCTCGCCAAGAAAGCAGAGAGAAAAAGAAAAGAAAATAACTGGTTCACTAGCCCCCAGCGGAAACACGACCAGTCGTTAGGCAGCTGACTCAAACAAGAGGGTGGAAGCTTCACGATTTACTTCACTACTTATTTATAATGAAAAGTATAATGAGGATATAGACGGAGGCTTCAATGTGCTAAACCACGTGACCTCCAGCGTGAGCAAAATGCCTATGTATACCAGATGTTATCCACAGAGGTTTGAACCTGTGTGTAATCTCATTACACTGCGGTTGTAATTTGGCGCGAAGCCGATGACAGCCGCACTTTCCCGCGGTTGTTCAATCTGTCATCGTGATATTAACTGATGGTACTGATGACTATCGACTCAGACAGTATAATTATATTTTTTTACATTATAACAAAACACAGCATTAATCATTTTGTACTTTGTCGTTTCGCCATTGTGCTGAGATATCAAAGAAACATTAATTAAAACTTCGTTGAAACAGACGGTACAGGGAAAGACAGAGCTAGAAGTTTTTTATTAATTTACATGGAGGAAAATACCTACATTACATTCATTCCAATCACAACGCTTTGTAGAATAGACGTCCTTGGCTCAGCAAATTTTAGAATGAGTTTTAATTTAAACTAAACTGCGCCAAATCGATCGATATAGGACGATAGGAACAGGGCGTCCAATGGCCGGTAATAGTCAGGTGATACCATTTACAACCAAATGACATAGAGACCGCGGCACTCGGGCGCCAGTTCCGTCCTCACGAGGGTCTTCGACTATTTGATTTGTACAATTTAATCTTAATCCCAACACAAACACTTTCGCTAAGTCCACGGCCCCGCGCCCCCGCGCCCCCGCCGCCCGCGCCGCGCCTCCCCCCGGCACTCCGCTCAGCACTCGAGGCCACTCCAGTTCTCCATAATCTGTTTGTGTATTTACCTTGTGCTAACTGCGGCCGTACTGTCCAAACTCGGGATAATCTCCTCTTATGTTCCAAAAACACGCTTAAACATTATTGGCATCGCAATTATTAACATAGTGCTCCGAAATATAAAGATTCGTGCACGTTGTCATTCTGTTGCACACGGCTTTAGTGCTGTGGTCGAAAGTAGGTACTTTAGAATACTCGTATCACACTGGCGACTGGTTACAATACATGCGGGAGATGATACAACAAAGAAAACTACGCGCCAGGCAATTGTTTGGCTGATAATAATAATTGAGGAGTATGGCAGTTACCACACCACAATTAAGTACTTATTGATTGGCCTCGTCACAACGAAGAATAATTTATTTACAACAACATTTTATCAACCCCACCAAATCAAGTAGGGACCGTGGGTCGCTTTCCACAAATGAGTACTTGGGACTCTTACTGCTCCAATATGGCTCACTCGACATTATGCTTAAGCGATGTGCGCATCTGTCGAAAATGATTCCTGCCTGTTCACGAGTAACCAAAGTATGATAGCTTCTCCGACAATTCACCTAATGATATTAAAAATAATTAAATAATCTCTGATCCAGGACCCTCCCCTCTTTCTGGCGCGCAACAAGCAACAAGTGAGTACCCTCGCTCCCCTAAAAATGGCTCTTTTGATGTCACCGAATCTCAGTTGTATTTGCTGTTGGCGGAATTTCTTATTTATCTTCTGTTCAATACATCGACCGCGTGTTGACTGTGGGGGCGCTGTGTCGCTTCGGCAAACACTGTGTGTAATATTTCACATTCGATCAAAGCCAAATAAAATTGCCTTTTCGTTCATACTCCAGTGGAAGGTTCGATTTACTGGCAATAACACGCGATGAATGATTTACAATTATTTGCTGTAATATCCCATTGTTTGGTAAAGCAATTGTTTAACTCCATCCCTTGTAAATGTGGATGACGCCTTAGCCCTAAAACATTAATCCAAAGTTGCTTCGCCGCGGAATAAAGTTATTTTCAAATTTTTTTTTTTACTTATTTTTTTTTTCGCGACATCGATGTACCTACACTACGCCAGCTTGCTTGACTGCGGCCGATTTAATTAAAAACGTTTTTATCGAAAACCACACTCAGCCGTGCATAAATATACGTTAAATGTTCAGCTTAATGTGGCAGCCAGCCCGGCGCGGCGGCGATGTGTATGTAATGGTGAGCAAACAACGCCGACGCTATTAGTGTAATGATCCACGTAATTACGTGGACACCCGACCGACCCCCGCGCGCCGGCGCCGGCCGCGGCGGTCCATCCTCGCGTGCTACACTAATGGTGTTTTTAAATCAATCTATAGTGTTAACAGGTAATAGCCTAGTTTCCCGACCACCTCTGTATACCGCAAAAAATCGAGTGCTGTCTTTTAATACTACAGATAGCAGTGAAACCATGACGCTTTTGTGGGTATGGTATATACGCGTATGATTAGTAAGTGCACCAAAAGAAAATCGAAAAATATTAGAGAATATTATTTGTACTGTACAGTCATCCCGCCAATACGATTTGACTGAAAATGCAAATACGGAATGCAACGGCGCGGGACAAGTAGCGACCGTCCGTGTAGCTGGGGTACATCGCTACACTGTCGAATGTGTGACGTCAGCTAAACTGCACCACGTCGCCACACCACTTTGTTGTATTTAGGTGGTTCGAACCATATCCTCCGAAATGTTAACCTGATGTGCATTGTCCCCAGGACAGCCATGCGGTGAGCCAGTAATCGTGAGCAGCAGGTCCGTCGGGGAGGTGCCCCACCATGAACGACCCGGAGCGCATCGCGCGCGACCAGCTCGCCTGCGACGCGATCATCAACAGCACGTCACCTCCAGATACAGGTTGACAATTCTATAAATTTATATCTTCTGCATCAAAATTACCAATCATTCTATATATTGTTTAGAAAACAAAATAAACGTGGTATAGACCATTTCAACACGAGGTTGTTAACTATTATAATACATCGGTACTTTATCGTCACCATCCTGAGATGTTTCCGAAAGGCCACGACTGCGATGAGGGAGCGAGCAGAGAAAACGGCATTTGCATTTTATGCTTTTAAGAAGAATATCACAGAAGAGCTCTATTGGTGTAGTCTAGCTAGTAAATCAATAAGCCGAAGTTCACACAACAGGTCACAGGAGATGATAAATCAGACAAGCCTTAACATCGAAAATCATGCTGAAGAACAACTACATAGCACATAATGTACAAAACTTAGGCTCACAAAAATCTCTTACATCTTGTCCCCATTATGACAATTGCCCCCAATCAGTGTAACAGTGAGGTTCTGTCCCACAGAGACTTACTGCCCGGGTACGTTCGACACGTGGCTGTGCTGGCCCGCCACGCCGGCCAACCACACGGCGTACAAGCGCTGTCCCGACTTCGTGCCCGGCTTCAGCACCGAATGTTCGTATCTGTCATAACTTACAATTCGAAAATGTATTATAAATTTTCATTAATACTCTACTATGGACGAAACTACTTACAATAGTCATGTATGTGTACGTATGTACCCTGTGTGAACCCTCCATACATAAATATGCGAAGAAGATAATTATGATGGGTTGCCTAGAAGAAATCGCTATGTAGTAAAACTTCAAAACTTGGTTCTCTATCCAACAGAGTCAAAAGTTTCTCTCAAGTGTAGTCTCTCTCAAAGTTTCTTCTCTGAACGGATTGTTCGTGTAATAAATATAACGTCCCGCAGTGTTCGCGCACAAGGAGTGCACGCCGAACGGGTCGTGGTGGCTGCACCCCGACACCGGCAAGCCCTGGTCCAACTACACCACGTGCATCGCGCCTGAGGACGATGTATGAGCTTACGATACTATTACTGTATAAAATTTGTAAAATTCGGCATGGATAGCAGTCTCTCAAGGCCACTGCGACCACAGTTGATCTATTGAAAAAGCAAGTACAAAAAACCCATGATGTTATTGGTAGGAGAAAGTCCGGGATACTATGTAGTTATATAGTAACCATATTGATATTAATGACTTATAGTACGAGGTCTAATAAATATTTAGGTAATGTCTAAATTCAGATAAATGACGAAAGGTTATGTGACTTAGTAATAATAAGTTGATGTAAAACTGATATAGATTCTAATTCAAGAAATATTCGGTTTCAGAAATCCATTTCCACTTAAATTCAGCGTCAAGAAATGTCTGAACCCGATTGGACAACTTCCTCATTGTACCAGCAAGCACAGAGATAATATGGACAGTCTGTAACATTGTTTTCAGATTGTTATTGACATCGTGGCGGTATACGAGGCCGGCTACACCATCTCGCTGGTGGCGCTGCTGCTGTCGCTGGGGATCCTAACCTATTTCAAGTGAGTTGATTGCGAGCTGCAACATTGAAGGACAACATTATGTATTGTAATATGTGCTTGCAAATGTTATAAGGCAGTGTTCCGTAAACTTTGTGTGTTCAAGGTACTTCTAGTAAATTGGAAGGCGAATAAGGAAATTGTTAGGCGTGATTCTTTAAACCGACATAAGTTTTTTTATTTCTCAACCGATGTTAAGTGAACTGAACAATATATTAGCGAACCAAATTGGTTAAGCCGTTTCTGAGACTACCGCGTACAAAACCACAGGTAGACAGACAAAAATTCTAAAAATCATTGTCTTGGGTCCTATTGCGTTAATAAAGACTCCACGTAAAAGATTTTCTCATATATCATCCATGTACAGACAGCGATCAGTTACAGATTTATTATATGTACGTACAGATTAGTTTGTTACTAAACTGCATTAATTTCTTGCTAAACTTTAATGACACTGTTTGACAATATCGTCATAAAGAGCGAGCACGTGCTTCCCGACTGATACTTAACTAATAAAGAGAATATGCCGCCCGTATCACGTAAAATGCTGACCTTAACGCGCATCCGCACAAATTACGGTAGGCGGAGGTACCAAGAATAAAAATGTAGAATAACTACTTAAAGTATAAATGAATGTTCGGCAGGAGTCTGCGGTGCGCGCGGATCACGGTCCACATGAACCTGTTTGCGTCGTTCGCGCTGAACAACGCGCTGTGGCTGGCGTGGTACGGGCTGGTGGTGCGCTCCGCCGACACGCTGGCCGCGTCGCCGCTCTGGTGCCGCGTGCTCAACGCCTTCCTGCAGTACGCGCTGCTCACCAACTACACGTGGATGCTCTGCGAGGGGCTGTACCTGCACACGGTGCTCGTCAGCGCGTTCGTGTCCGAGTGGCGGCTGGTGCGCGTGTTGCTGGGGGCGGGCTGGCTACTGCCCGTGCCGCCGGCCGTGGTGCACGCGGCGCGCCGGGCCGCCGCCGAGGAGGCGCTCTGCTGGGCGGACGAGGGCGCGCCGCGTCCCGAGCTGGCCGTGCTGGTGCTGGCCACGGTGCTGCTCAACCTGGCGTTCCTGTGCAACATCGTGCGCGTGCTGTGCACGAAGCTGCGCGCGGGCGGCGGCGCGGGCGTGGCGCGGCCGTCGGCCACCGCGCTGCACGCGCTGCGCGCCACGTGCCTGCTGGCGCCGCTGCTGGGGCTGCAGTACCTGCTGACGCCGTTCCGGCCGCCGCGCACGGCCAGCTGGTGGCTGGTGTACGAGTACGTGGCGGCGCTCAGCACGTCGCTACAGGGGCTCTGCGTGGCCGTGCTCTACTGCTTCTGCAACGGGGAGGTGCTCGCGCAGCTCCGCCGCCGCTGGCGCGTGCTCACCTTCCGCCCGAGGGCCAACTCCACCACTAATACCACTGTATCTGTAAGAAAACATTACTATGCGGTAATAGAATAAATGTAATCTCGATTATTTTTAATTTTATAACCAGTTCTTCTGGTAAAAATCTCATTTTGCCATCAGTACCTATAATATATCTCTTTTACTCTAACTTTACTGGGAATGAGGATTCCTGTAATAGAAAAGTGGTGGCTCAGATAAATATGTGGTAAAGATGAAATTAGTCAATCCCTCCCAGGACACAATTCAGAAGGCGTAAGGCATTCGTGGCCCGCGTTTCTATGCTTTCAAATGCGCCGCTTACTGGTCATAAATCTACGTTTATTGTTAATAATGTGTTGTATTGCAGTTCGTCCGGTCGGCGGCGGGCGGCGCGGGCGAGGACAAGGTGTGACTGGCGGCGGGCGGCGCGGGGGAGCCGGGGGGCGCGGGCGGCGCGGAGGCCAACGGCTCCGACCGCCGGCGCAGCGACGCGCGCCGCATCCGCTTCGACTGCGACAGCGACGAGGACGCGCCCCCCAGCACGCGGCTGCTCTAGACGTGCCCGCCGCCCGCCGCCAGCCGCCCGCCACCAACGTCATCCTTGTGAGGATTACCCACGAACAATATGGTCGTGTTATAATCTTTTGAAAATGCTGTAAAAATATAGTGAATGGCCGGAAAGACCAGCTCCACTTGAACAATCCGCTAGTCGGTCAGAAGTGAATAATGCTCGCGCTGCCCGGCGATTCCAATGACATTAAGGATATGTTAATAGGTTAAATGGAACCCTAATTACGCCAAAGACAAAAATATTGTTGGTCAAAGAAAGTAGCTCCCACGTACCTATGTGTAAAACGTGTAAATATTTGAGGGCAAATTCCAACAGCATCTTTCCTTGGTGTGTCGAATCGCGAAGTACCTTGCGTTGACGACACGAAAAGTTCTAAAAAGCGGACCACTTATGACCAAACACAGTTAATATTTGCGAAACAGCCGCAACAATGTCAGCACTTCGTTAAGTATGTGAGTTACCCAGAACGAAATAAAAGAGGCGAACTACCATTGTCACAAAAGTAAAAAAATTGATACTACAATAATATTGGAGATTACAATCAGAGAGAACGATTCGCGGCGCACATCACTTCACATTTACCTCAGTGTCGTGTATGATCGTTTTACTGCTTTGAAAAGATACTCGTAATGTTTACAATTTTCCTGAAGGTCTTCATTCCCTCGGGAGCGCCGGTCGGAAAGTGATCTCCGTTAATATTTCATTGCGACGAGCTCCCGAGCGCTATCGGCCGTGTCCGTAAATGCTTCACGTGTAGCAAGCAGTTACGCTCGTGTTAGGAACTGACCTATGTGTACTTAATTACCTAGAGATAAATCTCTGGACCTTTAATAATTTGAATTATCTTGGCAAGAACAATGACGAATACAAGCTGTCTAAGTTAATCCGCTGTCCCTAATGAAGTATTGTATATGGTGATAGACTGTGGCATAAGTGTACCTATCATAAAATGTAGGGAGTTGTGTGGAAGTAACACTCCCAGCTCCCAGCGAACTGGAGCGCGGTGAGGATGTTTGTTACGTAATGTATTTTAATCGCTTCAACTCATAAATGTCTATTTCGACGTAAGATATGCTCCAAAACAAGGTTATTGTCTATTATAAGGCGCTATTCTCGCCGAGTTCTTCTTACTTGTGTCTCGTTCGAATCAAGTCGAATATAACGCAATATGTGTAATGTAATATAAATAACATGTTACTGTCATTTGGAGTTATTTCTAGTAAATGAGATTTGACACAGGCGTATTTGGTTTATATAATGGATTTATGTACACAGTTACATTTCGTGAATGTTTAGTGGGTGACAGGAAGCAATGGGCAGCCTAGATTACATCGTTGACATTCTTGTAACTTCTGCAGTGATTATAAAAATTACGAAACTTTTTGTTTACTGTACGAGTACCTTTGGATACCGAGCTGCGGCTTGATGCCAATACTGACATCAAGCTAAAGCAGAAGCTTAGTTTTGGCGTCTAATACATTTGATTTGATTAACATAGGTATACACTGCCACACTGTTGAATATTTTTTATTTACTTACACTTAGACTTGTAGGTATTTTATATCACAATTGGTGTTTTTCGATACATTGTCGTCTAGTGTGTAAAAATAGTATGTAGTTAAATTAAAGTAAACTTGGAACTCGAAGTGTCAGAAAAAACCTAATAACCTTCACGATCTTGAAAAGGTTGCTTGCTTTTGATTTGCATCTAAATGTGTTACTGTTTAGTTCCTTGTGGCCGCATTCTCTTATATATTTCTAATTTTAATTCGACTGAGGTTGAACCTTTGTTGGTATCTAAATTGTGAGCACCGTCGACTTCGTAATGTTGGTCGTTCATAATATAAACGAAGGCCTTTGCAACCCCAGGTTGTTTTGTTAATTAAATTAACTCGGACACCAAAATATTTATGAAACAGTATCAACGAAGCTTTCTATGTGAAGAAACACATAGTTCCGGGTACCTCAGTATATTTTCGGAAGTTTATTTAATGGTTACTGTAACACTATGTATAATTATTATTATGTGACATCTCTCACGTGTACATAACTGTAAATAATTTTGTAAGCTGCAAATATAAAAATGTTACACTAAATGACTATTATTATTTATTCTTAATCGCGTAAAGGTACAGAAGAAAGGTAGTGTCATGTCATGATGCCCTCTCTACCAGACACTCCTTGAAGTTGTCCGATTTGTATACTTTATATTTAACTCTTGGTCTTAAATTTCAAACGAGTCCTTGGACTGCAAATGATTTCATCGTGATTAACGGAGATTTTCATTAAAACAGAAGAAGATAAAGTATCGACCACTTGAGTTGAGAGCGGAATTGAATGATATAATTTTAAACTGATATTATCGCGGACACAAAACATTATAATGTATACGGGTACTCACGATTTCGAATTGTCCTTCCATTTGTAAAAGGGGTAACTGACAAAATTGGTAGGATACTGAGTAGAAAGTATAACATTAGGACGGTCTTCTCGCCTCATAAAAAAGTTTCTGCCTCCTACGCACTCCTAAAGATATAATCCCATACCAGTGCCCCGGGGTTTATAAAGTTGATTGTAGCTGTGGAAGCTCGTATATCGGTCAAACCAAACGGGCTATCTCCCAACGAATAAAAGAACACATCAGTGCAGTCAAAAAGAACAACCCAAAGAAATCCGCCGTAGCAGAACATCTTATTGAAGCCGGTGCTAACCATTGGATCGAGCTACATAGGCCACAGGTGATCTCAACTGAGCGGCATTACATTCCGCGTATAGTAAGGGAGGCCATTGAGATCAAAAAACATCCTCAGAATTTTAACAGAGAAGATGGGTATAAATTAGCGCAATCGTGGAACCCTGTGATTAGTTTGTGTCAAACAAAAACAGTACAGCGTTCAGTGCGTAAAGATGTCGTTAGTGTCGTGTGTCGTAATTTAAAAACAAAGAGATCAAGACGGAAAGTTGACAGGCTTATCTGTCACTAGTGTATGACAAGTGTCACCTGTCAAAAGTTTCTCCCCGCCACCGCAGTCTCGCCGTGACCATGTTCCATGCAACTGGGTCGAAATATCGGTAAAACAATTCGAAATCGTGAGTACCCGTATACATTACAAGGAATTGAATGATGTAGTCAAACATGCGGAAACCGAAATGACTGATTATGGTTACGTTACTTTCAATTCCGTCACCAATGATACGATAAATAACTAAGTAGAGTAGAGTACAGTTAACAAGCATAATATTGGATGTTTGAAATGTCGATCGAAGACAGTTGTTCAGTAAAATTGTTTCATGTTAGTCGGACCGACAGTCACTTTGAGTTTTGTATTGAAAGATATGTATTTCAGTCAAAGAATTAACCCGAAAGGTCTGCCTCGAGCCCCGGATGGACATGTGATTAAAGATTGGTATCAGATATCGGAGCGATGTAGGCTGTATGGGGCTACGTCACTTAATCGACTGCATGCAATTGGTTAATTTGCTTGCTTATCAACCAAAGTGTGTTGTATAATAAAATGGTAATATTCATAAATATTTGTCAAATAAATTTTCATCAATCAGATAATTCAACTACCTACTCCTACTAAGTATATAATATATTTTACTTTATACTTGTATGTCATCAATAGACTGTAAACTGTATGAATAGTCAGTCGCATAGCGCGCCGACCGGCCCCCGGCCTACGCACGCACGCGTGCACTTGTTCGTGTCAAATGTTGTCAATGTTGACGGAGCGCACGCGGCTGAACTGAACACTGCCCGCACATCCCCGTGCCCCCGCGCCCCCGCGCCCCGCACCGCGCGCGCCCTTCACCACGCCAGGCAGGTGCGTCTGTCAATTATAAATTATAAGTCTTCCCGTTCATTTCCGAGTTATTTATCAATATAAATACCCTCAAGCGCTTTGCTCTGTTCTATGAATCAAAAAATTATACCATGTCATGTCACCGACATTTATCCTTACATTCAGGTTCGCCTTACTGTTTGATATCAATGGTAAACGGAATGACCCAGTTTATAACGAAAAATTTTGTTCACAGATTATAGCTGAAGGAAAGAGTAACAGTGGGATAAAAAAACAAAATAGTAATTATGGTAAAAATCGTTTAATTTTATTAGGTACTTATTATTATTATAACTACTTTAACTTATTAAAAATGATGAAATTTTAATATAATATGTCTCTATTTGGGGGAATTATTAAATAACATAACATTATTCGTGCGACAACACAAACATAGAAACATCAAAGGTTATATATTATTATGAAGCATTTTGTGTGTATTAATTTAGTGTATTTTGGTGACCCGGAAATGGGTACATATTCAGGCGCAATGAACTTAGCACAAATGTCGGATTCACAACCATCAGGGGTGGAGGGGGGAAGAAGTGATGATGAACATTTCGTAATATGAAATATGATGTGGGATATGAAGCGAATCAAAAGCAATGTTGAATATGCTGTGTTGAGTATTAGTGATGTAACAATGTAAAGAAATAGATGCATGAGTTCAGAAACACTTGCGGTGCACGATCGCGGGGCCCGACTCGTCGTACTCCTGCTTAGATATCCACATCTGTTGAAACGTCGACAGAGACGCTAGGATGGAGCCGCCGATCCACACCGAATACTTGCGCTCGGGCGGAGCGATGATCTTGATTTTAATAGTGGATGGGGCGAGGGCCGTGATCTCCTTCTGCACCCTATCAGCGATACCCGGATACATGGTGGTTCCTCCAGACAGCACGGAGTTTGCGTACAGGTCCTTTCGAATATCCACGTCGCATTTCATTATTGAGTTGTATACTGTCTCGTGGATACCGCAGGACTCCATACCAAGAAACGACGGCTGGAAGAGGGCTTCGGGACATCTAAATCTTTCGTTCCCTATGGTGATGACTTGCCCGTCGGGAAGTTCGTATGACTTTTCCAGTGATGTGGATGACGCAGCGGTTTGCATTTCCTGCTCAAAATCAAGCGCTACGTAACATAGTTTCTCCTTTATATCGCGCACGATTTCCCTTTCTGCCGTCGTTGTGAACGAGTATCCTCTCTCCGTCAGGATCTTCATCAGATAGTCTGTTAAATCACGGCCGGCCAAATCTAGGCGCAGGATCGCGTGCGGTAGAGCGTAGCCTTCGTAAATGGGCACGGTGTGTGACACGCCGTCCCCAGAATCCAGGACTATACCCGTCGTGCGGCCCGATGCGTATAAAGACAACACCGCTTGAATGGCCACGTACATCGCTGGACAGTTGAAGGTCTCGAACATGATTTGCGTCATCTTCTCCCTGTTCGCTTTTGGATTTAAGGGAGCTTCGGTGAGCAAAATCGGATGCTCCTCAGGGGCAACGCGTAGCTCATTGTAGAAGGTGTGGTGCCAGATTTTCTCCATGTCATCCCAGTTAGTAATAATTCCGTGCTCAATGGGATATTTCAGGGTTAGGATTCCTCGCTTGCTTTGTGCCTCGTCGCCCACATAGGAATCTTTTTGGCCCATGCCGACCATGACGCCCTGGTGCCGCGGCCTGCCCACGATGGAAGGGAAGACCGCCCGAGGAGCATCATCCCCGGCGAAGCCAGCTTTGCACATTCCGGAGCCATTGTCCACCACTAATGCGCCCGCGTCGTCGTCGCACATGTTGCTTTGACCTAACTTTCTTAAATTTGAAACTCGATGGCACTTTACTTAGAGTTGACACTAATAAATATTATAGCCGACAGAGTCAGAGACCAGAATGTCAGGAGGGTAGCGCGGACGCTGCGTCACGACTAACAGTGGGGAGCCGGGCAGTCCCGTTATATACTGCCGCAGGGCGACCAGCACATGCCATTTAAGCCCATCGCCCGGGCGCCGGCAAACGCCGTTCGGAAAATAGATTAGCATTATTGTCCGAGTGCAATATATTAGCTCCGTGCCGATTATTGTCTTAAAATATGTCCACAGGTGACTCGGATAAATTAGGACGCGATCGATAAATATAGGCAGCAGCTGAGTTATTGCCTGGACATGTTCAGCTGAAATAGAATGTTGTTGTTCCCTCTCATATATAACTCATCGTTGGCAAAATTAATTTATCTAAATAGTAAGTAGCTTTAGTATCAAAAATTTTATTTAAGATTTTTATTAGATGCAAAACTTAAAATCTTAGTATCACTATAACTTTTGGCCCATAAACCCAGTGGCCCCAACAAAAACATTAATTACCCGGTAACATATCGCTTGAGCTGACCCGCGCCGTCCCCGGGCGCCGGTTGACCCTTCTCTCCCGAGTCTCCTCTCTTCCGGGATCGCAACTTCAAAGCTATTGTTCAGTCCGCAGAATGCCACATTAGCCACTTTTTATACTGTACAATATTAAATCCCGAAAAGGTTAAAACATTTAAACGAAAACAATTTCAGATAATCTATTTTATAATGATGCCAAAGCGGATTACAAAAGTGAGTAATCGGCTTAGCCTTTAGTGTTCTGCTATAGACATAAAACTATAAATAAATAGGTTGAGCATGTTATCTTTTTCCTTTCATATTATATTTTTATGGACGTGATAACGTCTTATAAATTGATGAACACAGGCAGTGCGCACGAAAAAGTGTCCCGTTGCGCCTGAGTCTATGCGTGCAAGCGAGAGCGCGGTACAAACGATAGAGAGGCACAATCGGCCTAAACGTTCGGCTTACAACGCATCTATTTCTCTTCCCTTATGACGTTATCGCGTAAAATTATCAAACGTAATCGTAAATCGACTTTACAGACAACCATTTGTTTTGACAAAATGAAAATGTTATACACAATTTAGCGAATAACCGTTATACAGTGATGACAACCGCTATAATATTGGAGCCAATATAAGTTTGTTATTTGTGACACGTTGAGCCCGGGCTCCCCGCTGATGGGCTTCGGGTCCGATCAGATCGCGACATCAATCAAGAGTAGAGCCCTCACGCGTAGCGGCTCACGTGACCGGGACGCTACGAGCGTGCTACGACTGCTACGAACATCTAGCTTAAATTACAGTAAGTATGTATTGATCGAAAATTGAAGGTCTGTTTTTACTCAACTGTGCGACGACAAAGAGACTGTGTTTAACTTTCTATGTTTGTTACCTTGTGGAGATCAAATGCATGGGCCTATTTTGATTATTCTTACGTCAATCGATTATCACTAGAGAGTTGATATTAATCAAAATTTAATATGGAAACAACTAAGTCAAAGTAAAGATGATAAGCGGGGTCATTAAACAGGTGTTTGAAAAACATCTTTAGATTTGTCTGACCATTTATCATTTCGAATGACCATTTACGCTTTAACACGATTCGATGTTGGTTAGCAACCATTTTCACTTAAAATGCAGTAAAATTTTAAGTATTTAACTCATTACTTGTATTTTAAAATACAAAAAACAAATATATATTTACCTTATATCCTTGTCATGGTATTTATGGTAACAAACAATTCTCCTAGAATTTTCTTTACAACTAATACTTATCATAATAATTGTAGTTCCAGCAGGGACGGGGCCCGGCTGAAGGTCATTAAGCAAGTAGGTACTTCGTTACATTCTTCGTTTAATTGAATCGCGTGCATTCTGTTTTGTGGAAAATTTCTGCCAGAGTAACTAACTTAACCCTGGCAGATCTACGTTAAATATCTACGTTAGACCTGTTGTTAATATGTATTTTATGTCAGCAGTAAAAAAATCTTGTTGATTTGACAGATATCACGTATGAATAAATTTTTTTTATTGGCAGTTTACAATTGGCATTACATATTTAATTGCTTGAGGTACAGGTTTTTGCAAATTTTTTGACTATTCAGACATCTCTCACGCCATCCTGACAGACACAAATAACATACTTAACATTGAATTTATAAGAAGCTTTGAATATAAGTTTGAATAAGTAAAAACATTTTAAGTTTCCTGTACTAAATGCAGCCATGCACATTGCCGTAAATTCGTAACGCAACATTTTACTTAGAGAAATGAAGCCGGGAGGGCCGGGCCGGTTCTGTATCTTGTACAATTGTTTCCGTCGCAAGGCTTGCGCAGCAGCCGCTTTTGTTCTTTATTACCGCAGGGAACAAACAAAACAAAATAGTTGATTGTGAACTGTTTAAATACATGGGGAAGATGCTACGATCAAAACGTAAAGTTCACAATATTGTGACCTAGTCGGCCGTACGATCCGAATGTTTCCGTATCCGTACGTCAAGCGACTAAACTCATTTGAAAAGTCAATCACCCGGAGACGAGCTGCGGTGACGAAGTTGTGGCAAATTGCTCAACTTTGATTTTGTCTCCCGTGGACGTCACGCCGTTCAACCTTTGTAAGTATCAATATATTCCAAAGTTTAATGTACTGTACCTTATAAAACTTTAAATTTGCAATAAAATAATTCCTTTATAGATTTCCCTCAACAGTTTTCTCCAGTAAATCCCGATGCCATAAGGTTTCAGTTTATTGATTTTATTGATATTATAAAACAGTCGCCTGCCATTTTTTTACTATTCTTAACTTTCCGCTTACTATCAAGCGGCTCTGTGGGAGTCTGCTCGTTTGTCGGCTATTAAGAGGAGGTATAAAGCTAGGAAAAAATCAAATTTCACCCGCCCGTCTCAATGGAGCAACAGTACTGATAAATGGAACAGAGCATATCAAAATCCTAGGGCTATAAAGATAAGTGTATTTTATTTAAATAATTCTTAAATTATAGATTTGATTTAGAAATCGATCTACAAATCCCTCCGTGATACTAATTAGCATAGTATATTAAAATATTGAGTCAAAAACATGCACCATATTGAAAATAAATTGATTTTAGTTGAAAATTAGACCTAACTTTGTGATTTTTTTCTATCGAGAAAATTTAATTTTTTTATGTTTTTGCTTCTTGCATTCACTCAATAATATGATGAAGTATAACTATGTTTTTCTTCAGCTTCTAGAAACTTGATCTACTACTGTAAAAATTGAATCTACGATTGCCAATTTTGCTTTATACCCCCTCTTAAAAAAACAATATTATCTGAAGATGACAAAAATAATTTTAGCCTCAGTTGAAATACCCGAAGTGAACAAGTGTTGTTAAAGACAAAGAAAAGATGGATCCTTATACTTATTATTTATATTGCTTGCGACCAGTCTCAGAGAGTAATTTATTTTATGTATATTTTTTTAATATATACATAATTCGTTAATATTTTAAGTGTATACAAATTAACATATGAAAACATAATATGTTAATTTGTGTAACATTAACAGTGAGTTTGCTATATTGAACACAATTCGTTTTAAGAAATATATTAGTGAGCATTCTTTATACGATTTGTTCGATTTCGTTCAATAAGTGTACAACGTCCAATAGAAAGGATTTTTCAAACGTTAAACCCTCGACTTACCTTTTCCTCCTCTGAGAAAGGAACTATCCACGTTTGCCTTCGGGTTAACCCAATAATTATCTTAATGGAACCTTCGAGACCGAACCGAATCTCGACATACGATACGTGTAACACAAACCTTTGATGTTATAATCATATTTCTTTTTGAATGTAATAGTAATCAACTCATAAATAATGTAAATAATATTCCTGCCCAATGATGTTGATACGTTCATACCTACATACGTTATTTTATCTTTGTTTGACGGATTAGCATCAACGAGACACATAGGTAAAGATTGGCCAACGCCACAGTGTTAGGAGCTCACACGTGGAGTATTAATCAAGTAAATGAAGCCACTCGGTGCCGCGATACCTCTATATTATACTATCTTGTGAGGTTAACTAACCATATTTCAGTCCCTCTGACCCTGATTAAACTAGGAGCTCGGGTAAAGCTGAGGTTCATCGCCGTACGACCCTCGCATCATGAAGAAATTCCTTCTATTAACATACCATGCCAAGACTAATGCTCGACTATCTCATGAATAGTCTAGTGTTTGAATAAATTAAAACTAAGGTATGATTTCGAATTATAAGGACGTGAAACCATAATAAGAATATACCGCAAAAATAATCATTGTATTTCTCTTAAACTTTGTAACGATCGCGGATCTATTTTATAAATTTTCCCTCATCAATCCTCACAGGTAACCAGGTAAACACCTAAATAACAACGATCGTAAGTACCCATTACATTTAAAATGTTTAGTATTCACGATTTAAAAAGTTTAAAATCGCAAGAAAAGAAATGGTTACAATGATGCACATTGAACGGATACAAAAATAAATAAGTAGGTATATATTGTTTAAACGTCGTTACACTATCTGTGTATGCGTGTCACGCGGCCCGGCTCGATGGCAGTGTCACGCTGTCACGCTGTCACGTCCGCCGAACATACATTCGGCTTCGTATTTTCGGCTCCATTTGGCGCGCAAGTCGGTAATTTTTCTGTTTCTTTTCTTCGAGCTTAAATAATTGCTTTATTGATGTACTTATTACAAAATAAGCAAAATCCTTTCAAATGTATTTCGCATTCTCGATGATGAAATGAAACGATAATTTGACAGCTGACGACTCTGGCAGCCAGTTCGAAAGTAGATTTAATGTTACAGTCACGTATTGAGTGTCGGCCAAATTATAAACCGGTGGCCGTAACTAGAGCGAAAATATATTATCACAATATTATTATGTTATTTAACTTTATACATCATACATTTTATCATTTTTTTATGAAGACCATTTAAACAAATCACAAAATAAAAACGAAACACATTTACGAAACAAAACACAATCATGAAACAAAAACACACACTGTATAATATATTACGACTCAACTGTCTAACTTTAATGAGGATTGAATGGTGTAACATCGCGGCTTGGTTTTTATACATATTGATTTATTATATACTTAACATAAGTTTGAATGAGTTTCAACGTACATATATTGACATTGATACAGTCCGTATCATACAGATAACTTATTTCATTTACCACACACCCGCGGTGTGAGGATACAAATATTTTATTGCTTCTTCTGCCAGACGGAAATTAAAGGCCCCAGTAGACGAAGCGATAGCTTACGCGTTGCGGCGCTACGATCTACTAACGGAGAGCGTACTTTAGGAAAATGATGTCAGCTTGTTTTGCCCTGATGGCACATAATTTTAATTGGTTCTAAAATGAGTAAATAACCGACAGGTTCCAGCGAGTTGGAAAGCAATTAGCCGTGCGAGCGAGCGCCCGTCCGGACACCGGCGCCGGTCGTGAAGAATAAACGAGTTCTTATTATCGAACACCTAAACCCTGTGATGGCGCGCGGCGTCCCCTTGTTGATCAAAGTAATTTATACCTATTTGAACAATTCGGTTATTGGGACATAAATAATTGAATACCCTTCGGTGTAAATCGGAGCGACTGTAAGCAAATAACAAACGATTTACTTTAATTTTAGAAACAAATTGGTTTCGAACTAAATATTGGTCCGTCGTCGGTATCGGCAATCAGCCCAGTACCGGCAGCATCACAATGAATATTATAGACTTTTAGATTTTTCGGGCTGTTACTAAGTGGTGGGTATTATTTGTAGAAGCTATTATGTTGTTGTAAAATGTTTCGAACTCATTAGCGACCCAATATAGATTGATGTTAGTAAGACTATTACTACCCACTAATCCAGGCTGAAAGATACCCAAAAAGATATATTCCTGTTTAATTTTCTGCGGAAATTTGAGAACTTTAGAGATTTTTCGCTAAATTATTTGTTATAAAATTTGCAAACAGATTCATAGACGTAAATAGGTACTTATGTTCTGTTTTGATATAGGTACTGTATGGTACCCTTAAAATAAAAATAAAGTTATTATGTTTAGAATACCCAATCCCTCGGTCATTGTAAATGTCAGGTATACATCCTCAAAAACAGTAGAGAACTGCATCAAATATGAGTCCCTATATTCTCCGGAGTACGGCGTTTCCCAAAATTCGAGGTACGACGTTTCCGCTTTCTGCCGTCGATATATGTCTTAACAAGACTATAGTTACAGCCGCTAGAAGCCGGAAAGTATTGCTGTTCGTGAGAAAAAAACAAAATTTCATCTAAGTTTAATTTGGGCCACGCGTCCAATCCAATGGAAGCCATTAGATTCAATTAGAGATAGTGTCGTGAGACGACCCTCGTCAGGCGGCGGACTCCGGAGGAATCTCGGTGCTGGGAATTAAGTATTATTCTTTGGGTTTGTTAGCCATTACATGTTTCTATGTAGTGGAATTTAATGAACACCTTCGTGCTCGTGTTCGTTTCGTGCGGGTCCGACCACAGAACTTAAAAAAAGAGTTAGAATGGCGATATTCTACCGTTCCTATGAAAACTGGTGTCGCCGATTCCGCCCCATTACATCTGTACTTAAATAAATATGAAGGCACGGTAATAATATCATAGAGTATTGTGACTCGGCCCTGTCCTTGAAATAAATGCCTACAGTCCCGCGCGCTAAGGCTACCTCTTTCTAGTTGTAGTGAATGTAGTAGGTAGGTAAATCGCACGCTTCCTGATTAAAAACCCACACGTTCGTTCATCCCTACAGTGCATCTGCAATCTGCACGAGATTACAAATGGAACGAATCACACGCATACACGCAAACCTACCTAAATTATTGAACTTGATCTCCCGCTGATTTGTGAGTTTCGGTTGTCACAAGCTGAAACATTCACTGAATATCGCTCGGTTGGCGGGAAAGCAATCGGAGAGGGAGAGGGGGACGCCGATACTATTCCGTCATCTGTGAAAACCGATTAGCGAACATATACCATGTCACAATATGGGTGTTGTTAGTGCGCGAGCTTCGAGACAAGTTTTCCCTCGAACGAGTTTGTTCATAATTGAAATAGAATGTGATATTTCACGCATGGCCTCATGTTCTCGCTCGGCTGGGTTGATGGAGTTAAAACAAAAGGTTACTTAAGACGGTTGCCGACGATCAATTTATTTTGTGCGGTTCATTTTATTAACGGGTATTTCCTGGATTTGATCTGTTCCTTTTAATCATAACTTGCGTCGATCTTAAGTGATCAACAAAGTTAAGGAACAAAGTTAAGGAACTCGGAGGGCACGTAAAGCCGTCGCGTCGGTCCCGGTTGTTAACATTTGGTAGCAGTCGTTAAGCCATGTCGGATACCTTCGGGCGGCTTAAAAATTTCCGACACTTAAGTTGGCCACTAACCGCTCCACTAATCCGCACTGGAGCAGCGTGGTGGAGTATGCTCTAGGCCTTTTCAAGTATGAGGAGAGACCCGCGCTCAGTAGTGGGCCATCAATGGGTTAAAGCCAATATATGTATGTATGTTCGGGTCAAATGTTACAACTTGAATGAGAACTCATTATCTTAATCTACGGACTTGAAATTTTGCATATTGCTTCAGCTCCGACGACAATGTTATGACAAGCATGACCGAATACGACGCCCAAGGTAGGCTCCATACAAGGGAACGCCTCAACGGTTTACTGCACATGTCTTTAGTTTTGCAAACTATTACGGGCTACGATGTACTGAATAGTTGGATATGCAGCTTGGACTTAACTTCTGTCAGTGGTACCGGAAGCTTCGTCGTTACTTCATTACAAATAAGAGATCATCTTACTTTTATTACATCAATGTAAATTTTGGTAAGGTAAGGTAAGGGAGATTAGTGTAACTGGGAACCCAGTTACACTAATAAACGAGACTCCCAAAAAATGTGAGTAGACTCTGCAATCCAATGCCGCGTAGGTACTTATAGTGGTTTAACTCAATCTTGCAATAAACTACATCTTGGTATCAATCGCAGGCAGGTGTTTGAAGAACGTTATATCCATTTGACTTTTAATGAGCTATTCTTACCATAACATATGCGTCTCTCCCATCAATATTCCATTAGATCTGTTCGGGATCAACAGACGCCCTCGACCCCCTCCCACCCCTACCCCATCCCCCTCACACCTCGCTCCCGAACAATCCGAAAACAATTAATCTTTGGCGCCCGTTTCTTTCGCATTTCAATTGGTTTCTGCTTAATTGGGCGACTTAATTCGTCACAACGTCGCGCGTCGTGGGGAAATTACTTGGTTCTTATTTGATGACTCGAGCTCCTTGGCTTTAATTTAAAATATTAAAAAATCTTTATGTGGAATGCTAAAGAGACGGATCTAAATGGGGAAATATTAAGTGGCTTCTACAAGTAGTAAGGCAGCCGGCGGCGGTGGCGGGAGCGGCGCGCTGCGTCGTCGCTGTCCCTAAAATTAATTGTTGGGTGAAGAAAATGATTGTAAGGTTATTTACGTAATCACAAACGCCATGACGTTGACAAATTACAATGATAAAGTACTTCGATTTATTATACAAACCTGCTTTTGTTATTTATTTTAAGCGGATTTATTGCGCCATGAACAGGGGCATAAGTATGGATTACTCGTATATATGGGCAATGAATCATTGCAACAGCAAATCATATGAGGTGTAGACGGATCCATCCAGCCTCGAATGTTAATTAACATCCTCGTCGTGCACCCTGCCGGTGAGCGGGCGAGCCGCGAGGCAGCAGCACCAAGTTCGATGGACGAGGGAGAGACGGGGCATCATCAGGGTAGTGTTGTAACAAAAAAATAAATGATGATCAAGAGTAGAGGTTGTCAAACTCATTTTGTCTGCCGCAATTATTTTTCAGCGCCCCCGCCCCCATTTTTTGTTACTTTACCAAAACATAAAAACTACAATGACATTATTTGCTGTAATTAATTTATTTATAATCTGCTATATTAGTCCGGTCTGGAGTTTAAATTACATTCTAAGCCAGACTTTTTTACCAGTGAGAGCTATTGACCCTGCTATACCCGCGCCAATTTTTGTAACACATATACCCGCGCACGGTGTTACAGACCGAACATTTGAGACTCCATTTCATGAAAATTTTGTTGGCAACTCCATATATATTGTATAAATTTATAAAACTAGAAGAAATACAGAAATAAAAAGTACTAATTAATTACTTATTTATTTATTAAATCAATATCTAGCAGTCTTTTATAAACAGCCTTCGAAATTCGAGAATTTTTCTTACGTACTAATAAAACAGAACGAAAACATTTTTTTCTTATAAAAAATAAAATTAAACTTCTAAATATAAAAAAAACAAAGGTTTAGGAACATAAATATTTTTTTTGGCTTACACATGAGCTTCGCCATGACAGTCAGAGCACACCATAACAGCATGTTCCAAACAAAAGTATTTCTTACAGATAGCACAGTTGTATCGTGTTTTCTGATTTTTTTTGAGGAGCAAGGTTCACAGCGGCCAATTTTATTATTATTTGAGGTTGCTGCAGTTTCTGGGCCATCGAATTGGTATATTTCAGCGAGTCTTAGTTTCATGGTCTCTGGTCCATGTGTTGAGACCAACACATCCTTGTGTTGAGAGCACGTCGTCTCAATTGCGAATTTATAAGATCCTAAGACAACGCTTCCATGAAAAATAACCGAAATATCGCACCTTTCGGTTCCTACGCAGTTCTGGCTTCACCTCTGGTACCAGGAAGTTGAGTAACTATGTTCCTGGCATGCCGTCGTACTTGAGTTGAGGGCGGAGTTTCATCTTGTTACTTCATCCTTCCCCAGATAAAAATCTCCAGACCCTTGATGACTTTCTAAATCACCTTCCTCTACTTCATCATCGCCTTCTTGCTCGGTGTCATTCGTTTCCTCTTGAACCTCGACGAAATCTTCGACTTCACTGTCATTTTCATCTTCGTAGCTGGACTCTGCACTTTCTTCTTCCAACAACAATCTGATTCGTTATTCATCCATCTTGATGTAATATATAACCTATAAAATAATAATATTAGTCAAAACATGCAAATAGTCAACACAAAAAACTCAAAAAATACACAATGCAATTAAGTTATACTTACACTAAAAGTTGCACCTATACCCGCGTCGGTCTCACGGACCAATTGGCGCCAGATGCGGCTATAAGTGCGTCTTGCTTGACCGCGCGGCAGGCACTAAAGTGAAGAAGGCAACAAATTCGGCAGCTAGCGAAAGATTCAAATTCGTAACGTTTCTGAGAAAAAAAATATTTACGAATATGTGTTTCGTCGGTCTTACAGACCAACGCGCGGTTATAGGAGGGTTAATACGACTAACTTTAACACCCCCCTTTTTTGGGCTGTGTGTGTGCGTGCGTTTGTTTGTCACTCTTTCATGCAAAAACGGAATTATGGAACAATGAACGGATTTAGATGCAACTTGACAGTAGTAAACCACCAACAAAGTCTAGTTACCCATAAATTATTGTTAATGATTTAGAAAACCGTAAGCAGGTAATCTTATGATACCTAATACATACTTTCTCGATAGACAGTCTCTATTTTAAATTAAGATTTATTTAATTTTTAAATTAAGATGATGAAGATAAATTTAAATTAAGACAACACAGCCGCTGAACTGAACTGTCACTGCAACTTGAAACTCTACACTTGTTAAATATTCTCATTACTTAATCCAGTTGAACTGATCCACGGAGACTCGCTAAGTGCAAAGACACTTCAATCACGAGTAATATACATACATTTTAGCCCCGTGCCGTGTTTTACTACACACTGTACATATTATAATTTAAAGAGAAGAGTAATATCGTAATATACACGGTATGTACGTAGATGTTCGTGTTATCGAATCGTCTATTCCACCAGTCTCTCTGTCTAGCACTCTAAGGGTAGTCCGTTAGAGTCCGTTGGAATTTGTCTCGACACATTTTATGTCGATACACGTGCTTAGGAAAATTTATACATATAAACTTATTAAATGTGCGGTAAAATCAGCAGTGAAGTTCCGTTTAAAAGAATATTCGCAATAAAAGTAGCATTTAGCCTCAATGAAAATTATTGGTAGGTAACAAATAATTCTCCTCAAACCTTGTACAAAAATACTTCTAGTTCTAGGAGTAGTTTAATTCTATAGAGAAAATACCTACTTTGAGTATTTATCCAATAGTAGGTATGACGAGCTGATGCGGTGTGCTTGCGGTGTGTTTAATCTTACTTTTGGTTCCTACTTGAACATTGTTTGGCAGATGCAACGTCACGCCGCTCGGGGTGTTAGGAAAGCGCACTCAGCAAAGTATATATATGTGAGGTCAATGAACTGCCAACCCTCACGTTCTATGAAATTGTATTTTATAGAGTTTAGTAAATCCGATAAAGGTCCTTGTGCGAGTTGGTTCACTCGCGTATCGCACCCGTTACTCTACGAATCTATTGAATAGCACATATTTTGGTCCTATGATAGGACTGGTACAGCCAAATATAAAAATTCTCATTATGAAAGATCGACCCGTTTTAAGTCCTGTTCTGTATCGGTCGTAGTTGTCATGGCCAGCAGCGGAAGGGTGCTATGTACTGAGTAGTTTGTAACGAGAGTCATAAAGGAATTTGGTTAGTAAAAAATATAAATATACCTAACCCCAAATAACCTACTTATCTTACTCAAGGATACAAATAAGAGACTAATGTTGAAGCAGCTACTTTTTTACGCAAAACCGAAGTCGAGTTGGCTAAATAAACAACAAAAGATTAATTTAAGAAATGGCCGATAAGTAACACAAGGCAAGTTTACAGAAGGTAAGATAACTTTGTGACGTCATACAGTCCGGTTAATTCAACTATTGAACCGACCGCAGTAACTGCGCTGAGTTTACAGTACGTAGCAGCAGTCTGTATACATCCGGTACATTGTAACACACACACAAAATGACGACATCGCGAAATAACAACATCTATGTAATGTAATAGACACTTCAGGGAAATCATATTCTTTTTCCAGATTGTGATCTAAAGGAGCGCGCCCACCGCAGCGGGCCGCGGCCGCTCGGCTCACATTCACTGCGTTACACAAACAGTTTGCTAGCAGATGTTTGTCAAGGACCGCAGAATTCTTATATCTACACTACACTACTAAACACACTACGACACTTTCTCCTAAGCGTCATTAATGCGTTAGCACTATTCCTTTTTAATTAAGTTGATTTTCTGACTTAATTCACCTGGATGTCAAAATATGGTATTGAATGCAAAGCAAATTAATTATAGGTAACGTAATACTGCTTTCGCAATAGAATTGGTTGCGACGGAACTCGTATGTAAGAGCGCGAATACAGCGAATCTTAAAGTACCGGTGAATTTCCTGTTGAAGCCAATAACACGGATAGGATCTCGTAGCAGGAAAATTGGAGAAAAACTCGAGAAAGCTAATCGAAACGAGACCCCAGGGAATATGATATTATAAATAGAGATATTCAAGATATGTTTCTCTTTAAGAATTTATCTTCAAGGCTGTTGAAATCGGGCCATGTTGTTAGAATCTAGTACGAACTATGGTTGTAATAAAGTGTGATGACACCGATATCAGTAAGTATACTCGTATCTAAACGAATGTAAATGGATTTGGAACAACGAGCTATATTTTCCGGTGGTTTGGAAGCGTGTTTTATTGTTGTACAAACAACTGTCTGTCACGACGGAATTTGATATTTAGTAAAATACTCGCTTATTGGTTTGGGTTTATTGTGTGTATAACTATGACAGAGACAGAAAGAAATTAAAGTGAAATGAATAAGGCCACAATGGAAGACTGACTGCATGACACCACGTTGCCGTTGGCACATTTTCATTTGATGTTATGGTTGCTACAGACTGATACAGAATAGGTATCATCATGGCAATCCACTTCATTGAAACTGCTCAATATCGCAACGAAAAATAGTTCAACAAGCAATCAATCCGTACGTGTGAACAGGGTCGCTGCGATTTCTTGACTGCGCTGTGTCAAAGTATTTTATTACTTAAACAAATATGTAGATTTTATCTTCAATCAAAGTAAGTTTTATATCAGATCTATTTTGATGAAATAGTATTTATTTAAATTTTTAAATCTTCAGAGGGCTTTGAAATGTACCTACTGAAAGTTGAAATTTAATGTTTTATTTATTATGTTCTCGTTTTTGTGTACTCTGAGTAGTCTGAGTATATTAATAATTTTTTTGCAAATGCAAAATAGACAGCCAACTATATTGTGACTCAGTGACAGTTTGGAATACATGAAGATCATTTTACTTTAGTTCTCACGATCGGTCAATGTGTGACTAAATAGCTGCTGCTCATAACCTTCGCTTGGGCCCACTTTACGCCTACTTTTATCTTCTATTTATAGTCTGCCAATTTCTATTCAGGTGATTATAAACCTCCATCCAGGTAGAAACAGCACCGGCGCGGTCCCGCGGGTGCCGAATCGGTACACTACGCCAAATGTTATTTGTTCGAGCGGAAAATACTTACATACATCGCGTTTTATCGATAGGCGACTCGCACTAACGCAGATTTACGCCAAATCTAAGCAACAGACGCTCACACTTGTTGCATGATAGACGCTACTTTCAAAAAACGAAGAGCGGTATTAGGGTTAAACTCAAATCATTTATTTTAGAGACGATGAATTTACAAGGACACAATCTATCACATCCACCGAACTGACTGTTCTCCCAAACTCAAGCTCAAACTCAAATCATTTATTTCATGTAAGTATTTTTAAATACACTTATGAACATCATTTTTTGCATTTACCGCCGTTTCGCTAAGGTGCCTTTAAATATTGAGTAAATTGTCAGTAAAATAGAGCCCTGAGGGACACTAATCAAAACTGGGGATCCTGACGATTTGCTCCGTTTATACAGACACTCTGAACTCCGATAAGACCCTACCGCATTCAGAGTCACTCATCTCATTAAACATTAACGCCGCTTCTTACACGCTCGCAGCCTGGCGAGTGCTTTAAACTTGTTGCTCGGCCGATCCGCCAGATGTCGCTTGGATTTTTACGACGCACATAGCTAACGTGATATTTCTCCGTCCCGAAGGATTTCCCACATAACGTATTTCAGTGCGTGTAAACCGCGGATCCACCCCGGGCCGCACTAAACGCGGGCTCAGCGAGCAGGCCAGATCGCCATTTGCATAAAAGGTTCACGAGGTGTTCGGGAGGCAATTACGCGACTTTCTATGCGCAGTCACACGATGAGTGGTCGGGGGTATTTTTGAGCGTAAATAAGACATTGCGTAAGAGTCTGCAGTCCCTGTTTACGCTGTATGGGTATTTTAAACCTATAAATGTCAAATTCCGTCGCATAGGATTTCCTCTGTCGCTCGTTGTATTACAAACAATATCCACCAATTCTGAGATTAATTCTGGCCAGGCCAGCAACTGGCGATCCTACAAAGGAGAATGGATTATTTTTGCCTACTCTTAATACAGTGTAACATTTTAACCAACCAATTTTTTTTCTTACCATGGTGAAGAGTTTGTATATTAAAAGCTTAGATTCCAACTTTGTAGAGTCGGGACTTGTAGAGTTAGGGCCTTGGGTCTTCATGAGATGTGATAACTTTTAAACAATAAAAGCGTTATGAGCTAGTGAGTCATCGCTCCGTGAAGTAGGGGAGAGGTTTTATTTTTTTCTAGCTGCCCGGACATATTTCGCGCCGTCAAAAGTTAATAGTAAAAATTAAATAAATATAACGTTTTCCCCGGTAATTGTTTCTGCTACTAATTCCCGTGGAATTCAGACTGTTTTTTTATTTATTAAAACCTTTTGTGTGGCTTAAGATTCATACGAAAAATATTAGCCGAATTGGTCGAGCCATTCTCGAGTTTTGCGCTTAGCACCATTCATTTTTATTTATACAGATATACGAGTACATCAACATCGCCGTAATGGGGGCTGGAGGACGAGATGACAGTTTTCTAAATATTTTTGTCGTTTATGTGCAAATTCTAATACTTAAACTTTAGGTCTTCGGGAAGAACCCTAGAGGTTTTATTTTTTATTCTGATCTGCTTCCATTTTATAAGGTTCGGGGGTGAAAGTTACAATTCTTTTTATTTGTATCCTAGCCCGTTTAATAAATTTTAGCGTTCTATCGACATCGGGGAAGGGCGCTCTAGCGCTAGAGATTTTGATGAGTGAATCAGTGACGAGACGGACCAGTGGGATTTCTATTACTATCCTTCTACTATTATTATTACTTATATATTATTCATATATTATACTATACTACTACTATTACCTAATAATAAAATGCAATGTAAAAAAACTACACAAATTAGATTTTGTGTATTTTATTAGAAATTAACATTGAGATATTATGTAGGTACATGGAAATGAATTATCCTGACAATTTGAGCTCTCGAGCAATGCTCAGACCGAAACCAGATGAGTTTAAAAATACGAAGAAGCGCGTCATGAAAATATATTTCTGCCACAATAATAGCCATAATACAATCACTATATCATTTTTACCATTGTTACTCGTTGGATAATTATGAAATTATTAAAGTTAGAAGTCAGTTTTACTATGCTTAAAAGCACGTTAACTACGACCTCACGTTTTCAAAGTTTTCACTGAAAGTTCACCTGCCACCGCGCTCCGCAGTCAGAATCCATTACAAGAACATGAAGAACAACTGGAACTTCTGCCCCGACTTCACAACATCTGAGTACCGACATTTAATTTATATATTTGCAACGTAAACTGCGCGCCCGCGGTTTGAGGTTTTTGTCCTTATTGAATATAGCATCTTGTTTTATTTGCTTCGTGGCTTATTATAACACCATCGGGAAGAGACCGCTTAGGGGTGTACAGTGTACGGGGCTTCGAACACATCACTTCCGTCAATTACTGTGGAGTATGGCTGTCTGCCAAACGGGCGCGCGGCGCCAACGCCGACGAGAGGTTTCAACTTTCAAGTATAATTTTATTCCAACCATTATTAACTTGACAAGCAAATATTCTTTAGTCACTAACAAAGGGACATCGCCGTAGGTTGCCAAATAGACGTGATTTTTTTGGTATTTAGGTTTTTTTTGTATTAAATAGTAATTGATATGACAGTAATAATGAACCGGCAGTTTTATTATTTAGTACGAAGATTATTACCCCTACGTAGCAGTTGTAAGCAAGTAGGTAGGTAGTAACCGCAACCATCTGAATACGTTTAGACGGTAATCCGATAAGAGAGTTGATTTCACTTAATATTCATAAAAAGCAGGACGCTGGCGGCTCGAGGCGGCGGGTAACGCAATTTACTGCGGAAATTGATATCGACGGCGAGAAGAAAGGATTCAAGCTCTCCGACGCCGAGTCCATGTCGATTTCACCTGTACTAAGTATGTGTTTTATAGAGTTGCCAATACCTTTCAAATAATATTTTTTTAACTAATAATATTGTTTATGTATTTAGAAAATTAACAAATTATATTAATTGATTTATCTGTCGGAGGAGGCGGATGGAAGCTGAGTTGATTGCTTGCTTGAGAGATAGTTTATTCAAAGAACAATTTGTCGATTTATGTAAAGAATAATTTGCGAAATCCTTGTTTAATATTTTCCGATTTAGTGTAAAAAATCTAATTATTTTACGGAGGAAATAGAAAGAAACGTGTTAATTAGTTCCGGCAAATAGTATGCCGGAAGTGAGTGTTTGTTGACTAAAAAAATATCTTACTAAATCTTTATTAAAGTTCATTTGATTAATTGCAGTTTAATAGCGTTTAAAATCTTATTAATTTATTTTAGATCATTGTATTATTTAATGTACAAACAGAGTAGAGGATAATATTCTCGAACGGGGTCGAAGCGCCATCTTAGCGTTTTACCACGTGGTGGTGGTGGTGGTGAGATGAAAGAGCACTCTTGTTAAGTGAGTGGATCAAGATGGATCATTCTGGGCTTGGTTTTCGGTGAAGTAAGATCGGTGTTGCGAACCCGTTGCTCTGTCTTAAAATCGTATTATTGTTAAATGTACTTTTGCCAGTATTTATTTTATTATTTCTTATAAAGCGATTATAAAGTAATTAAAACTTGTAAAACAGTGAATGCTTTGTTTTGTGCCCGCATTTAACCCACATGACGCCCACTAAACCCGCGACGTCTGATGACCATTCCGAGGGGAATGGCCGTTCTCCGACATCAGAAGATGGATCGGTGCAGGCACAAAACGTGAACAGGCCTATCGAGGGGAACGATGGTTGGCGCGCTTTATTTGAGGCGCAACAAGACAGCATGCGGCTACTTATAGAGGCGTTACGCAACCCACCGGCTACTGAAGACGAATGCGTAACGCTGCCTAAATTCCATCCTGATAATGCAGAGACCGATGCCCGAGCCTGGCTAGCGACTGCGGACATATGCTTATCGGATCGTGATATACAGGGCAGTAAACTTATTTTAATAATTAGTAAGGCTATGAAAGGTTCAGCCGCAACGTGGTTTTCTCAAGTAGCTTTTCCTGGTATGAAATGGGCAGAGTTTAAAGACATTTTTCTCTCTCGTTTCGACACGTTAGAAACATGTGCAGCTGTTGTTTTAAAAATGATTTCTGGTAAACCACAAGATGGGGAATGTCTCGCTGCATATGCTAGTCGTTTATTTACGTCGCTTATGTCACGTTGGGGTAGTTTAGATAAGGAAGAAATGGTGGTGTCGGTAATACTTGCTCATATGGCACAAATAGAACCACGCTTGCAACGTAATATTTTTTCCGAAGAAATAACTACCCGAATTAAAATGCAACGTGAACTAATGGCATTTTCTTATCGAAAGAGGAGTTATCAAGAGATATCGAAGACCAGTGCCAATACGGCGCAGGATAGTAAACGTCCTAGACTAAGTTTTTTTTCTACAAAATGTTATGCATGTGGAAAAGTTGGTCATAAATCTTCTGAATGTTTCAGCCGTTTACAAGATAGGCAGCAGTCAACTCAAACTTCCGAGCGCCCCAACACGGCCGTGGCTGCAATGCGGTCCCCTGTGACGTGTTACAAGTGTGGCGTTGAAGGGCATGTGGCATCACGGTGCTCAAAAACAGGGCCGGTAGCAAGCAGTAGCGTGCAACCTACGACCATACCCAACATGGTGAAACGAGTGGACGTATGCGGTGCTAGACCTGTCACTGGGGTGATCACTCAATTTGGTGAGCAGTTTTCATTTTGCTTTGATTCTGGTGCTGATTGTTCCTTAGTTAAAGAAAGCGTCTCACGAAGACTTGTTGGTATATTACAACATGCCTTGGTCACTCTAACGGGGGTAGGCAAATGTAGCGTTTTGTGTGATCTACAAGTTTTATCGCGGGTTACTCTTTGCGGTCATGACGTGCAAATTTTATTTCACATCATACCTGATGACTTTCTAAGTAATGACATTCTGATCGGACGTGATTTGTTAGCGTTGGGCTTCTCTGTTCACATTTCGAGTGATAAACTAATTATAAATAAAGGGTCTACCTTGATTAATATTTGTGACATAGGTAAGGCTGTACATGACTTAAATAATTTAAATACGGACATTTCGGATGACTTTAAACCGCAATTAAGAGAACTTCTTACTCATTTTTGCGATTCATTTGTCGATGGTACGCCAACTAGTAGAGTAAAGACAGGTGAATTAGAAATCAAACTGGTAGATCCTTGCAAAGTCGTACAACGTCGACCTTATCACTTGAGCGCAGAAGAACGCGTAATAGTACGTGATAAGTGTAGTGAACTATTATCTGCGGGGGTTATTAGACCTAGCAAATCCCCTTTCTCCAGCCCTATTATCTTAGTTAAAAAACGCGATGGCACTGATCGAATGTGCGTAGATTACAGGGAACTGAATTCTAACACCGTTCCGGATCGGTACCCTTTGCCTTTAATTTGTGACCAGGTCCAGAGGCTGGCGGGCGCGCGTCTCTACTCGTGTTTAGATATGGCTAGCGGTTTTTATCAAATTCCTATAAGTGTAGAGTCGAATTCTATAGAGAAAACCGCTTTCATTACACCTATGATGTTGTCGTTAGGGAGCAAATTCAAACGCGTGCATCTCTGACAAAACCCCGTTTAATACTCTCTTTTACATAATCGTATTAGGAACTTATATTACTAAATGTACCTTACATACAATGCAATTTATAATAGGGCTGCACCATACCATATGCCCTTCGCAAAAGAAGAAAAAAAAAAAAAATAAGAATACAAATATTTTTTTTTTTTTTACTAACAATGAAACAGCTTTGTACGATTTTTGTGAATAATTTCAGTTTTTCCATTCCGTTCAATCTTTACATTACAATTCAAATCTTCAATAACTTTAAAAGGTCCTAAATACAACGGTTCAAATTTATTATCTTTTTCACTTCTTACTAACAACATATCGCCAATTTTATATCTAACTGGTTTTGTATACATATCATAAACAGACTTCCGTTTCATTTTTCTTTCAATTAAATTACATTTTGCGTCATTTTGAGAAACCTGTAATCTATATCTCAATTGCTTCACATAATCATCATCATTATATAAAGGTTCTACTATTCCTGATCTCAAATTGCTAGGTATATTACATTTTTTACCAAATACAAGTTCAAATGGTGTGTACTTTGTTTCAGAGTGGACAGTGGTGTTATAGGAAAAGCAAAAATATTGTAACCATGTACTCCAATATCTAGGATTATTATCAGTTTGGATTCTTAAATACGCATTCAATGACTTATGCGAATTCTCTAAAGCGCCAATTGATTGATGGTGATATGCTGTGGAAGAAATTTGGGTTATATTTAATAATTTACATACCTCTTTCATGGTTGTTGACATAAACTCGGTCCCACGATCCGATGCTATTTCTCGAGGTATACCATACCTTAAAATGAAATTATCTACAAAAGCCTTTGCCACACTAACGCTATCCTTGTTTTCTAAAGGATAAGCTTCTATATACTTACTCAGCTCACACTGGATAGTGAGTATATATGAATAATTATAATAATCCTTACTTAAGGGCCCAACTATATCTAAATAAATCTTATCTAAAGCTAACTGCGCAGTGGTTGAAATCTCCATAGGCTGTTTGGTAGGCAAGGAATGTTTTTGTGTCTGACATTTAACACATTTCTTTACGTACCTTTTAACATCTTCCTCCATATTTGGCCAGAAATAATATTTTTTAATATTATTTATCATTCGTCTTATGCCGGCATGACCGCTTGTCGGTAACAAATGAAAATCATTGAGGATTACTAGTTTGTCATGGTCATTATTTATACTCATCGCTCCTTTTACAATACAAATTCGTGGTCCGGACCACTGTTTATTAATATTGGTTAACCATTTAATATACTTCATTGTCTCATTATTTTTTAATACGTAAACTTCTTCAATATTATTTTTATTACAAAATAATCCAAAATCTCTCACGAAAACGTCTCGCGTTTGACATGATCGAGAATTAGGATTCAGGCCTATAATACATTTTTCTTTAAAATAAACAAAATTTCCTTTCAAATTCTCTTTTACTACAAGTTCTATACAATTTTTTGGTTTTTTAAGCATTTCTACGACATCTGGGTGATCAGTCCGACTGTCGGTAGAAACCTTATCAACCAAGGAATTGTCACTCATAACTTCATTCAATTTTCTTGTCATACTTCTAGTCATCACATTTACAGATTGCACACCCATGTCTTTTAGATCGTCTGACGAAATAATTATACGAGATAATGCATCAGCTGCTACATTGCTCGTACCTCTAACATACTCAATTGTATAGTTATACTCCTCTAAAGTCAATCTAAATTTTAAAAGTCTACTGGAGGGATTACTCATAGAAAATAAATATACAAGTGGTTTATGATCTGTAAATATTTTGAAATGTTTTCCATATAAATATGGACGAAAATATCGTACTGCCCATACTATAGCCAAAAGTTCTTTTTCTATAGTAGGGTAGTTCACTTCTGCTTTATATAAGGTACGACTTGCATATGCAATCGGTAAATCATCTTTATTACATAACACGGCACCGATAGCTTTGCCAGACGCATCAGTACGCAAAATAAATTCACTTTCCGTTGAAAAATCAGGATATTGAAGTATAGGGGGGTTACATAGTAATTTTTTAAGATGTTTAAAGGCATTTTCACATTCATTCGTCCATTCAAATTTAACTCCTTTCCGACATAATTTATTGAGTGGTATTGTTATTTCGGCAAAATTTGGTACAAATTTTCTGTAATAATTGGCAAAAGCGACAAAACGTTTAACTTCATCACTAGACTGAGGTTTTGGGTAACTTTTTATAACTTTTGTCTTCTCTGGATCTGGTTGAACACCCTTTGATGATACCAAATGTCCTAAATATAGTAATTCTTTTTTTAAAAATTGACATTTACTAGGGTTAACTTTTAAATTTACTTTTCTTAACCTCTCAAATATATCTATTAGGTTTTTGTTATGAATATCAAGGCTTCTCCCAAAACAAATCAAATCATCTAAATAGATTAAAGCTTTTTCATAGTTCAAACCAGCCATAGCGACTGTCATTAGGCGGCTAAAAGCGCTTGGACTAATTTTTAGACCCATAGGTAATCTTTTCAGTTGATATTGTTTATCAGTTATAAAAGCTGTGTATTTTCTGCTTTCAGGCTCTAATAATAACTGATAGTATGATTGTGATAAATCTAAATGACTAAAATAAATTGCGCCAGAGAGGGAATCTAAAATTTCGGTTATGTTCGGAAGAGGAAATTTATCATCCATAATTCTTTCATTCAATTTTCGATAGTCTATTACTAAACGCCATTTTTTACCAGAATCTTCGCTCTTTTTTGGTACAAGCAAAATAGGACTACACCATTCACTCTGACTCTCTTCTATAATATCATCTGTCAACATTTGCTGTATTTGTCTTTCTATTTCCTGTTTTTGTGATCTAGGTAATCTATACGGTTTAACATACGAGGGGGTAACATTTTCCCTTAAATGAATTTTTTGCTGATACAAGTTTGTAACACTCAATTTATCGTTAGGCAACAAAAATACGTCTGAATATTTTGCACAAATATTCTCTATAGATATCTGTTCCTCGGAATTTAAATGACCCAAATTTAGCATGGAAAACAGTTTCTTAACCCTTTCCGAACTTCCTAATTCTTTTTCAAAATTACATACCGAGTAATCATTTAAATTTAATAATTCTGGAATAAAATAACTAAGTCGAACTTCTTCATCTCTAGTATTTAAAATTTTAATAGGTATTTTTCCTTCACGTGGGCTTACTAGTACACTAGCAAGAAACACTCCTTCACATAATTCACTGGGGGCGATTATACACTCCTGATTAATATTTAAATCGATAAAATGAATTGATTCACACCTAGGCTGTAAAGTAATATAATTATTATGGCCTATTTGTCCCATTTGTAATGGCAATGCAAATGGTTTATCATGGTTTACTGTTAAAATATTCTTTTCAAAGTTTAATATACAATTAAATTTACTAATAAAGTCTTGACCTAAAATTCCATCTGAACGGCACGGTAAATTTTTGAACACATAAAATTTGTGTCGCAATCTTTCTCTTTTATAACAAAGATCTAAAAATACAAATCCTTCTGATACCACATCACCTCCTATACCTTTGATTTTCATTTTCTCAGTGTGATAAGGAATCTGATCCCTGATAATTGCTTCGTATGTAACAAGAGACAACGAGGCGCCTGTGTCGAGTAGGAACGAATAACTAACATCATGAATGTTGAATGTGACTGAATTTATATTACTGTAATAACAAATTAAATTATTAGGATCGAAAAAAATAATTCGGAATTGCCGAATCCGTTTGATTCGTATCGCTGTTCGTTTGCGTCATATTAACACGATGACCACGGGTACCACGGGTCGTATTGTTATATGACTGTCGGCCTCTGAATCTAAAATTATTATTTTGTAGCCTGGCGCTACTAGCTCGATAGTTTTGAGCGTTATGATAATTACGCTGTCCTCTGTTCGAATTAAATCGACCACGATAATAGTTACGAGGGGTGAAATTATTTGACCTACCTCTGTATTGGTAAAAATTCATCACCCTGGCTCCTGACTCCGTTGGTGACGATAATTCTTCATCCAATGCGGCGCGAATTGCATCATTTAAAGAACTGTAGTTTCTCGCTGCTATAATGGTGCTAATTCGACTATTTCTCAGACCTTCGGCAAAACGTTTAATGGCATTCTTTTCATTCACAGATTTTAAAACGTCATGCTTTTTTGAATCTCCATCCGCCTGAGAAATAGTTAAATCAACAAATAATTGTTCAACTTGCTTACCGAAATCTTCTATACTTTTACTATTCTGCTTAGCACATTGCAGCTGCTGTTGCAACGCTGTGTCCGACTTCTTACTGAGTAGTCGATTCCTCATGTCTTTCACCAGATCTGGAATTGTACTATAAGTATCGTGCAAGCGTAATTTTGCTCCTTCAGACAACCTTGACCTTAAAACAAAAGTTATTAGTTTTTTCTGCTCCTCGATTTCCAACATATCGGAGTACATTTCTATATTAGAAATTAATTGTTTCGTAACCGATTCGGTTTTATCCATAACCGGTAAAAGACTAATAGCAGTCTTAAGATTAAATTTTTCCATTTTTATTAATTTATTTGATACTGTCCCCTCAGAAACACAATCTGTTTCAGTACACAAATTTCTTATTTTAATGTAATATCCACTTATCTTATCACATAAACGTTCTAATTTTTCTACTTCTAACTTATCTAATTTTTTCGATTCTGACAAAAATGTAACATTATCCAATACAAAATTAAATTGATTTTTCAACTTTTCTAACTCAATACACTTTTCTTTCTTTACTTTAGCTGTTCTTCTACTTGGACCTAATTTAGTTAAGTAATCTTTAATATACTTGAACTTTTCAAGTAATGCTATGAGCTCATCTTCCATTTATGTGCTCAACGCAATACAGCAACACAATTACTTATTCCAATAAAAAAAATAATATCTATCTCCCTGAATGGTTATTACCTTACATTAATTCAAAAACTAACTTAGGGGTTTTGCTTAAGAAAATATAATAAGAGGGAGAAATATAGAAAAAGAAAAAAAAAATCGATACCACTGTCGGCCCGAGGTCAAGTTTTCTTCAAATCACCATTTTTTTTTTTATATACGCGCATTCGAATTTTATGATATTATTATTTATCTAGCCGGCTCACATCACAATCACGCACTTTTTTTTTTTTATAACTTTTTTACACTACACAACACTTTTTAGAAGACGACCGACGGCGAAAAACAAAAATTTTTTTTTTTTTTTTAAACAGTTTCTTCGCTTGTTGGCTTGTGCTGCAGTTTTTTAAAATAGCTCGCAGACCGCTTCAAGGCGAACTCACGTAGATGTTGGTCCATCCAATCACGATGGCATTTGCGGTACATTTTATATAAGACGATCAGTACCCCTGCACCCATCAAGGTACAAATTGCAGCAAGAATGTAGTTTGTGGTAGCGGTGTGGTCGCGAAGCTGGTCAACGGTCGCCGAGTTTGTTCCAGCACCGGCTGCCGTCTGTGCCAAAACAACTTCTTCTTTTTCTACTGCTTGATTGTTCCCCATCTTGATCGAAGACAATCCGCACACGAAAATACCGATTGTGAGTAACTGCGCTGTTGCAAGGACAAACGACGACTCGTTTTATAACTCATAATTATAAACGACATAAAACGATGCACAGAGACACGAATTATCAGTCCAGTTCACGCGAAGTAGCTGACACTGCGAATAGTGCACCTGCATCGACTCGGGTTACGCGGTGGCGTGATGCAATGTTGCATAGGCAGGGTCGCCATATGATGTTGTCGTTAGGGAGCAAATTCAAACGCGTGCATCTCTGACAAAACCCCGTTTAATACTCTCTTTTACATAATCGTATTAGGAACTTATATTACTAAATGTACCTTACATACAATGCAATTTATAATAGGGCTGCACCATACCATACACCCGAGGCTCATTATGAATTTACTGCTATGCCCTTCGGTCTGCGTAACGCTCCTGCTGTTTATCAGAGGGCTATTAACACAGCTCTAGGAGACTTGGCACATTCTTACGCAATAGTTTACATGGATGATTTGATTATACCTTCAATAAGCGAGGAGCAGGGGTTAGAGAGGTTACGTACAGTATTAAAAGCCCTAAGTGATGCCGGTTTCTCGTTTAATCTGAAAAAATGCGCGTTCCTTAAGAAACAGGTTCAGTTTTTAGGTTATGAAATATCCGAGGGCGAAGTAAGACCCAACCCTCGTAAGATAGTCGCATTAACAAATTCCCAACCACCACATACTATAACTCAGCTGAGACAGTTCTTAGGTTTGGCATCTTACTTTAGGCAGTTTATTAATAACTTTTCACTTAGAATGGCTCCGCTCTACCGCCTATTAGCTAATAACAATTCTAAAATAGTTTGGACGACTGAATTTGAAAAAATTAGACAGGACGTAATCTCAATATTAACCTCATCTCCAGTTTTAAGACTTTTCGACCCCGAACTACCCATAGAGCTACACACGGACGCTAGTAGTGAAGGTTACGGTGCGATCCTCTTCCAAAGGACTGAAGAAAAATTACATCCGGTAGAGTATTATAGCAAACGAACTACTGAGGTAGAGTCTCGATATCACTCTTATGAATTGGAGACGTTAGCAGTCGTAAATTCAGTCAAGCACTTTAGACACTATTTGTATGGTAGGGCTTTCACGGTAGTCACGGATTGCAATTCTTTGAAAGCGTCTAGAGCTAAGGTAGACTTAACACCTAGAGTATACAGATGGTGGGCATTCCTTCAAGCATTCGATTTTGATATTCAGTACAGAGAAGGCAAGAAAATGGCCCATGTTGACTTTTTCTCTCGAAACCATGTATCTAAAACGAACAGTACTACTAGTGATACACATAGTTTAAGTAAAATACAGTACATAGACGAAAAACGTGTTAATATAGCTGAGCTATCTCCGAATTGGCTACAGGTTGAGCAACGGAGGGACCCTGAGTGTAATCAAATTATTCGCAAACTCGAAAATGATGAACTTGATTTAGAAAGTTGTAGGATCTACGAATTGCGATCTAATGTGCTATATAGAAAGATTCAGAGGAATAATCGTAATATTTGGTTGCCGATTGTACCTAGGGCTTTCCGTTGGTCTATCATCAATCATATTCACGAATCAATCATTCATTTGGGATGGGATAAGACTTTAAACAAGGTATATCAACATTACTGGTTTCCTAATATGTCTAAATATGTTAGAAAATTTGTTGACAATTGCATAACTTGTAAAGTAGCTAAATCAAATAGTGGGAAACAACAAATAGACTTGCATCCTATCCCAAAAGTCAATATTCCTTGGCATACAATCCATATAGATGCCACAGGAAAGTTGAGTGGAAAAAATGATTTAAAAGAATATGTTTTTGTTCTTATAGATGCTTTCACTAAATACGTGTTATTAAGGCATTCGTTGAGAATTAATACGGAGAGCGCAATTAACGCTCTCAAAGCATCAATATCACTTTTTGGAACGCCCGTACGTATAATATCAGATCAAGGCAGATGTTTCGCAAATAAAGAGTTCAAAGATTTCTGTGCCAGTCGAAATATCCAACTACATTTAATAGCAACCGGTTCTTGTCGCGCTAATGGGCAAGTAGAACGGTTAATGAGTACATTAAATAACATGTTGACTGTTGTAGAAGTAAGTCCGAATAGGACCTGGCAGGACGCACTAGATGATGTTCAGCTGTCTATAAATAGTACTATTCATAGAGTAACTAAGGCAAGTCCGTTAGAGTTGCTAATAGGTAGGGTAGCTAGACCTTTAAGTTTAGTAACTGTAGATGATCATGAGGTTGAAGTAAATATAGAGGAGATTAGAGAACAAGCTGATAGATTAATGCAAGATAATGCGTATGTTGATAAAGCCCGCTTCGATAAAACTAAGGCAAACGTGACTACTTTTTCTGAAGGGGATTATGTTTTAATCGAAAATCATCAACGGAATCAAACCAAATTAGACCCCAAATACAAAGGACCTTACGAGGTCATTGAAATATTAGACGGTGACAGGTATCATCTTAAGAGTTTGAACTCTAACCGTACTTACAAGTATTCGAGAGATCGCTTACGTCCACTCCCACAATCCTATGTCCCTACTGAGCTTGACCCATGCCTGTCAGATGAAAATGATGGTAAGACTTTCGTTTAACTGTTTTTTTTTTAGTTTCTCAAACTGAAAAGTTCATTATGTGATTGAGGAGGCGACGGCTACTACATCATTTTTATGTAAGCTTATGGCTACATGAGCATTATCTAAGCTGTCTTAACGGCGTGGTGGCCATTCGGACCTTTACCGGCGTGCTGGCTGTTTGTGGGTTACCGTCTGAAAGGCGAGGTGGCCATTCAGACGTTAAACGGCGAGGTGGCTGTTTTTGTAACTTATTGTCTGAAGGGCGAGGTGGCCATTCAAGTGTCAAACGGCGAGGTGGCTGTTTGTAGGTTACCGTTTGAAAGGCGAGGTGGCCATTCAGACGTTAAACGGCGAGGTGGCTGTTTTTGTAACTTATTGTCTGAAGGGCGAGGTGGCCATTCAAGTATCAAACTGCGAGGTGGCTGTTTGTAAGTTACCGTCTGAAGGGCGAGGTGGCCATTCAGACGTTAAACGGCGAGGTGGCTGTTTGTAGCTTATTGTCTAAGGGGCGAGGTGGCCATCTACGCGTTGAACGGCGAGGGGGCTGTTTGTAACTCAATTTAACAGTAGGCAGTTGCAATTCCATAAGTAACATTCCATTCCATAAGTAAAGAAATAATGATTATACAGCAGCATCCTTTACAACACCTTTTTTGTCAGGAGTGGCCGAACTAAGATATTCAGTTTGTTTTTTTTTTATTCACAGATAACGATGATGCTCGACCCTCAACATCACACGAGGCCGTGTGAAATGTCAGGAAGGCCGTGTCGGAGGAGGCGGATGGAAGCTGAGTTGATTGCTTGCTTGAGAGATAGTTTATTCAAAGAACAATTTGTCGATTTATGTAAAGAATAATTTGCGAAATCCTTGTTTAATATTTTCCGATTTACTGTAAAAAATCTAATTATTTTACGGAGGAAATAGAAAGAAACGTGTTAATTAGTTCCGGCAAATAGTATGCCGGAAGTGAGTGTTTGTTGACTAAAAAAATATCTTACTAAATCTTTATTAAAGTTCATTTGATTAATTGCAGTTTAATAGCGTTTAAAATCTTATTAATTTATTTTAGATCATTGTATTATTTAATGTACAAACAGAGTAGAGGATAATATTCTCGAACGGGGTCGAAGCGCCATCTTAGCGTTTTACCACGTGGTGGTGGTGGTGGTGAGATGAAAGAGCACTCTTGTTAAGTGAGTGGATCAAGATGGATCATTCTGGGCTTGGTTTTCGGTGAAGTAAGATCGGTGTTGCGAACCCGTTGCTCTGTCTTAAAATCGTATTATTGTTAAATGTACTTTTGCCAGTATTTATTTTATTATTTCTTATAAAGCGATTATAAAGTAATTAAAACTTGTAAAACAGTGAATGCTTTGTTTTGTGCCCGCATTTAACCCACATGACGCCCACTAAACCCGCGACGTCTGATGACCATTCCGAGGGGAATGGCCGTTCTCCGACATATCTATTATATTATACTATATTACATAATACGTTAACGATTGAATTAGATTAGTATCGCCCAAGCGACACGAATGCTATTAAAAAAGACTACCATGTGTGTAATTTTAGTACGACGTAAAACGAATGCTTTAAAACTTTAATTTTCCCTATGTTTTTTTATTGTTAATTACCTACTAATTAATTTTTTTTTTATAAATAAACTTCGTACACATTCAAACGCCACAATCCCCGCGGTGGGTTCAGGTCCCGAGCTAGGTTTGCCTTGGATAACAAGTGGCTAAGTGACACCCACGAACCGAGAACAAACATTAGTCTATCACTTATATGTATGCCCCGGCTGAGAGTCGAACCCGAAACCACTCGTTTTACTGGTTGGGTCACCTACTTCGCTGAGTCGCCATGAAGCCCCACAATGTATGTTACTTATGTCCGTAGCGTTCTCCCAGCAAGATGTGTGCGAGGCGCTCGCCGACGGCGATGGCGGCGGCGGCGGTGTTCCCGCGCGGCGGGCGCGGCAGCACGGCCAGGTCCGCCACGCGCAGCGCCCGCAGCCCGCGCACGCGCAGCGCGCCGTCCACCACCGCGCCCAGCGCCGCCGTGCCCGTCGCGTGCTGCGCGGAGCTCGTCATGTGACGCACGTAGCACGGCCAGTAGCCCGCCCGACCGCCCGCGGGACATCCCGCCAGATCCAACTTTAACAGCGATGCGTTGTTTTGTTTGAACGGTTCTGTTTGCAGCATCTGCTCGATGATTGCTATCGCTGTGACGAGCTCCTGCACGTCGCTCTCATCGTCCAGGTAGTTGGGCGTGATGGCCGGCGGAACCGCGGGGTCTCTGCTCGCTAAACGGATCCGGCCCCTCGACTTTGGCCGCAATAAAATAGGTGAGACGACCAACAACGCACTGTTCTTGTTAGCGGCGAAGATTTGATCAGACACGTGAGTTTCAAAAACACGCGTAATGGCATGTGGAGCGATGCGCGATATGTATCTTTCGAGGTAACTAAAAATGATCTGTATGTTCGGGACGCTACACTCGGGACCCTTATTTATCAATTGATTAAGGTTAAAATCGTAGCACTGCGTGTTAGCAAAGCCCATGACATCGGTGACACTTATAGAGGCCATGGGACCGCTGCGCGTCGCGAGCCACTGAAGGAGATCCAAACCTTTGGCTCCGAGTACATTCAATAAACTGGGGATGGACGACACGTGATCTATTTTGATAAACATAATTGGCAACACGTGGTCGCTCATGTTGTCCCCGACGGGCAGATCCGCCCGTACGGTTATTCCCATCTTTTGAAGATGATCTCCAACTCCTATCCCGGATAACATCAAAAGTTGAGCTGAGCCAACAGTTCCAGCGCTCAGAATGACTTCGTGATTCACATAAAACCTCATAGTTCTACTTTTAACCTTCCCCGTCACGACCGTTACCCCCCGCGCTACATTATTCTCATCAATAATTACGCCAGTGCATAGCATATCGGTTGCTACTCTAAGTTTCCTCTTAACGTCGCGTGCATCTAAATAGGCAGTAGCAGTACTAACTCGCTCTCCTCCAGACACGTATCCCAGCACACGTGACACTCCTATCTGCGACTCCGCATTCACGTCGAAATTGAATGGAAACTTTAAAGCCATGAGACCTCTCACGATTCTTTCGTTCCACGGGTTACTGGACCTGTCGAATTCGCCGATCGCGACTGGACCTAACGTATTGTGGAAGCGATAAGAGGAAGAAGGGAGACGGTTCAGACCTTGCAAGCCCTCGTAATGGAGAAAGTAGGGCTCTAGGTCCCGCCAGGACCATCCGGGCACGTCGAAGTCGTAGTCGCGAGGGCTGCCGCGCGTGTACAGCATGTAGTTGATGCTCGTGGAGCCGCCGAGGCACCGGCCGCGGCTGAAGCGGCACTGTCGGCTGCGGTGCGACAGGCAGGACTTGTTGTTTGGCATGGTCTCGTAGAACCAGTCGATATCAGATCCCATCAAAGACATCGCTGTATTTGGTATCTGGAAACGACGCATCTAACGTTTCGAATGTGGAATGGAAGAAACCAATTAACATTCAGACTTGATATAGAGCTTTACTGAATAACTGAATGGTTGAAAGCCCATCGAACCATGGACTTCCCAGGGGTTATCTATGCTGCACTAGCAGCATAGAGTGCTGATGTGCGCGTAGTGGAAAACTAGCGTGATGTGCGATGAACTATTTGTGTATGGTTCAGTTAGTAAACTGTTGAATTGTTACCTTGCTGAAGAGGCCAGGCTCCCCGCCCGCCTCGACCAGCAGCACGTGGCAGCCTGCCAGCGCCAGCCGCGCGGCCAGCGCGCTGCCGGCGCCGCCCGCCCCCACCACTATGTACTCGAACACTTCTCCATCTGAATCATTTGAAATAATTATACTGAAACTGGTCGTCTAGCTGAACAACGACATGAAATTAATCACAATAGCTGCGTCGTGGGTTCCACAAAGACCAGAACAGACACAGAGAGACCGAGCATAGAAATTTAATGTCATCGTTCAAATTTCGGCCTCGCTGGGAATCGAACCCAGGCCATACCGGCATGGTAAAAATAGCACCATAAATTTATTTGGTCCCTATAGTTCGCATAACAAGCAACTTTAGAGGCAACCATACTGTTGCCACCATGTTGCTGTTGCAGTCCCAGGATTGACACAGTGACTTGTCATGGTCAGAAGAAGTGTTGTTTCCAAGACCTTTGAGTGGACGTCTCTGCAGCGCCGCGCCCGCCCGGGTGTATCCCCGGGGTGACACTGACACTAGCAACACCACCGTCAGCACTGTCAACAGAAAATGAAATAAAAATACTTTAAATGTGAACTTTTTCCCTTTTTTCAGCTAAACTTCGCGAACTCCGTCCACCTACAATATGCATAGAGTCTCGACATCACGACGTTATGTAAGCTTATGTTTATTATTATCGTCCTCGACTACTAGGTACCTACATCGAGTGTTTGGTTTCTTTCTATGTCTGTGCATGACTTTTTTGCTTTTAATGTGCTCTATAATAAAACCGATATTTAAACCGAGTTCAAAAAGAAAACTACTCTAAGTTACTTTTGAGGATTTAAAGGATTCACGACGAAGGTATGTCATCATATAAAACAATAGCAAAAACATAAAAATTCAAATGTCGCAATGTACGGTTTATCATCCAATACAAGCCCGAGCTTATACCTACAATAGTACATGTTAAAAGTTGTAGGTCCGTTCATTTGTAAGTATCGACTAGCTTAATTCCGACAAATATCTGTTAACTGCAGAGCTCTTCCTAAAATAAATCAGGGAACGAATCATCGTGTAATTTTCTCGTGTTTCGTTACAGGCCACAGCGCTGAACAGATTGTAAACAAGGGAGAGCATTGACCGCTCCCTTCAGGCTCGTTTTCCCGCTGTTCACATAAAATAATTCAATTTATCCACACAAAAACAAAACATTTCTCACTCGTTACCGCGTGATACCTCCATGCAAATAATTGTTTTCCGTCCCGGATGATGTGTAGTGGATCATTTATTGTTTATATCGTAGACAAAATATTTTGATACATTCATTATTTGATAAGGAAGTAAAAACATTATCATAAAAGTTATTTGTTTCTCGAATGGACACTTCGTGATACATTTGCGAGCCCAGTGAACCCGGCGCGACCCCGTTGTTTATTAGGTAACTGTGATGGAATGTCTCGCATCCCCGAGCGGTGGCACACCTCGGTCGTTGAACAATTCACTATTCGAGTAGTTTTTGCTTTAAATATCTAAATCAATCACATAAATGAAAACACATCATAAGGTGTAAACAGACTGTACATAAACCCATTCTGTATTCAAATTAAACTGAGATCCACCACTGGTTAGGCCAATGAAGTTAGATATTGGTTTCAAAACTTCATTGGACAGATATTGGTTTATATAATAAACGCTTACACGCCCAAACCCCGGCACCAGGACTCCCTGTGTCGCGGGCGGCGTGGACAACACTAATAACACATCACTAACACCCATGACCCGAGAACCAACATACATCTCTCACATAAATATTTGCCTCGACCGGGAATCGAACCCAGGATCGTAATCAGGATCACTACCAACTAGGCTATAGGCTCATCATAATTATATCAGTTATGATATTGAAATTAAAATACGAATCGAATACAATATCCTCGCTAGTCGCTCGCGCCCGGGCGGGCGGCGCGCGGCCCACGCGTCCCGCGTCCCGCGTCCCGCGCGGCATGAAGTCGAGGTGATCTCAGAAACAATGTAAAAAGCTTTCCGGAATGTAATAATATTTCAGGTTTGAGAGACAGCGCACTAACTTTGACAAAGGGCCCGAGATCGGAGGAAAAATATTGTCCGCGTAAGTTGTTCTGGACCAAGTTATCTCATCGCGTCGCAGACATTCCGCCGGCAACATTAAATTGTCGTTTGTGATGTCTCCAAAATATGTGATTTAAGTAAAAGGTTTTTCTTGCGTGTAGCGGCCTGTAGTTCGTGGTCGTAATTTGTTTTGGACGTGGTTCTTGATTGTCTACCTCATAGATTAACTAGATGGAACATTCAATAGACATAACATAGGCCACTTTAGTATTTATGTGTGCGTGACAACGCTAATAGTATTATTCACACTAAGAAACTTACATTTTAATTGGTCGGTACTTGTCAACTTCAAATAGTCTATCAAACCGGCTGTTATTAGTTGAAAATGCACCTTAATACTTTACCTTAATTTTTATTTTTCCTTGCCATATTTGGTGTCTTCTTACCTTCATCAATTAAGAACATAATATTTATAAAGTTCGTCTATCCACCGCTAGATGGCAATGGAATTTTATGTAACGCTATTGAACGCTAGATGGCGTGACTGGTATCTATAACAGATTGACCTTACGCATATAGTCTTAAGTTACATTTTTGGTTAACAACTGCTTCAGGCATAGTACCATTATCGGTTTAGGCTTAGTGATGTGCCGGTGCTTTTGCCACGTTATCGACAATTATCGACAGTTTATTGTTGCATGGTCTAGAACTAGATCTACAATACATTATTATTATGTTGCTTTTTTATATGAAAACGATAGAAACTGGTACTGTATTGTTTACTCGTATGATATTTGTTAATCATAATTATAAAAGGCAGTAATAGCCTAGTGCTATTACTTATATTATTATAATATTATGTTATTTATTATAACATTCAATAGACAGAACATAGGCCACTTTAGCATTGATGTATGTATGCGTGACAACGAGGAAAGCCACTGTAGGGACACGTGTATCTCTGTGTGCGTGTAATGTTGCTAGGTATTGAATAAGTTCCCGTTATTTACAAACTAAAATATTTTATTATTATAATTAAAATAAAAGATAAATAATATATTAATTCAATATAATATACATAATAAATAAATAAACTTTAATGAACGTTTTTTGAAAATATATTGTCCGTGGCGGGTTTTGAATCCGCCATCTTACGTGTAGTGACATGTCACGTTATTACTACAACAGACGGCCGTGATTACATTTTATGACAATATTGTGATATAATTAATTTATCACACACAGGGGTAATAACATATTTAGGTGTTTTGAATTTGAGAGACATAAATACGTAGGTAACTTAAAATATTTATTCAAAACACAGATAACAACTTCACAAAATGTCATTACAATTGAATGAACGGCATAGAAAATAGTACATTCTATTTTGTCAAAAATTTTCATCCCTTACGCATAACAACTAACCAAAATCTCATTACAATTGGATGAACAGCTTGGAGTGGTGTAGAGGGCAAAATATAATAATTATTTATTCCACACCATGTAGCAGAACTGTATACACATGTTTTTTTTATTGATTTAAGGCAGCAAACGAGCATGCAGCACCACCTTCCGCTGCCGCCCATGACAACTGTGACCGACTTAGAACAAGACTCATAATTATTCATTTAAAAATTATTAACTAGAAATAACATAATAAAATTGTCGATATCGATAAATTTTTACCCCATTCCTTCACGAGTAGCATAGAAAGTTCTGGAAGTAGCACTACTACTTAAAACTTAAAACGAACCTTATTGCCAAGTAACTGAGTAGCTTTTTGGTTATAAAATATTTATTTATTTTATTTATTTCTTTATTTATTTACATGGGTAAATATACAACAAAACAGTGAAATAAAAATAGTTATCTGTGAAAAGATATCCCATCTTCGTTTTTATGTGTTTGGGAACAACTTTTACAATGTTTAAATATACAAGACGGCATTTTTAAGTTGTAGTAATGCGTGACGCGTGATTACGCGTGACGTCTAAACAGTACGACGGTCTGAATAGCACTAATGCGAGTTTGTATTCGCTTTTGAATTTGTATTTGCTTTTGTGGCTTCACTTTTTTGTTCTGCACGCTCCATCTGCCTTTCTTTCTATATCGCTGGTCTACCTCTAAAATTTTCATGTCAAAAATGCCACATTTTTAAACAAACAATAATAAGTTTTTCAACATATTAATTGCCCACTACTGAGCACGGGTCTCTCCTCTTACCTGAGAAGGCCTAGAGCATACTCCACCACGCTGCTTCAGATTAGCGCGGATTGGTGGAGGGGTTAGTGGCCAAATGTCAGTTTTTTTGCACTAGAAGGCATTCGAAATGGCTTAACAACTGCCACCAAATGGTAACAACCGGGACCGATGGCTTTACGCGCCCTCCGAAGCACGGAAGCGCCCAAGAAATGTTTGCCACTAGCGTTCACCATCCAACTACCGACCGCGCACGCTGTTGCTTACTTCTTCAGCCGCCGGACCATGAGTGCTTCTAGTCGGGCTACAAGCGCTTCAGAACGGAACACAATTGCTGTTAAAACAATTATGACACGGTAGAAGGACCCACTCGACCACCTTGTACCGCGAGCACTCTACTCACCTTCTATATATAACTTCATGTCGACAGTTCAAATTAAAGTAACCACTAAAAAGTCCGCGCTACGGTTATATGTTTGTTTTTATACAGGCCCGGGCCGGGCTGGCGGCTGCTCGGAGACCAAACGTGTTCACGGAAGGACATCAATCACTTGCATTGTACCGTCCGATGAACAAAACTAACTCATTACTATAATACTAACGAGCCCGTGACCATGTATCCAGCTATGGACTTACCATCGCGTACATTAATTCCAGTTCAAAGTCATCTAACCATATGAATATTTAGTCAATAATAGGTACTATGCGCGTTACTTTAGCTCTTACAAACGGTTCGGAAAGACACTAGGTAAAAGGAGTAAATCTGACGCAAATATTTAGTAGTACTAACAATAGTAATTGTTAGAAGAAATTGGCATACCTAATCTTGTAGAGCTTAGAGTTCGCCCGGGGTAGTACTACCGCTCGCCACGTTACTTATTAGTACCATTTCTACCGTGCAAATTGTGTTCCGGATAGAAAGGTGTGGAGCCGGCTACACTTTTTAGAGGCGACCATCTCAGTCCTCAAGGGTAGCAACACATCTGTGACCGAATTATAACGAGACTCTTACTAACATTTACTAACTGGACTATTACTAACAATAACTAACAGGACTAACATTCACTAATATTCACTAACAGTCCCTGTTCCAGTCCTCATACTTACAAACTAACCAACTAATGTTCTAACACCGTCACCTAACCGGACTAACTCTATCCCAGTCCGCACATGAGTCTTGTTCTAAGTCGGTCACAGTTGTCACGGGCGGCAGCGGAAGGTGGTGCTGAATGCTCGTTTGCTGTCTTAAATCAATAAAAAAAAAGTTGTATCTTCTTATCGACTACGTTAGATGCAACCATCTTTCATGGGGACCCGTGTACGTTTTTACATAATTAAAATACACTATTACGAAACGTTGCTAATGGCAAAAATGCCCTTCATGATGTATTGACATTACTAAATATTATTTTAATTTTGAAGCAAAGCTTCCAGCTAAATCGAATTCGGGACCGTTCGTTCGATATAGCCACGGTGACAATACTTCCCACAAAGTAGATCTAAAGGTCGGAGTTACACGCAACGGCACAGCATTAACGAGTTCATTTGAAGTTAATTAGTCATAATGTACGCATTTGTAAGTCAAGGTCTTATATTTAATACGTTTATTACGATCTTACAATTAACAATTTAAGTGTTATAACCACTCATTTCCCAGATTGTAACATTTACGTTTTTATATTAAGTTGTTTAAGTAAGTGCTGTAAGTGTAATACAATATTTTTCAACGAGACATTTTAATAAATGCTAATTAAAATATATAACTTGTTTTTGTATTCAGTGCCCTCACGTCAGTCTTAAAATATAACATTTAATTAAATGGCACTCAAACAGTAAAGTTGTATAAACTGAGTAGGTAATCGTATTTGCGAAGCGAGGGCGGGTTAGGTAGTCAATCCTTATAAATAATATTATTGTACTTGTTGTACTAGACACTAAACCGAAGTCTGTACGTATAATGAGATTAGGTTCTTCAGTAATTGTTTGCGTTTGGACGTTCGTAGAAGCGCAGTTGGCTACTCCAATGCAATTACAGTAACAAACTTTTGTTACTTCGCTAATCTAGCGGGCGCGGGACCAGATGGGGCCCGGGACCACTACCAGCTGTGGTAGCGTCCACTTCGCGTGCATATGGTACCCTTATAACATTACGTTACGAAAATACCTTTAGAAAACTGCTCCATGCGACATGAGTACCTACTTAATTTACAAACACACAAATAAAAACACCTAAAGATATGAGAATACCCATAGACATAGTTACGAAAATATTTTCTTACCCTTGGTTCTTAATATTATGGGTAGAATTAAAAATTAAATTAACTAGGTAACTGTCCAGATTCACAATTTTACGTAAACGTATTTGCTCCTGCAACCAACCTGCAACAGACATTAATGTTATTTAATCCATTTGGACATTGTGACGTTGTCAATATGCATGAGGGGCAACTCGGCTCATGAAGTCCCGCCAACCTTCTTCTTAATTACGAGTCCCCATAAGGTACCGGATCGCAACGTGACTTGTGTTCGCACACCTTACTTAGTCTTTGTGTGAATGTTAATGGCCACATTGACGTTTGTATATTGAATACTTTACTAAAATGACTTGCATAGTGCGGCATAGATAATGGCCCCGACTCGTTGTTAATAATACAACTACATATTAAGAATGTACAATTCAATACTACACTATCAATACAATAAAACTTGTAGGTGTGGAGTTGATGAGTTTTTAAAAACGTCATTTGCAATGCAATCATTCGTAATCTACTTACTTAAATTCTAGTGCAATTTTAATGGCATGACTTGTCTGCTATCGTTAAAATTTGCATTTAAAACAAGTCAGTTAGACTCACTTAGACTAAAGTTCATTATGAGGGGGTGACCACCCTCCAACGCCTTATTGTAGTTTCCAATTCAAATTTCAAATTAATATGCAAGCGTAGTACTCCTTTGATCGTCTCTCGTTAGCCGCTAATAGTTATCTACCGTTAATCGCATATTCGCGTAATTATGAAACTCAGTGCAACAAACTGTGCGCAGTTCTCCACCACGTAGTTACCTATGCACGGCGCGCTGTGAGTCAAGTATTAGCATAACTGTTACGACATAATTACCAAACCGCCTCATAAATAGGGTACCACCCCACATGAACACCTTCCAGCCCAGGAGTCTCCTAAACCTTTGTCTCTTTGTTGTATTCTTTCTTGCCTGACCACCGCTAGAGCCACTGCTGGGTACGGTTTTGCGTAAGGATGATATTATTAAGTCATTAAAATATGATTGCTGGTAAGTAGTTAAATATTATCTTTCCGTGAAGCTAGCCGGCTAGCTACCAGCTACCAGCGCTGCCGGCCCTCGCTGAGTCAGAGCATTTGGTTGGCTCGTCGGATAGTTTGTCGACAATTTTCACAAAAAAGCTTAAACTCGACTTACGGTCCTATGTCCCCTGGGTGGGGGACAAGGCATGCACTTACTCAGGTAGGTAATGGATGTTAATTAGACTCCGTCAGGGTCATGAACTCTCAATAAAAGATCCCACATGTTGTACAACCATATATTTAAGTTACTGCTTTACACGTAAACAATGTAGTCGCCACACTCACGCCCACCTCACATCGACCGATTACAGAAGCGAGCCCCGGCCTCCCCGGCGCTCCCCGCCGTACTTACCCTAACCTACCTTACGATGCAAATGCTTAAGCTACGGTATCAATTCCTTTTGTTATTATGGATAAACATTACAAAATACCTATACTTAGTCCTAATCATGAGTTGCGCGACAGACACTGAGCAAATTTTCATCCTATTTTTTAAATAAAATTATATACTTATGTCCTAGTCTGCATTTGTACTTTACGTGAGTAGGTATAATATTACTCTATTTTCTTCCAGTTCACGTTGAACTCTAAATATAAGTATATATAAAAGATATCTTTAAGCCAAGCTATTGTTCCTCGTACACGCTTACATCTTACACGACTTCGGAAACTAAGACTGTTTCAAATGAAAATTACCTAGGAACTTTCTCCACTACACAAATCATATTTAACAGACTTACATTATCTCACTTTTTACAATAATATTTATGTATATTAAAATTATACATGTAACACTATTGAATATAATAAAACGCAACTAGGAAAGAAAAGGAACCAAAATAAAAGACAACTAACTAAAATAAAATAATATTTAATAAGATGATAATATACAACAAGAAAATTAAAGCTTCAGAAAAACAAAATGCATAAATAAACAGATCGTTTGTGCTTTGGTTCAGCGGAAGACGACTCGCGTACCGCGTTCGAATGCTTACATCTACTTAATAATAAATACATCTTTGTATATGAACTACTGGAACTGACGTTGGAAGTTTTCCATGCTGGGGACAGCGGGGGTAGATAGACAGAACAAATACGATTCCTCGAATGTCATGTCCGTCAATGTCACAACTGACTGTTCAACAACATTGACTTTAATAAGTCAATGTTTGACAATAAAACCCTGGTGTGGTCAATGGCTTTGCGACTATGTAGCATTTACCCAGAGCTAAAATCGGAGTACGTATAACATACAAAAATTTACACATTTCGTAATAAAATCTATGTCATAATAATATTAGAATAATCATTAAAATCTCATTTGGTTTAGCACATCACATCTCCACCGCGAAACTGCCCGTTCGAACGTACAGGTTCTATTATGATTCTATCTCTTTCCCGCCTGATTTCGCCGATCTGTTGCGCTCGACAATGTCCTACTGTTTCGCATCATTATTGTCGCGGCGAAGGTGTGCTACAAAACAATATACTTATATACATTTTGAGACGATCTGTAATTACAATCGGTGCCCGGTCGGTACATACAATCATTTCGTAACAATGCACAGCGATACCTAATGAACGGTATGATGAAAAAAATATTGAAGGATACTGATACTTGCATTTGATTGAAGGATACTGATACTTGCAGATATCGCGCTACTTTAGAGGAAAGCTATACAGGGTAATAGCTGCCCGGTGCGATGACGCAGTTCTTTATGCTCCTATGTACCGCCCGGGATCCGATGATCGCTAGAAACACAATCCAGACTACATCACATTGCTACAACATTTGTATATAGAATATTATACGAAAATAAATCGCGTTAACGAAACGTAACATACATTCACCTCACGCAGGTAATAAATAAATGCATTACTGTACACTACACCCTCAACTGGAAACATGTATCTCGTCGTTACAAAATGCAACTCGCATATTAATTCATCGAAGCGAGTGATCATTAACTCCTAAAGCACACAAATTACAATTTAAATTTCGTGCAAGAAACCGACAACCGGTACACGACACGACATCGGTTCACGACATCACGGTTGGTCGTGAAACGAACGCCGCGCGAGTACCTGCAGTCGCACGGTCGTCACCAAACAACTTTACCATTAAATAGTTCAGTACTTATCCTATGGGAATACATCGGCCATCGGTGTCCTGCGTGCTCCGAGAGCTTAATAACATTTTTTATTTATTTAAATAGCTCGTAGCAGCCAGTACACCCGGTGTACGGGGATACAGTAGTCATCCGAACTCAGTTCATTACTTCAACTATCAAAGGTGTCCCTCGACAATTGCTTTACAGTATGACATCAGCACCGGTGACCAATTTAAATGAGTCCGATTAAAATGATTCCAAAGCTCTCGGATCACGGGTTACATTACTTACAATCAGTCGTAACAGGTTACAATCGTTACACTTCAGACTAACAATAAAATATAATTATGTATAATAATTATGTATAATAATATTTGTGCATGGGGTTTCTATTCGATGATATAAATAACTGAATAAATATTTGGCACAATATTCTAACATGTTGTAATATAATAATAATAATGTATGTATAATTATATCCAATATTAGCTATAAAATGTATTTTCTTTTCTGACTCAACTTTAGGGACTGCTCACATTGCATCCACTCAACTCCAAATCGGTTCCAATTTAACTGATAGGGAAGTATTGAAATAACCTTTATTTCTTGCCACATATGGTTGATTTTTCGGTCGGATCGGAGTTGGTCGGAAGTACGTACGACGCCTCACGCACGTGAATCAGGTCTTTTTAGTAAATATTGAAAATCCAACCGTAAAAACAATATGTATCTCATTGCTCTCCTATGAAGTGAATCTGAGTAGAGTAGGCGTTGATGTAATGTAAATTGATGTAATGTAGGTGTTGATGTAATGTAAATTGATGGAATGTAGGTGTTGATATAATGTAAATTGATGTTATGTAGGTGTTGATGTAATGTAAATTGATGGAATGTAGGTGTTGATGTAATGTAAATTGATGTTATGTAGGTGTTGATGTAATGTAAATTGACGGAATGTAGGTGTTGATGTAATGTAAATTGATGTTATGTAGGTTTTGATGTGTGCAGACCCCACCTCACAGCGCGGTGATATAAACACTCAATTCAATCACAGATTCAGATCCACAGAGAACAACGAACAATCTCCAAAGAGTTCTGAATAATAGTCGTTATACAATTTACTTCAAATGAATTTCCATCTAAATAAAGACAAAGGAAACTATGTTAACTAAGTATGAAACTCATGCTTTGTCTAAACACCTATTATATTAATTATGTCAGTCCCTAACCGGCAATTTTAGATTGGGGTAATTATTTTTCGTATTAGTATCAGTGAGGTTATGTCTTAGCCGAATACCGATAGTTAATTATAATTTACTGTACCTATAAAAGATAGGCTGAAAATAAATGCACATGCTATATGAACCACAGTATCTAACTAACACTCTCACTCATATTTCCAGTACCGCTAAAATTGGAATCAACAACGATCTTCAATACCGGTAAATAAGGTACCAGTCCTATATAAATAATATTTATAAATATTATGTATATAACATCGGTAGGTATTACAGTAATAAATTATGTACTGGTATTGCAAACCTTAAAGAAACAAATCATACTCAAACTGTTATTAGACACAAGTAGTCTTACGTCCAAACCGGTACAAAGCTAAAGCAATCGATTGGTACATACATATAATATATGTCTATGTTGTGACTGACACTTCACTATTCAAGTTCTGTCGGAAAAATCACCATATATTATTCAGCCTTTGTGTTCTTGACGTGAACTAGTTACTGCGGGATGGAAGTGAGTGCCGTCGCCGTAGCGGCCCGTCGCTGGGACGTCGCGCCGCGGTCGTGTCGCGGTCGTGTCGCGCGGGCATCAGAGCAGGGCGCACTTGGAGAACAGCTTCCTGCGGCGGCGCTGCTTCTCCTCCTGCTGCGGGTGGTTGCGGATGATGCGCACCAACTGAAACATGCCATGCGCGTTATGCTTCACCTCGCCGGGGTGTGGGGGAAGTATTGCAACGGGTTACAATACTGCCCTAATCCCTTGAAGGCAGAGTAGAGTATCCCAGCCATCGGCAGGCAGAGGCGACAAAAGCCAGCGGTAATAAAGCTTCTGTTAAGATCATGTTTTCGATAGTGTTATTGGTGTTAACATTATCACCGGTATAATATCGGAAAGACTACCCGATCAGCTACAACCGTCTTACTGGAGCCAGCCGCCAAGCACCGCCGTGCCCTGGTTGGGGCTTGGCTGGCAATCAACCTTGGGCGTGCACGGTGAACACTTTCCATTGGACGGCTCCCCTTGTCGTGTCCGACACGTCTAGCTACATAAGAGTGGCGTGGTGCGAGACCTCGTGGAAGGCGGCGTCCACGTTGAGCGGCGGCTCCTTGGCGCTGGTCTCGATGTAGGGCGCGCCGAGCTGCCGCGCGAGCTCGCGGCCCGCGTCCTCGCCCACCGCGCGCGCGTGCACCAGGTCCACCTTGTTGGCCGCCACCAGCATCGGGTACGTGTCGCTGCGGACAAACAGCGCCCTTTAATATTGAACATTACTTTAACAACAATGTCGATCACCTTACATCGTCTATAATTACGGCATCATATTTCAACTGCCATTACTTAAATCACACTGCACAAAATATTATTTCCAATACCTTCCAGCCTAAACGTTTGCAATTCGGATATCCAGGCTAAGAGGCACAATATGAGATGAGAGTAACACTGTTTGAATATTTTTACATGGTCCTTCGAGCTTCAGGAGAACATGATCCTTCGAGCCAAGTCGCTTTGACCTTCCACGTCAGAGAGGACAGTATTTACTACACTAATCAGAGCAGTGCAATGCTCACCGGTCCTTGACGCGCAGGATCTGCGTGTGGAAGTGGCGGATGTTCTCGTAGCTCTGCTTGTCGGTGACGGAGTAGACCAGCAGGAAGCCGTCGCCCTTGCGCATGTACTGCTCGCGCATCGCGCTGAACTCCTCCTGCCCGGCCGTGTCCAGGACTGCAAACGATCAACATTCCATGTGTCACAAGTGATTCCATCGAAATGTCGTTTTTCATGGGTGATATGCTACATTGTTACTTTGCAACAAGGTTTAAAAACTAAATTAAATTATCATTATAATTATGAAATATAGTCAACATTATAGTTTAGACAGACCAAAACTGATTAAAGGACGAGACATGACACCAAATCCCTCGTAGTTGCTGAACCCAACGGATATGTGTGATGGTTCCAATGCAATGGACTTGCAACCAGGCTTCTTCTAAGACCAATCGAAAAAGTTTCCATATCCCTTAGACTAGATCCTTAAAATTAAAACTAACATACCATCCAGGATGCACCACTGGCCGTCAACCTCGATGTGTTGGATGTATGAGTCCTCAATGGTAGGGTCGTAGTCGGTGACAAACAGCTTCTGGAAAAACTGGATGGTGATGGCGCTCTTGCCCACGCCGCCGTCCCCCACCACCACTAACTTCACCTGGAAAAGTTATGAAGTTGATATAATATAATTATAAATCAATTAGTGTTTGTTAGTTTCGCTAAAACTCGAGAATGGCTGGACTTATTTGGCTAATTTTGGTTTTGAATTATTTGTGGACCTCCAGGGGAGGTTTAAAAGGTGAGTAAATATGAAAAAGAATGCTTGGAATATACTAAAAACAAAGTGATACTGAGGCGGTACGAAGTTTGGCGGGTCTGCTAGTAATTTATAAACATTAAAATATTATTACAAACATAAAAGGTTTTCAAGCAATATAGAAAATGAATCCTTGTGCTGTACTCACATCTCCAATCATAAAAACAGACATACTAGGTTTATGGCATGCATAACTTACAATTTTATCTATTTGGTCACATTTAAGGTATTTAAGCTTATTTAACTTTTCAATGCATTTGTTATGGTGACTAAAACCTATAGTATAGTTACTATAGTGGCAAAATAAATAAGGAATCTGTGAAATAGGATTACAATAGTACGTAATCTTTTATCTATTGAAAGTACCTTATTGAAATACAGATTCATTATTTATTTGCTGCTAAGTGTATCTATATAGGTCAATACATAATTTGTAACACATACAGACTGTTGACTCTAATACAGAAGAGATAAGGTTCGAAATGAAATACAATCTGTGTCAGTATGAGTAGTAACAACCTCTGTAACCCAAATGATTGGGTATAAACCAGGCTAGGGGTCTGCGCTCTGCGCTCAATTACACTAAGTGGCAAATCATTTCATAGGTGCTACGGAGCATCACTGATAGTGTGGCCCACACTGTTGCAATTTCACACTAACTACAGACACACATACAACATATAAACGAGTTCAGGGCTATTAGTTACGGGTAGTACTATTACATCAAGTTGTAATATTGTGCTTGGTTTGATATACATTAATAATTGTTTAAATTTGTGTGTCCAGGAACATTGCATCAGAAATAGTAATAATTAACAATTAAAATGTACTCTTCAAGCAGGGGATTTGGGTGGGAAGTAGAACAGACAAAAATTTTGGTCAACTTATTGTTGACCAAATTCTTTGACCAAGTTTGTTACAAACTATGTTAGGACATAGTTTGTAACAAAGTAACACTTGCAATTTACACTATTTATATTTCCTTTTCTTTTCCTATTTGCTTTGAATGGACAATAATTAATACAAAATAATTAGATTAGAGAAAATAATTAGAGAAGTGTAACTGGTGTATGTAGAATAATATTTATAACATGAACTTTCACAATGTCTGAACTTGGTCATAGCTGCATAATAAGTGGAAATAGGCTTCAGATCTGAAAACAACATCCATGTAAACTCATAAACTTCTGCCTGCACCAAGTTACAAAATATAATCAGCACTACTAAAAGAGAGAGTTACATGTTTAAATAATAATAACAGTTTATTACAGACTGTAAAAATACTGCCCATCATACATCTCACAATTCTCACATTAAAATAATTTGCAATATACTCGTACATATTATATATTCTCAACCTGCCATGCACCTTAGTCATGAAAAAGGGTGCCTTCTAATAGTGGGAACTCTCATGTCAACAAATTTAGTACATCTAATATTTACATTATTATTACTAATCTTGAATTGTACAAACATAATTATTGTAATAATAATTCTGCTAGACAAATTTTAAATATGCCCCATACCTTAAAATAAATAAAAATATTGAAATAACAAATAAAATAGTCAACAATGTATTCAGCCATACGTACAGGGACATTATGAGGATGTTGACAATACATTTATTTAACATTAATGCAATTTATTTTCCTTTTTTGTCCTTCCTCATTCAATATTACTATCATTTCACTGTTTCCAACATTATATCAATCACAACTTGCTGTATTTATGCATATAGATATCTAAGAGATTGATACATGCAAGTTAACTGCTGTATAAATCAGTTCATCCTACTTAGATTGATCTGAAGACAAGTGTATTTCTACTAAGTAATAAGATGATGTATCATAATAGTAATGTACATTGTACATATGCAAATTACATTATAAAATCAACTTTCCCATAATATTTAATAGGAAATATAAAAGATATTATGTTGTGGGGTTAATATGGCCTCTTTAAATTAAATTTAATGCTTCTAAAGCTTCTTTTATCATATTTGGATGTCTGTCAATAACAGATTTTTTTAAACATTTCCAGCATTCTATCTGTATAAAGTAGCATCATTATATTTAAATTATTCATAAATAAGTTTCGGTACTCATTTTTTAAGTTTAAAATTTTATGAAAATTTCCATTTCTTTCCTCAATTCGTTACTTAAACAAACAGTATTATAGATGTACTTACAGTGGGCAAATTTTCACTGGGTGGTCCCGGGCGGGTCATGATCGCGGCTTAAAGACAATTCGGAGCGCACGCCGCTCATCAACGGTAATTATCTACAACATGACACAGGACCATCAACAACTATAGGGCCGTGAGTCCGCGCTCGTCAGCGTCACCGGTGCCGCGGAGGGGCGTGGGACGGACGTTACTCTACTACTTCTACTACGACTAGCAAAACGAAGGCAATACTGCCCTTACCTCATCGCTCCTTTAGTGTATAGTGCGCGGACGGATTTGATCATACACGGTAACATACAACGCGCTGTGGACGGAATTATTGCAAAGATTTTCAAGTGGTAATTCGACTAACATACATATAACATTTAAATGACAGTGGATGGTTTCTTTTCTGACGAGTTTGTGTGTTGCGAATGCGACATTTGCGTTTTACAACATGACAGTGACTGCGACAACTGACAGTGACAGGATGGCATTTGAAATGTCGGAAATGGGCGACATCACCAGTGCCAGTGTCAACGGAATGGCTACAGAGTCAACAATCGCAAATCACACAGGTAAGAAAAACATCCAATGACAAGAGAGTACCGACCGACCAGCAATAATCTAAGAAAATAACATCTAAAACATGTAGCGTATTGCTTGGCGAATACATCTACACTAATATTATAAATAAGAAAGGTTGTATTTTTGTACCAAATTAACTCAAAATCTAATGGACCGATTTCAACAATGCTTATAACACTAAATTTTACATTAAAATGCTACATTACCTCTGAGTAGCACACAGACTATACGACTTTGATAAAACTGTGTTATTTTAACATTAACATGTATTTTAATCAATTTTTAAACATGATACCTACTAAACGAGAAGTTATGACGGTGATTATCGGAGTTTATATGTGTGCGCCATTTTATTTTACTCTATATTTTAAATATTTTGTGCTTTATAGTATCATATTTTAAAGGAACTTAATAACTTTGTTATTTAAGCGTTAATACGGCGTGGTCAAGCACGAGCAAACCAGGGTTTCTAAGATTCATTACAAAGGCGCGCAAATTATTTATTTATCGTTGGCTCGACTCGCGGTAGTCCGCGCTATCTAAACGCAACTTAACACATCGGGGCAGAATTCACGGAAATAAGTGTTACTTAATAATGTACTTATTTGGCGCTAGTTTGACTGTTTTTTATTCGATTTGATTGTTTATTTGAAACATTCAAGGTACCTACATATTTATGTTTTATGGCTTTATGATGAATTAGTTTCGATAATAAATCATCATTGCTAATTTTTGTTAACTTTTAAAGGTATATAAAACAGAGTCCGCGTTTTTTAATAGGTAGGTTAGGTACTTTAATTAATTGAAAATAGGGATTGTGAGTATTTAAAATACGGACCAATCAATGGTCCAAATATAATACCTACTTATCTACTTACATACGAACGATTAGATAAGATACACTCTATGTTTAAGAAGGTACCTAAGTATCCATACAAATGTCTCGTCTTTTTAAAAAATTAAATAATTCGTTAATACAATAAGGTACTCTTAAAACTAGGTCTTATGTCTTCTGGCCACTGTCCACGACTCACCACGACACAAACTACCCTGAATAACACTATTAACAGCGACCGCAGCTGAAGCCCGACACTAATTAACAATGGCCTCTTTCATTCTCTGAACCGCATTCACTCGGTACACTCGTAAAGGAGTGCGCACAGTACAACGACTCCACGACCGACCGACGCCAACGCGACTAAAACCTTGACAAAGCTAACATTCAATTATGAGCCTTATATCTTTGAAGGTAAGGTTGAATTTCGAACTTACACTTAAAAGCCCTGTACGGCTCGCCCTACACCCATAGCCGCTCCGTTTCGAGACCAACGCGTCGACGTTGCGTTGACGACTCACCGTAGACGAGTAGTCCACGCGTCGACCGACACAATGACGTAATGTAAATAGCGTCGGAGTTGAAACGGAGTGGAGACGGAGTCGAGTTGACGTCGATGAAGCGTTGATCGCGGAACGGAACGTCGGAGTTGAAACGGAGTGGAGTCGGAGTGGAGTTGACGTCGAGTTGGTGTAATGTGCGCACTCCTTATCTCTGTTAACTGCCTGTTATTAGGATGTGTTTCTTTTGCTTTGTTCTTAATTTAAAATGTCAAGTAAAAGGATAAGAAAATAGTTTCGTCGCTCAAAAACTGCCATAAAAATTTATTTAAGTAAATTAATTTTATTTTTTATTTCTTGTACCTCAAAACGTATCTCCTCTAGTCATAATATACAAAATACCACTCCACATTCACTCATTTCTGTATTCGCGGCATACTATCTTTCTTTGTCGGCTATAATATTTATATCATATACATAATATGTAGTAATTGATTAATATAATAATATAATTATCTATTTAATTATCGTTACGCTAATTTTATATAAATAATATAAAAAATTTACTGATCATACTCCAGTCCAACAAAAATTATGTAACGGTGTTTGAAAATGAAACAAAAGATAAGGAAAGTGAAGCACCCTGTAATTACGGCGGGATACTGAGCCGGTGAGCCTTTGGTTGTTCTTGTCTTCACCGTAGTAACGTTGATTATGTTTACTGTACCACGGCATTGCTATTACGAGTATTTCTTAAGGCATGTTCAGGTATTCGGTGCGCCAATATCTGTGCTCATTCAGTCGGAAACACTAAATAGGTCAGCGGCTGAATAGTGCGTGTCACCTCCACATTTACGTAAAAAAAGCTCCTTCGACACGACCGCGGGTTGACTCGCGGTATACATTTTTATACCCTTTTTTACACACTGGATTTATATTATTTGGTTAACCCTCAGATTAACATTCAGATAACACCCTTCCCAACTTACTAAATATATTCCTTTTTTTGTAAAAAAAATTGTCTGATAAACGAGCACATGAGCCACCTGATAGTAAGTTACCATGCTCCATGTACATCAGTAGTTAACCTGGAGCACAAAGAGTCAGGGACCCGAATTTTTTTCTGGAACTCCTAAGTTGCGACCAAAACACGTAACAGCATTTCACGATTGACGAAATGGACTTTAAAAATTCAAGCAGACGTAAACAAATACATATATGTGGGATATAAAAAGGGGGTTGGAAAAAGAGTTACCGCTAAAGCGATGCTCAGATATTCTATGTCTTTGCACCTGGTGTCAGAGAGACCCTCTTTCGCCATAAATTGTTCATCCCCGGGGCCGGGGCCGAGTGCAGACGCGGCAGGTACTAACCGTGCCAGGGCTATAAATCTACAAAACCAGCGCCCTTGTGTAACCATAAATAAGGACCACTTATCTTGTTTTGGATTTTTTCCTGTCAACCTGTTCTCGGGTAGCTGAGACATCCGGGTGCATTGAAATGAACTGTGTTTTCCGATTCCGTTCATTTCTTTAATCAATTACAAGCAGTAAGTATAATAACGAACCGCATCTACTTAATGCTATTACACAAAACATAAGAAGATTACAATTACTTAATTACCTACACTATTAAATTAGATAAATGTCTATAGGTAGGTACTTACTTAACTCCCTAACTACATTATTTACAGCTGTGTTACTGTTCCCATGGCAACTAGAATTAAGATGGCGATGTTTACCGCGCTTTCACCGCCTTCCCGCCCCATTGATTAGGGTGCATTGTAAAATCACTTTCGTTGTGATTGCCTCAATATTTGACCGACCAAATTTTAAATAAGTATTTATTTTATTTATTACCTCCCTAGTTATTGTTTAAATGCTATATCGAAATAAAATATATGTCCTTACTAACTATGAAACATAAAGTGTAAAACGAACGTGTGAGATCTAAATAGATTAAATAGGCACAAGAATGATTTAAATCCTTAGAATAATCAATTATTTTATGTTACATTATGTTATCTTGTTAGCGGATGGTAGCTACGAGGCTAGGAGCACTAGAGATCGCCGATCTCGACGAGCCTAATAAAATACATTATCTTAGAATAATGACATATAGAAACGAAGTCCGCGCGGCTACTTTGACAACATTAAATGTGAGTAGTAAATGTCACCAAACGCCGGCCAGCTCCGTAGTCTTCAATCACAATGCACGGCAAACGCGTCTCGCGGAAAAAAAATAATTATGTCGATTTGTGCGCTTAAATTTTGTCACAACACATTTGAAAAACAAAAGAAGTGTAATAACATCACTTTTCACAGGTAATCTTTCAATATTTCATAATATCTTTTATTTAATTAGGTTTAAATAAAAACGTTTTGTTTCAATACTCAGTGTTGCCCAATTGTGAAAATAAATTTTCCCATTTTAAGTGACGAGTGATATACGGCTTAGTCGTGGAGAAGTATATTGGAAGCCAACCAAAAATACACGAATATGTTCAAAACATTTTAATAATGAAGTACATTACCTGTACCTGTACATTACACAGGTTGGATCGTGTAGATTGCGTGAAAATGCTGTCCCTGTTATAATTATTGAAGTTGTTAGATATCCATTAATATTTAAATTATTATTATTAGTTATTATTATTATATCATGCCTAATGTCAATGTCATTTTCATCTTCATTTTATTGTTGTTTTCACAGATACAGTAGTTCACAGATATAATATGGTCCATAGAGTAGTAAATCAACAAAGCCCATTGTTTTTTGTTTTTTCACAGAGTATATTTAATATTGGAACAAAACTTTTTTACTCAATGCTGTTATTAAAATATACAAAGTTCCTGTGTTCATGCTTATGTTCAGATACGTAAAAGATATTATGTAAAAAAATAAATAGTAAAAAAAAATGATGTTAATATTTTCTTGTATTCGTTTCATATTTAAATAAACATTCTCGTAATATAACAATTTTACATAACCATACCCATACTTTACCACACAGCTATTTATGTAGGTATTATTGCTAAAAACAAATTCTTATCAGCGGCCGAATCATTCCCCACTTGCGGGAAACTGCACTTCCCTGGCAACCATTAAACATGTATAAAAAAAAGAAAAAAGAAAATTAGTGCTTCACTTTTTAAAGAGCGCTTGTATGAAGACTGTCATTCTATATGTCATTATTCTAAGTACATTATATAAGTTGGCGCAATTCGGCAATCATCCGACCTATTTATAAGAACGTTAGCCTTTGTCAGTAGCATTCATCTTATTATAAAATTTATGACATTGAGATGTAGCTTTTAAGACATAAATGTTTACTGTGTAGCCTATGGCGAATAACCCTTTCAGTGAGGTCCTACTAATAGTTGTACACTACGTCTACGCTGTAACTAAATGTCAAACTCATTTGAGAATGAGGAGATTGAGATTAGAGCCTAGATTGAGATAATTATTTATCCTTAGAAGTAAATAAAATGAGTACTTACATTAGTAAAATCGATATTTTTATTGTAATCAACTGAAACATACATGTATAACTAAGAATGCGAGTCAGTTACCTACCCTAACAATTATGTTGTTTACTCGTAGCTACAACAAGTTTGAAGCAAAGTGATAAATACCCGACGTGAGTACCTTTTACGAAATCTCTGTATTTCGGAACGCGAGTATAAAATCTAGCGCGGCCGGACCCGGAGCCGAGCGCAGTTCAATTCGCCTTCGCCCGGCAGTGCCTCGCGAGCCGTCGGACGGGGACGACGTTTTGCGTGAAACGAGGAGTGGTTCATTGCACTCCCATCACAAAAACAATTTAGTCGGATTAGATTCACTTAAATAATCCGTTACTTTAGTTTTAATGACAGAAACATTGAACATACTAACTAGTATTTCCAATTTACTGTTCAAATAAAGAGTAGTGATTGGTTAAAGTGTTCAGGATGCTGAGGGGCCGGTAAGCTGCTGTTATTTCTTTCTATTTAGTGATAATGCAACTTGTATCGGTAATAGTGCGCAGCCCAAACGCGTGCCGGGATTTGTTCGCCAATATTAGATAATTGGGCGCTTGACGAACGTAGGGGCTGGAGTCTAATCAATGGTTGTTCTGTTTGGTGGATAAAATGAATCCACTGCGCAAATTGTTAGTAAACAATATGTTCTTCTAAGAAGGCAGATCTGTAATAATAATGGCAACTAAATGTATCTAAATCATTAGATGTGTCTAAATCATAAGATACATCTAGAAGGCATTATTATTACAAACGCATTTATTTCGTGATAATGTTTGGTTCTTTTTAATCATTACACGCTCGTTTGACTTGAGTCTTGACACTGAGTTTCAAAGCAATAAACTAAAATGTTCATCAAATTCAAAAGCTATCAAATGTATATCACCCACCTAAATAATCACAGATAATTTCACAACCGATTGTAGTTAATATGCAGTGTTGTAAAATTGGCGCCCAACGTGGGTCCAGTTGATCGCGTGCCAGAGCTTGGCTGTAAGTTCTTTATGTTGAACTTTAATATTACTCATTAGTGAATTATGTAAAATAAAATGAAATTTTACAATAGGTATACGTTTCAACTTGTAGTATATTTTTAAAAACCCATAACGTTTTTTGCCCAGTTGATAGTTAGACGGCCAGCAAATTCAGGTGTTCCGGGTACGATTCCCTGCAAATGCCGATATTTTGTAACGGATAAATGTTTGTTCTCGGGTAGTAGTAGTACATTTTCTTATTTTGTCGATGCTACCCGTGACATGCAAAATTCTAGTGCGGATGTATAGCGTGTAAGCGTTTATTGATATTAAAAAGTCGATACTCAAATATTACTTAGAAGAAAACTTAGCGTGCGTTCGTTGAACCACAGCGTAAATATGGAACTGTTCAGTGTACGTGCTTGTGTAAAAACATAAAGTCGGTTATACAAATTGCTCACTTATAATAAAATATTTCTGTAATTTTAAATAATACTAAATAGGTACATTTTAATATTTTATTATAGATACACATATAGTCGTACGTGAACGTGGTTAGGTTAAAGTAAATTTTAGTTTATTCAAAAAGCTTTAAAAATGTTTTAATAACGATATAATTATTACCTTCACAAACCACAATTTGTGAAGTGATCACAATAAGTCGGTAATTAATAGAATACAGACGGAATTACGGATTTGGGGAACTGGCGCCCGACGCGGGACCAGCTAACAAGATTATTTTGATCAAAACTTTTACTGTATCAATGTTAGCTACTTACGTTGTAGATTTTCACCTATAATTATAGAAAAATTGTATTATTATATTTGTCATTCACACAAACGTATATTTGCAACATCTTTATCCACACATAATCTTAATAAAGCGAAAGGATACCAGGATACCATGAAAATCAGCAAACAGTACTTACTTCCGCACGGGCCAAACCACGAACAATAGCTAGTGTTCTATATAAACTTGTGTTAGTTATCTTTCTTATACTGACATCGTTCTCAGCCTGTACATAACCCGAAATATGGAGCTGAGCGAGGCGGACCGATAATAATGTTCGGATTTATTCAACATGAACACGGGTGAGTGGGTCGCCGGCCTCACGCAGCCTGTGTACCTTATCTACGGAGCCATAAATGAAACCATTTCTCAACGCATGAATTGACTTCATGTTTTTTCCAGAATTTCGGTAGACGACTTTAATATTCATACATTCTCTTGAATACGGCGGTGTTTACTCAGCCGTATTCAAAAGATAAGCAGGCAACAAATAGTCATATATGGTCACTGCAGAATTAATGATTGTTGAATGTTTATACCCTCAGACATGTGTAGCACTGATCATACTGCCCATTACGGAAACATGAAGGAATAATAAATAAACTATTTATAGTTACTACTATTTATTAATACGGATAACACGTGTTTCCTATTTGTAGGTGGTCCCGGGGGCATTGCTCCGAGCGCTGTTAGAGATAATTTAACACAATACAAGTTTTCGCACAATGTTTCATACCCTAATTTGTACTACCTCACACAATCTTCTATCACACCTCCACGATTGTACTTCGCACTTTCACTCTGTCGTTTCGTGACTTTCGAAAGATCATCTATCATATAAATATCTTGACACAAACGTAGAGACATCAGAAAGATTGAATTTTGATTGTGTTAAAAAACAAATCTGAACGAAATCCAAAGTCACTTCGTCGTCAAAACCACAGCCAAACAAATAAGTGCCTCAATTAGAGGTTAAACTTAAGAGCCTTCGTTTGTACATACAAAACACCCTTTTTACTGCAAACATAAGGTCGAATGTAGCTACATGACGCAGGCGACGCTGGTCCTACCCCGTAGCTAGCTGTAACGAGGTAATTACTACACGTCACTACATTCATTTTTCCCAGAGCGGCGCACAGCCTCTGGAGTACATATAGATGAACCGTCGGCGGCGGGTGAGGAGGCTCGGTGGTTGTATAAATGCTCAATTAACGACGGAAAGCCGCGCATGTCCCACATCTTTAAAGTTCTCTCTCTGTGGATTTGGTTTTCTCTTTAGCAGTTAATTTGTTTTGTGCGTCCTTTTTCACTGTATGTTCTTTTATTTTTATAGTTTATCATTATACCTACCTATTTAAACAATAATAGTAGTTAATTAATGGTATCAGGTGTTAATTCGCGGAACTCCATTATAACATAGCACGAAAGAAGTTACTTGCATGAAAGTATACATAATATACGAGTACACCATCATAGGTGTTTTATCGTGGATTGTAAAATGTAGATTAGTTTTTATTTAGTTAAGAATAATGGTTAGTTTGTCGTTTAGTGAAGAATGTTTAATGACAAAAGAACTTTGTTCGCATAAAACAGGAATTAGCCAAAAAATGTTAACAAAATGAAGCAGCCAACTCTTCCTACGACGAGTGTCGTGCTATCTGTAGTACCGCGCCGCGGGGTCGTGCGTCGTGAATGAAGAACCCGATAACGTCCGATCAAGAGTCCCGGGGGGACGTGACAAATGTGCCGCCCGCCACCCGCGCGGGGACACCCGAGGGTTATGTCTCTATTAATAAGGATAACTTAGAAATTATTTATTAGAAGAACATTGTTAAGAATATAATGAGCTTGAGACATACCTCTTATATTGATTCTTCTCGATAGGCTTCGGGCCTTCGTCCGTGCCTAATCTCTTGGTCATCTCAGCTCTCTACTAGACCACTGAACGGTGACATGTATACGAGTATTAAAAACCTATGTTGTGCTACACTATAATCTATCGTTATACCTAACAAATGATGACGAATAATATGTAAACAGACTTGGCCTTACTCAGTAGGTAGGTACTGGTAACACCGACATTATTATGTAAAGCTGAATAAAATCATATAGGAATATGTCTCAGTACATTTTTTAAGATGAACAGTGTATAGTGCGGGAAATGTTTCCAAACTTTCACAATTCATAATAATCTAGATCGCTCGGTTCCTTGCTCGTCTCCGTTATTGTCTTTCAAAATAAAAGGTCTAAGAGAGTAGGTATTTAGAGAAGTTTTGACTGACGTTAGAAAGAAGAAAGAAAGAAAGAAAGACGATATATTTATCGTCTAGTCCTATCGTCCAGACGCTCTGAAATAAATGATATTTGATTTTATGAATAAAGAACTCAATAACTCGTAACCTGTTCACTCGCTTCCGGGGGGACTCCCCGTCGGCGCGCCCCTCCGCCCTCCTCGCGGTCTCTGCGACTAATCAATTGCCGACCGAGTTACGAAAAAAGGGCTTAAGAACCGACTGTACTGAAATTGTATAATTGTATGGTTTTATGTAAGTAATATGTAAACATTGCTAAGTATTTGAGTCAAGAACTAGTGACGTCGAATTACCACGGCAGTAGCGACGAATTTATTTGTGAATTTTTTTCATCCTAAGACGCAAATGACCCTCCGCAGTACGTCACCGAACAATGCCAGTAATACTCCGTGCAGCTCAGTTCTCGTAGCCTTTGTCTCGGCTACAGCGCTACATTGAAAGCTCATACTCGTAGCATTTGTAGCCACACGCTACGCCGTAGCATGGCGTAGCTCTATTGTCCTTACGCGCTAAGACGTTTAAAAGTTAAAAAAACCCTAGGGTTGCTATGAACTCGGTTCTAATTAGATTACATCCCTAAAAGTTTAAATGAGGGCTCTTAACCCAATAAAACGAACTCCGTAGGCGCAAATTACTGCGTGCGCCCTGGCTTGTCGACGTGACAGACAGACCGATAGACTGTTGCATAACACAGGTCTGATGGCGAGGCTCCGCGCGAGGGTCGTTCACCCTCCACGCGAGGGCTGGGCACTCGCATCGCGACCGATTGTAAACCTTAATCACACCGAACACAGTTTTAAATGACATATACGTTTATCGCGGACTGGGGGAACCTCAATTAACACGGAATCTGTAACTGAACTCTGATAGCATGTAGCGATGGGTCATTTTCCCGTGCGTGAATTCATGGTTTTCATTTTCAAAAAAGGAAACTCAAAATGTTTGGATGGCTGTGGACGCAGGTTGTTATGATAAAAATACTCGGAGATTCTATAATTGCTTTGGCTGCAATTTATGGCGTAACGTTGCGCTCGTTAGGTTCACTTTGTGTGCAGAACGTGACCGTAAATAACATAAATACATGAATATTTATAACACGCACACCGGGAGACAGGTGAAGGTAAAGTAAACACTAGCACCTACAGAACCTACTTCTGCAGAGAATGTAGCTCACTGGGATTATGTAAGGTGTACGATTCCCAGATAATATCTAGGTATTAAAGCTGTAGCCTCGCTGCCTCCTGTAGCAGGAAGTATCAACCTCAGAGAAGCTCGTCGTACAAGATTAATTAATAAAGTAGCTACTTAATTAATTAAGGGCATCTCTAGAGTATTTCATTGTCTACCTACTACAAGGAACTGAGTTTAAACAAGACATTTAGAATAGAATAGAATATGTTTATTTTCGAATTGAGTTTAAATTTCAGTTCTCGGTCTGGGTATTTATTCTCATTTTTCTTTGCTATCCATGGACCCACTGCACAGGAAATCCTAACATGTCTATTAAACTAATAATTAAAATATATTAAAACGATACTATTGAATATATATTTGGAGGAAATAGCGGACTTAATACTAAAATAATCGTCTAGCAGACAACCAATTCAATAACCAACACATGTAGTTGATCATCTAGTGGGCACGCTAATCTGTTTGCAATACAATTCCCGGTAGTTCCGGACCGCTACCAACGCCGTCGCCGATGGATATGTCGACATACACAAGGATCGAGCAGGAGGCAGCGTAGCGACGAGTTACAACGGAGCAGTCGCCGTCAGCCGGAGGGGCACTATCGTTGCTAAATCCAATTTGCTCCCTCCGCAGCTCCGCGCGGCGCCCCTCGCACTCGCCTCCCGTCAGCGCTGCATTTGAATTTTATATTGAACATCGACGCAAACAATGTTTTGACGGTGAATAACGGCTCTTCATGGTTATCACATGTGACAATAAGCGCCATCTTACATTAATGGATTTCCACAGGAAAAGGATATTTTATATGAAGAAGTTTACTATCATCATGGTAAAACTTGCCATGAAGAATCGAGGATTTAAAAAAATATCTAGAAATGATCGACCTTGTATGAAATGCTCACGAACAGTTGTCATTTAGCAATATCGTTGAATCACTATAGCAATTTTGTCGACGTGAGGTCATTTTATCATTGAAAGACAACGTTGATCATAATTATCATGAAACTAGTTCCATTGAATTTTTGTAGAATATCGTTTTGTAATTTATCAAAGCGGGTCTGCCAAACCTCCTAATACTGCTGTGTCTGTGTCCAGCTTGAAGGATGTTGCGAACGACGAACAAGTTGTACCTAAATGAAAATATCTTATTTCCAAGGAAAACATGATTTAATCAATCGGTAATATTTGTAAACTTAAAGAATAAGTTTCCCGGGTTCGCTAGTAGTACTTATTGTATATGTATAGGAAACTGAGGTGTATTACAACGAGAATAGTCTTTTGCTACTCGGTACCCAGTAAACCGCAAAACATCCATCAACAGCGAGCACGTGTGTCGCCCGGGGCCTTAAAAGCAATGTATTCTGTGTCAGTAATTACACCAGCGCCGGCGTCCCTCGCACACTTCAACTGGAACAACAATACTTGAGCTGCGCGTGACAGGCGAGCGCGGGGCGCGGGGTGGCCGCCGCGGGGGGCAGGATGCCACTCGTCGTCAGCCAAGACGACCTTGCACGTACTGTCCTAGTCAATCTGCTGAGGATCAGGTTAATGTGACATGTTTCCCCCTATACATATTTATATGCTGATCTGAAAATAAGCTAGAGAGATATTCTAGCAACATCGCCAGAATTTATTGAGTCCTTCCATTCGGAGTACCTCCGGTCCCGGTCGTTATTGTCAAGATGCGATCAAGCCACGTTGGAGACCTTTTAGTAGGAAGAGAACTCCCGACATTCAGGTTGACCAGTAAATAATTCCTTCATCTATTCATATTATATTCGCACAGGATAGTTATACAACGAGGAAGCAGAGCAGATTTGGTCCAGTTGGTCTTCAATAAGGAATACTTCCTTGCTCTAATCTTAGCGACAAAATGTACAACCCCGTGTTCGTAATGTACCCTGAACAACATACGAGAAAATGACGTGGTCCCTTCTTTTAGAGATAACTGTGCTCCGTACCACCTAATGAATCCAGGCACTGTGACAGAATTCGTTACCTACCTGACCAGCCAGTCTCCTCCTAGAATCCGCAGTACATACATTTAAAGAATAAGTTCTTTCTCCCATATTATGTTTTATCAGAAACCCCTTCGGCGCTACTAGCGTTCCCGACTTAACAGCAGTTAGCAGGTCTACGTCTTGGTCGGTCATAGTCTTAAAAAAGTGAATTCACAGCAAAGCAAGTATTAACTCGTTCAAGACGATATTTCATGGACCCACACGAACATCCCTCGTTTCTTGCTCGACGGTATCGCTTTGCATTTTTAACGTGCAACGTTGAGTGACTGACTCGCAGACAGGCCAATGAGGCCAACCACCGCGAGGATTTTATGTTAATATTTTAGCGCCGTTGTTAATAGGTTCCTTTGTCCTCGCGTCTCGTGCTTCACGGGGTTTCTGGCTTCGATTCGTGGAGAAGGATTACATGCATGTTACCCGCGACAAACATCATTAACAAAGCTCTATCTATACATTTAAGGACATATTCTTCGTTAGGGCTCAATTTTGAGGCAGATATTTCATAATATGAAAGTTCATAACACTAATACGCAGCCAAGTAAAAAGAGTGTCGGTGGGGATTATCCTATGTAACAGCCCGCACCGCGGCAACCAGTCGCTAATGAACTGACGAAGCGCCGCACCAGGACCCGCCGCCCGCCGCCCCCCGGCCCGGCCAGTGTCGCTAACTTGGGGGTTTCCCCCCTAAATTTGGGGGGATAAGTTAGATGGGCATTTGGGCATACCATAGGTGAACAATTTTTTGACGTATTTTTCACGACATACCTTTTTTTAGGGGAATTCGAGATGACGCTAGGGGTCATGGATGAATCCAGTGAGGATCGGTAGAGGGTTCGGTGGCCAAGTTTTTGAGCCGCCCGAAGGCCTCCAACATAGCCTAATGACTGTTATCTAACAATAATAACCGGGGCCGACGTCTTAACGTGCCCTCCGAAGCACAGTAACAATTTCTACTGTGGTAACGCTCAAGAAAATTTTGTCGGCAAATACTCGCACTATACAAGGTGATTTTTTAGTCAGTTAGAATATTAATAGGGGGTACTCAGTATTCGATTCTCGTTCCAAATATGTCATAAAAAAGGGTGCTTAAATTTTGACGTTAATTATCCATTACAAACCGATAATGTAAACATACTCGACCGCGCGGTATAAACAAGGTCATTAACCCGGCCGCTGAGTCACCGGCGGGCCGGTTTAGTACCTACACAGCTGTTCGCCATGCATTCCGCGTATTTTTAGATAATCTTGATTGCCACTTTTGAAATAATTATCGTGTAGAATTTTGACTTTATATTTTTAATCATTACCTATGACCATGTTCTTTCATGTCCTCGAGTATAGCAAATGAATTAAAAATCAACTTGTATAATTAGGTACCTACATAAAAATAGCAAACGAGAGCACAGCGCAGCTCACAACGATTGAGCAAGTATAATAAACGAGTCGTAATTAAGAGTGCGTTCAGCGCCGCGGGATATTAAAACGCAGACGCATCGCCATAGTGCGCCGAGCAATCGTCCCTAGACTGAAAAAAAACACTTCTTGGGGGGCTCCGGCTTCAGTTGAATAGGGCACGTGTCGCTCATTTCCCTCTGCCTAACCTGGAGTTGTGATAAACATTGAAAACAATGAACGTGACTCTCAAAGAGCACAACGTCTTTCACGTGGCGGGTTATTCTTTTCGTTGCCGAGCGGCTGGAAGGTAAACAACATTGCAAACTTTTATTTTACAAATAATACAATTTGTGACACGGACGCCATTGCGTGATGTTGGTCGAAATAATAAAATATAAGTAGTTAGGTATATTTTTTAGAAGAATTTTAGTTTAATGTAGGTACAAGTTTTTGCCTCATGTTTACGTGACATCAATGTAAAAGATTTACAAATTGGTAGCTCCGGTTTAATCAAGCCACCCAAATCTACAGGTACTCACTCGCTCCCCTTTAATCCCGCAATGCCAAAACACCCCGACCGCCTCCTTGTTTTTTTTATAGTAAACGTTCGGGGTGCACACTGGTTACAGAGTAAACAAAGGGTAATAATTGTCAATACATTATACAGCCAGACCACCCGAAGAGTCATTAAAGTATTGCAGGGTTGCAATTCCCTACAATAAGTACTTAGGTAACTGGATAAGAAGACGTTGTTTTGTTGAATGTTTAATAGAATTTTTACTTTATATTTTTAATCATTACCTATGCCTATATTGTATCGTCTAGTATGTCAAGTGAAAAAAAAACAGTATATAATAAATCTTAATATCATAATACCTATTCAACTCAGTAACAAAACGATAAAACCAAAATTAGAAACTTTGAAAAACCCCACGACAAATGAAACCGTTGCAATTACAAAGATCTTGAAATGAACAGATCTTCATAAATATAATTTATGAATAGTAAAACTGCATTACATCATTTTGGAAAAGAGCTGATACTTCTTTTACAGATATCTTCCATATTCCATTTACCATGCATAGATGATCTTCCATGTACAGATAGCGATAATTTACAGATTTATTACATGTGTAGGTCTATTTATTGATTGTACATACCAAAGTAGCAATTCACAAAACAAAGATATGAATTGTATAAGCACAATACGAACGATTTCTTTTTAACCCAAAGGAATGAAAGGAAAATCGTGTCTAGAAGAAATTGGGGTAGCGTGTAAACAGTACACATAAAATATAAATAACAGTAATATGAAAATGAAGGAAAATTAAACAGGAATTAATGCTTTTTAAGACCTTTTTAAAGAGCGTTTTACTTTTCATACTGATCTTAATTGAGTCGGCCACTTGCCATGAGGTGGGATGTAGTGACGCATTAACTTATAAATGAAAAATAATACTTTAAACAATACAAAGTTGACATCCAAAATGTTAGTCGACATGATGACGACACACCGGTTTCAAACTAACTACATTGTCGAGTTTTCTATACCTAGGAATTATTTTTAATATATTTCCGTCTAGGTATTTCATTATATTATGTATTTCAAAACGTGGGAAGAGATTGTGCTAAAATAGTAAGTTGCTTAGATCTCGATATATGGCCAATTAAGGGCATCGCTACACCTAAAGCAAACATTATCAGTATCGTTATATATATCGTATATCAGTTATTTATCACATTACGTATCAATAGTTTTTATATATCATGGTCAATTCAAAAATAGACGCGACGGGGCGATAACGTCGGATCCAAAAATATATATAAATTTTATATCAACCCTTCGATGGTTATAAGACAACATAACTAACTTATTACAAGTTGCCAGTGTTGTCAAAGGAGCCCCTCCTTCGATAAAAGGGACGTATATTCGCAATGAGCAATAGTCACAGAGGAGGAACAACAGGGGTCCGGCAACGAGCCCTTAGGGATGCCGAAGCATTTTATTTACCGTGCATATGGAATACTTCATAGTACATTTTCTCGAGGGGCTGTGAAGGGTATAATGCATTTCTTTGAGAGGACATTTCTTTGATGCTGCAATGACGTAACGTAAGAGAAAGATTACAAGGAACATTATGAAACAGCCATTAAACGATCGTTAGCAATATGTTGGTTTGTTGGGAAAATGGAATTATCGATATTAAACTGTTTTTTTTTACGAGAAACACTTTTCATATTAAAAAAATATTGGTTCATTTGATATCTGTACTACTTATTATTAACGTAATATAAAAACGAGTTATTATTAATTATTATTATTATTGTCTTTTACAATCGCAGCTTGTTAATAACTCAACCACAGCGCCACCTGGCTCACACAAATGAAAAACTCAAATCATTTTAATTTTTTAATTTTCTCTACAATAAGGCTCTACAATAAGGCTAATTGTAAAAAATTAAATGCTCTTACACTACACACACACTCTTAATAAATTTAGCAATAGTTTAAAGATTGGCTAGCCTGTAATATTTTAGATCATAATTCTTTCCAATGTCAACAAAACATAGATGTATGTGACATTTATATATTTGCATTTATCACTGTTTCGCTAAGGTGCCTTTAATACTGAATTTTAGATTTGAAGTAGGTACATAATTATGTAAACGATTGTTTTCAGATGAGATGTGGACGACTATGGACAGCGGCGGGGTGGGCGCGGGCGCGGGGGGAGGCGGCGGCGGCGGCGGCGTGCGGGTGGCGCCGTGCGCGCGCGGCAAGCACTCGGCCACGCTGCTGGGCGGGCACGTGTACGTGCTCGGCGGGCGCGGCGCCGGCGGCTGCGTGCCGCTGCGGGACTTCTGGAGATACTGCCTCGGTGAGAACCGCACACACGCTGCCATCACATTTATTCAAAAGAATACTTTAATCAAGGTAATTTGACATAGGCGCGTAATACCTATATAAAAATATTTAATTCTCATTCGTATTTTAAACTATGCAAACGCTGAACTGCCTGTGCTGCAAGCTTGACGAGTTCTCACTCAGCAACTCTAAAGTTTAAATCTCTTTTAACTCCTTCTATGCTATTAAAAATAGAATTTTCTATGTTGAGTTATTATCTCTGAGTACATCTCTCTCCGCCGCTCGCCGCTCGCCTACCGCCGCTGTCCACTACAGCAGCTGTTCGCCGTCCACTCCGAGAGACTTAATTAGGTCGAGAGATCGAGAGACGATTGATTCACGAGGACCTATAAGGATTTGCAGCGACTATTCACTGGATTGCGACGTAGCCCTGATGCTTGAAAAATGTTGGAGATTCTTGTTAATCAGTACACTTATAGCTATATTTCATTCGATCATTATTATGGATTAGTATAATTGCTGCTGTTGAATAACAGATCGATTTACCTAGTAGATTTTTTATGTGAGTCACCTGGACTGGACCGCCGTCTTAGGTGATTACCAGCCTGTATATAAAACAATCTTATATCTACATTTAATAAAACTTTAAGTAATCGATGTATATGTTTAAGTTATATTAATATAACGATGTACCTATGTATATAAGTTATATAAGATTAATTCGCGTACTTAGTAAAGATAACAAACAGTTTGTCGAGTGATCAGTTTGTTTGTGCACTTGTTCCCGATAATCTCAGAAACGTCTTGATCGTTTTGGTAGCGGGTGCCACGGTGTCTTGGGGTAACATTTGATGTTTGTTTTATTTCAATCGGTTCAAAAATAAAATAGATCATTACAACACTAAAGAATCGCGTCTAAATTTAAACTTAATTTCGAGTATGCGTATATGTTTCGCGAAGCGAAGCGTGGGCACTTACTTAAATAAAATATAAAAGGGTCGACAACCCAGTTAACTCGGAGATGAGGATATTGACCATTACATATCTCCAGTGTCACGGATATGCATGGGTGATATAACCAACCACCATGACTGATGTTATAGAAATAGCGGTTTAAGTACATAACATTGGATTCTAAAATGTGCTAAGCTATGCCAAGCTATTAGTTTACGATGTATGCCGTTCTCATCAGCCGGGAGCTCTGGCGTGGAGGGAATGTGATTGCGTCACGAACGCAAACAGTCTCGACGTGATATGGGTTTTGAATATTGATAGAGGGCACTTTGTCACGACTCAGCAAAGTGCTAGGCTTGGATGTAACGATGTAAGAAGCTCCTTCTATTCTTTATCAATACTCTGTTTATAATTTTCCGTACAACAATCTAACGAAGAAATCACCTTAATAGTTACCGTCTGTTATTAGGCCTAGTAACGTTACAAAACAATATAAGATTGTAACGACAATTAATAGATCGATATAATAAACCATCGATGTAACGTGTTCGATGTCATGAACTTCGATGTAATGTAATACGATGTGGCGTATGGCGCCACATCACAATGTTGTGGCTTTTTGACAGCAGGACCTAGGCAACGGGCTGGAGAGTTGTGGATAGACAGAATATTCGAACGGCCGTAAGCCTAAGCACCTTAACCTTCCTGTTAATGGTATGAGTGTGCTTTGTGTCCAGCGAGCGGCCGCTGGGAGCGGCTGGAGGCGCGCGGGGAGCCGCCGCCCTCGCTGCAGGAGCACACGGCCACGGCGCACCACGCCAAGCTGTACGTGTTTGGTGGCGAGGCGGGCGCGCTCTCCAACGAGACCCCGCTCTGGATATACGACACAGAAGTACCTAACATCTACTATTTGCAGCTGATAACAAAATGTAAAGACCTGTCGCTAGAACTACAGATTCTTGGAGCCTCGTCTATCAAGGCACATTCAATTGTGACTAATTCCACATCGATTGGTTCCATGGGAAATCTCCACTTAGTCGCAGACTGTAGGACAAACTACCTTCTGAGGTAGTTTCCAGTGAGCCATGATATGGAATTCTTCATAGAAAGTAAAAAGATTTCAGGGCCAGTGTTCTAATGACACGTGTGTTATTTCGTCGACCTTTCAGCCCCTAGACGAACGTAGGTAAGTAACTAAAGATAATGTTGCGATAATGTTGTAACGTGCGTGTATAGTGTGGTCAGGGAGAATTCAACACATTTATATTATTCGCTTTATTGTTTTTATATTATTACGATTAGGTACATAATTTGCCTATTCTTCATACCATCCGATCGCAGACTGCCGCAAGGCACACCTACGCCGATTAAAACCCTACTGAGCGCGTCTTTAGACTCGTTAGGCACATTACAGGTGAAGCATTAAGTACACGTAAGATAATGTTTGTCTTGTGGTGGTCAGCTACAGGTGTGGCGCAAGCTGGCCGGCGGCGGGCAGTCGCAGTACTCGACGCTGCGGCGGCGGGGCGCGCGCGGGGGGCGGGACGCGCGCGGCGCGGGGACGGGCCCGCGCGGCCGCCGCGGACACTCGGCGCACGCGCTCAAGGACTGCCTGCTCATATACGGCGGATACAAGGACTTGAGAGGATCCACCAACGAGCTGTGGGCTTTTCACTACGGTACGTTGGGTAATACAATTTTTATGGTAGACACCCGAGCACTTGGGCCAAGGGTCATGAAGATGGTGAGTTGTCACTGCCTCCATGCATCACCACATAAATCTTCGTAATGCCGCCCAGGAGTGAAGCGATGATTCCGCATATTAGGTAACAGAATCTCCAGTGCTGGAACCAAACTAAGTACCATAAACTTTGATAAGTAGCCACATAGATAAGGAATAAATCGGATGCTGTCGGGATTCAACTGGTCTCTGCAAGATCTGGTAATTTTTCCATGTGATGTGAATCGTCGACCCATTGGGGCGTTGGTATGGTCGCAGAGTCGGAGTCGTGGCACCAGGTGCGCACGGCGGGCGCGGGCCCGGCGCGGCACCGGCACGCGGCGGCGCTGCACGACAACCGGCTGTACGTGCATGGCGGCCAGTGCGACCTGCGCGAGTGCGCCGACCTCTGGCACTACGACACCAGTGAGTACCTCCTCCCCCGCCTTTACGCCACGCACTCGCTAACGCTTTGCGCCAAGACGCAACGCATTTTGTAAAATCGTAATAAGTAAATCTAGGGTAAAAGAACGTACGGTAGCAGGGCTGTAGCAAGTCGAATTTGAGGGCGGAAGTAAAGAAATTATAATCATAATTGATCTGCCCTAACTGAAGCACGGACTCCTAAATCAATCACCTTGTATATGTATATTACTGACCTGTAGGTTTCGATACCTATTTCTACAATTTTTTTTATCTCAAACTACAATTTAATTATGGTAGGGGAGCCCGTGGTGCTAAATGGGGATTTACTCGAGCGTCACAGAGACCTATTGGGTTGCAAAGCTTAGATGATAAGAAGAAAAAAATGTTATATGATATATACCTTTTCATCGGTGGGGGAAGCGGCTATAGATTTTTAAATATGTAAAAAAAAACTGATGCATGGACATCCTCGAGCGCGTCAGATATTGATAGCATCAATGCCCTACGTATTTTTAATAATGTACGTATGTTAATCTGACCGTTTGCATGGTGGGGGTGGTTGTATGTAAGGGTTGAAAATGAAAAAAAAAAAAATTTTATCGAGCGCGTCAGATTTTCTAAGGGAGTGTTAAGTGCACCAAAAATAAGCTCTCATTCACTAATCTGACGATTTCGATGGGACGCAAACTCGTGGCCATTCTCATAATATGCAAAAAAAAATCGCCATTTTGACATACTCAAGCGCGTCAGATTAAGATATATATGGTTCATCTTTATGTTCTAAACGTACTGTCTCATAATCTGACGATTATCCAGAGGGATTCGCCTAATCTGACAAAAAAACGGTTCACCCTAAAGGCCATCCCTGCAATTTCCCGCTAATTCCATTCCTGGGCGCTTAAAATTGTACTTATGACATTTATTTTGAGCTCGCGGAGTTCAAAGAAATAATATTTCTATGCATTTGAGCTCTCCCAGCTCAAAAGTCTGATAGAAGTTTCATAGAACACTATTTTTGGAATTTTCAAACCGCAATAACTTTTGAATGGATCAACCAATTTTCACGCGGTTGGCGGCATTCGACGCAGTTTTATCATCCTCATAAGTAATTTAAAAGTTTTAATTGATCGAACCAAAAATTTCGGAGTAATCCCGAAAAAACACTTTTTCGGGTTTCTTTCGTTCACGATATCTCTCGAACGAATCAACCGATTTTGACCAACTTGGTGGCGATCGACGTGGTTTTTCAAGCTCAAGGGCGGATTAGTTTTTGAAGTTGATCGATAAAGCCGTTTAAAACCACTTTCAAAAAAATTTTTGCTGGAATATGGTGATGGCGTCATGACAGCAGAAACTGGAGTGGGGACGGAGTGAGAGAGTAATAGATAGAGAAAGAGTGAGAGAGGAATAGAAACGCGGAGAAGGAAATATAGGCATCACGCAGCTGCACGCATTTAACTTTATCGACGATTTTTTTGTTATTTCGGCTTGCGGAAATCGTCAGATTATATATTTTTCGTTATTCTTGAATTATTTCCTTCAAAATAAAAAAAAAATTAACTACGCTCGAGAATGTCAAGATGACGTTTTTTTTTTACAACTTTGCTGCCCTCCCCTTTCTTTACGTCACTCTCAAATTGTCAGATTAGTGGAATATACACTTTTTAGGAGGTAATTAACTCACCCTACCTTAATCTGACGCGCTCGAGAATGTCTGATGATCAATTTTTTTTTACTAATCTGATCCTGTATCCTTCACGGGCGGCCTTATATATGAGGCTCATTTTTGGTGGAGTTACTTAACCGGGTACAGGGTATCGCCCTGTATATTAATCTGCCGCGCTTCTGTAAATCCCGAAATCCCCTCTTGGGCTCCCCTACCATTAAGTACCTATACCTAGTACTTTATCTTAGTTTTTGGTATTTTTAAGGTAGGGCATTGTGATTTCAAGTTAGGGTATTGGAACCACTCCGCACTGAAGCAGCGTAGTGGAGTATGCTTTAGGCCTCCTCAGATATGACGAGAGACCCGTGCTCAGTAGTGGGCCATTAATGGGTAGAAGACAATACTTCCTGATCAAAATAACATTAAAACGGTGAACACATCGTGCCGCAGGATGTTTGAGAACGTGACTTCCTACTTATTATAAGTTGGTAATTGGTCAAGGTTTTATAATTAAGTAATATGTATAGCCGCGAGTGCAGCCGTCGTACGACATGTAAAAGTGCGCATTAAGTATACATTTTTATTGCAAATAAGAAACAGGTGGTACTCACGACATTTTATTACATCTATGGTATCGCATTTTACAATAAATGGTAAATAAATATCTCAGACAGTCTCGCCGTGACCATGATCCATGTTTTAAATATCGATCTTGGAAATCATATCTTGGAATCGTTAGTGTCAAGTTTAAAGTTATATGCGTGTGTCCTGTGGGCAGTGTCCCGCGTGTGGACGGCGGTGCGGGGGTCGAAGCCCGCGCCGGGCGCGCGCAGCGGGCACGCGGGGCTGCGTGCCGGCGCACACCTCTACATATTCGGCGGGGAGGCCGCCGGACATCCCACCAACGAGCTGTGGAGATTCCACTTTGGTAAACCCACCCAACTCTTCTTAATATTGATCTGTATACCTAATAATACGATTATGAACAGCTTTCAAAATAATTTTTAAATTCATGTCTAAACATTGAATAAAATTGGAGTTTTTTGGCCGAATCTCAATAACCTTACAAGTCCTACTCAGAAACCCGATTTCTTTTTATTGAACTAAAATAAAGTAAAGAAGCATGCAGCACCCCCACCGCTGCCACCCATGACAACTGTGACCTGTGACCGTCACAAGACTCAAATAATAGTCCAGTTAGAAATTATTAGTAAGAGTCAAATCCTAATTCGGTCACAGATGTGTTGCTAACCTTGAGGACTGAGATGATTGCCTTGAAAAAGTGTAGTCGGCTATTGGCTCCACACCTTTATTTACCTTTACCAATCGCACCATGCTAGACAATGTGAATATAATATTAATTAGGGACAAAATACTCCGTTATTCCAGCCACCGAGACCTGGGAAAAAATCGTGCAAAGCGTAAACTGGCCATCCCCTCGCGTGGACAGCCGCGCACTGCTGGTGCCGGGCGGCGGCGCGGCGCGCGGGCGGAGCGCCCCCGAAGCGCGGCAGGCGCGCGCGCGCGCCGAGCCGCCCGCCGGCTTCCTGCGCGAGATCTCCAAACTGTCTTCCTTCCACATCCGGCGCGCCGCGCGCTGTTCCTACAGCGTGCTCGCCGGCGACCAGGACTCCACCGAGAGCCTCATCCGGCCCGAGCCCGGCTCCATCTCCAAGTCGCGCTCCGCGTACATCATCGACGAGCGCCAGCCCGCCGATGGCGACGAGGGCCCCCGGAAGGGCGACCCCGCCGAACGGGTCCGCTCGGACCTCTCCCGGGAGCCAATATCCGTGCCCGACTTCGCCGACATGGTACTCCCGACGCCCGTGCTGTCCCCGATCGAGGCGACGAAGCTCGTCTACCTGGACTCCGAGGAGGAGGAGGAGGCGCGGCGCGAGACCGTCCGCTTCGAAACGGCGGGCGGCGGGCGCGCCGGGCGCGGGCCGATCCCCAAATCCGCCTCCGTCCGGTTCACGAAGGAGCCGCCGAGCGAGATGACCGAGACGACAGAGGACGAGGGCGAGATGTCGACGTCGGACTACGCGAGCGCGGAGCGGGTCAACCGGCTGTCGGGCGTGTCGTCGATGGGGTTCAGCAACCCGCACTACCTGGGCCCGGACGTGCGCGCTCTGGGCGCGGCGCTGACGCCGGACTCGGGCGTGGGCGCGGGCGACATCGAGCTGCAGGAGCTGGGCGAGCGGCGCCGGGCCGCGCGGCGCGCCGCCGAGCCGCAGCTGCGGCTGTTGCTGGTGGGCGGCAAGGAGCCGCCGCACCTCGCGCTGCTGCAGAGCCCGCTCTCCATGTGGGCCTACAAGCTGCTGTAGCGGCGCGGCGGCGACGGCGGCCCGCGCGGCCTCATCATTTTCTTTCTATAGTTAGCGACATCTTCGTTAGTGTCGAGAGAACATTAGTAACGCCGTGCTCTAATGAATCGATACCCTCCTTGACATTTTAGATTACTGTAACTTTAAGTATAATTACTGGTAGCAGCCATTATGTTGACCGTGGCGGTCGTCCCTCGGGCAGGAGCGACGCTGTGGCGACGGGTGCCAACTCTTCAAGTATTCTAGAATAGATAGGGTAGGTATGATACTGTTTTCGATGTTTTTATGGCTAAGTTTTATTTTTCTACGTGTTAGTAATTTTATTGCTGTTACGGATTTTTTACATTTATTATTGTTTCATATTTAGTGATATAAATTTTTGTTACGTTGATCCCCGTATATTATACCTCTCTGTAGGTGTATAATTGATTGATTGTTAAATTATTTTCGTTCAACTTCTTTTATACTATAGTTAAACTGCATACAGTGTTCTCCTCTTGTTGGTGACGTTGAAACGACAAAATGTTCAGTATTGCGTGTTACAAGGTTTTAAAAAAATCGTCCATTGTATGTAAAATTCATTGGCGCCATTTCAGCATTTGCTAAGACTGAGTAGATATTATGTACTATCAAATTTTAATTTCGAAGCCAATTTAGTAGAATACAATAAGTTTAGTAGGGCTCTAGACGGGCGTAGAGCGATGTGCCCAATGACACGGTAGGTACACCACCGTACCTACAATAAATCTATAAGCTTGGTATTCTACGTTACACTTTTATATCACTCCCCGATACTACTTAGTGCGCAGCAGGGCGTGCAATGAAGACATCAGCATTAGGTAGAACGAGTGTTGCTGCCGCCGCCGTCCACGGGGTAGCCCAGTCGATGGTGACGCCTGGGCTAACTGAGCGAGATCCCGGGTTCCACTCCCGGTTCCCGATGAAGACAGACATTGTGGAGACACGTAGTGTCGCACGGTGTGCGCACTCGACGGACTCACTCCTGCCGCGTATTTTCACCAACATAATATTATTTCACATAATGCAGTGTGAAGAAATTCTACATCACTATAGTCTCAAGTAGAGCCGTGTAATAAAATATATTGTACAAATGATTAATGATTATGTAGTTATTGTCTATTATTATTATGATACTGACCTTAATTGTTTGTTATGTTAATTATGAATTAGTTTTACTTTTACCAAAATGATCAGTGACTTAACCTTTTTTATTCTTTACCGCTGTGTTCACGCTGTACGTACAGTGTCGGGGCGCGGGGCGCAGGGCCGGTACCGGATCCCTTACTCTGTGCCGGAGCCCCCGGCCGCTGCAGTGTTTATTAAGTTGTACACAAGTCAGTACAACTTAATAAATTATGAAACCGTCGAAATGCGAGTAAAATGAAATAAAAAAATATGAAAGGTGTCAAGGGACACCCGGATGGAACGAAGTTCCTTTCGATTAATTAGTGAAGGAATTGTAATAAAATTTTATTTTTTTAGGTTATAATAATATTTTTTTATTATTAACAAATATAATGTAGGTAATATAAACTTAAATAATAATAATACTATCTACTAATAATATAAACTTAGTATAAACTTTCTATAAGAGAGAGAGACAGGCAGAGAAACATGCGCACGCCGCACGGCTTACAATAGCTTACTATAGTAAAACTTTTCGTCTTAATTTTTTCCGTCTAGCCCCCTTTCGCAACGCGCGATAAGGAACTACATTCAAAAAAAAAAATTCGACGAAAACGAAATAAACTTAAAAGATGTAAAATATTTGCACACCCTACTGATGTAATGTCACTACGCACCTCGCACTCCACGCAGCGGCCGGCGGTGCCCGCCCGGCATCGACTCCTACCGTAAATGACGAGAACGATCCTCAAATACTCAAAATTATATTCATAAAATTGTAGTAACGATCAATGTGTTTCATTACCAGCAATTCCCGACCAACCACCACCTACCACTGCGGGCAGGCCTGTAGGTATACCTACTCTACCACATTTTAATTACCAAAAATATTTTAACGGGCAATGGAGAATAGGTGATACATGGTAAATGTGCAGTCAAAGTAATGCTATCAATCTAATCTTCTATACATCTATACAAATAAATAAAACTGGAGTGTGTTTGTAATATTAAAATAACCGCTTTTTACTAAATGCATATGGATGTATACACGGTACATATACCAAAATAACATTTTTTACCATTTTTGTCTGTCTGTCTGTCTGTCTGTCTGTCTTTCTGTCTGTTTGTTTGAGCTAATCTCTGGAACGGCTGGACCGATTTTGACGGGACTTTCACTCGCAGATTGCTGATGTCATAAGGAGTAACTTAGGCTTTTATTTTAGATTTTTGTTAAATTCCATGCGGACGACGTCGCGGGCACAGCTCGTATAAAATAATAACACAGATGATTTCATTATTCTGTTTATTCCCTAGAGGCTACACATAAAACATTACAGATATATGTAATAATTGATTAAATCTTAATCCTACCAAAATTCATAATATGTACTTATAATTTACGGAATAAAATACGAATTTCCTTAAAACAATAATACCGTTATTTTGTGGGATAACACTTTCGTAAGCAACACGTCCGGTCCAACTCACCACACAAACATTCCTCATGTTATTCCTAGACACGCGCACGCGCTCGCACTCGCACGCACGCACGCACGCACGCTCGCACGCACGCACAACAAAATCAACAATAAAATAAGTCCTTACGTGTCATCATAAAGTAGACACGTATCATCAATTCAAATTATAGGAAAAAAAATATTAACACGCTTTTTGATCGTAATACAAAGTTACAAAATAGAAAATAACTTTCAAATAATTATTTTTTGTAAAAAGCATAAGGGGCTTTTTTATTATACTACATAATTTCTAAATTTATTAAAAGCTATTAATGACTTATTTACAAGATTCCATGTCAAACACCACCCTTTTTAACAATAAATAAAAATTCATTATTTACTTTTTATTGAATTACAATTAAACAGCGTGTTTTGAGCTACAATAATTCATTTTCTGAATTGTATTCTTGCCTTAATCGTGACAAGTATATGAGGTTGAAATTATTGTGTTGTACTTATATCATCCCAGACTCTAAACAACTCTAAACTAAACATCCAAATTAAACAAACAAAAACATTACATTTAATATGGAATTATTGTAATATCATCAAAAGCGGACAATATAAATTGTACTGTATAAATTTTTTAGCAACTCAGCCTGCTAGAAGATTAACAATTAACATTTAAAGATTTTCTTGCGTCAATACCTACAGATTAAGCTAATGATTATTAAATACCTACAGGTGAAGCTAACGATTATTATAAGACCGTTAAAAAGATAGATCAGCGACTGCTGTTACAAATTTTAATTAATCCTACTACCAATTCCCTCCCTGCACTAACCCCCTACTGCGGGTCCTACAGTTTTAACCAAGATAAATATGGGGGAGGGGGGGCGTCGCCGTCTACTCGCAGTCGGCCTTGATACTCTGCAGCGCGCCGGCGCCGGCGGCGGCCGCGTCCGAGAACGTGACGCCGAAGAGCGCGGCGCACGCGGCGCGCGCCGCCTGCTTGCGCGCCTCGCGCTTGTTCGTGCCTGCAACACGACACACCCTCAGCTCGCAGCCCGCCCCGACCCGCTGCACACGGTACGGCGCGTTCACATAGAACGTCCGTTTTACAGGACCGTTTAAACGGATATGCTAGTAGCGTATGTAGTTGTATGAGCGATTTCACAGAATCCAGTATACCGGATCCAGTAAAAAATCCCACACACAACGTAAATACTGACCCGCTAAAGCGGATCCACTAAAACGGACGTTCTATATGAACGCGCCTTTAGGGTGTCAGGTCCATCCTGTTGAGGTTATTGGACTCTGTCCCAGCAGTTAACTCCCAACATTAGTTATTGGTGGCACGCTTGGTGGTAAGATTTTTTTATCGTTCTTACCTGGCTAGTGAAGTGAACCGCCCTTCTAAATTTACTATGAACGTCACAACGTCGGAGGGACTTATAATGTGGGTTCGTTGCATCTTGTATGGCCGGCAACGCATCGCTGTTGCCTTCAGGTGTTACTCGTGACAACGGGCGACGGTGACCACTTATCATCAGTTATGTGTATTGGTTTAGGAAAATCTCAACTCATCGTTCAATGAATTCACTTCTGTTTGTTACTCCATTCTAATTGATGTGGACAAGATGCAATAAATTATGTGTGACAGTGTAGCCAACAATATAATCAGAGCTTGTATGTGCGACGCGGAAGACATCAAGGCCGTTCGTCACTGACCCTTGCCGATGTAAGTGGAGCCGTCGACGTCGATGCCCATCGTGAAGAACATGTTCTGCGGGCGGTCGCCGTCCACGGCCAGCTCGCGGTAGTCGAGGTGCGGGCGCATGTACGTGAGCAGCATGCACGGGTGCATGTCCGCGGCGCCGGCGGGCAGCGCGCGCGGCGGCTTGGCGCGCGGCGCGGCCGGCGCGCTCGCCTCCGACGCCGTCTCGCTCGCCTGCGGGACACGACACGACGGCTTCATGTTACGACCTCGCACTGGTAACGGGGGCACGTTCACACAGAACGTCCGTTTTACTGGATCTGTTTTAACGGGTAGTATTTCCGTTGTGTGTGGTATTTTTTACTGGATCCAGAATACTGGATTCTGTGTGAAATCGCTCATACAACTACATACGCTACTAGCATCCAGTATTCCGGGTCCAGTAAAACGGACGTTCTATGTGAACGCGCCCTAAGTCTAGACTGAGCTCCGGCTCGCGCGGGCGGACGTACCGATGGCGGAGCGCTCGGCTTGAACGACGGCACCTTGTGTCCCTCGCTCTCCCACTCGCTGAACAGCTTGTACAGCGCGTAGCTCGCCAGCTGGATCATCGGCAGCGCGTCGTCGTCCTCTTCCGCGGACAGGATGGCCGAGCTCGCTGAACCTAATGATTTGTGAACCACGTTATTATTAACACTCTCTAAATGTAATGCCGAATGCTGGTCGCCCGCCGTCACCTCCGATAGGTCGACGCAACCGACGTTCGGCAACCAAGTGCCGGAATTTGGTTTCGTGTTTTTTTTTAAAGATGTGCCGAGGAGTTTCTTTCGCCGTTTCTTTTTCTCCTCAAAGATTTAAAAAATCAATATTTAAAGCCACCTTAGCGAAACGGACATTCATAAGTGTATGTATCATACCTACATGAAATAAATCATTTGAGTTAGAGTATCGCGGCGCGCGTCACTCACCCTCAACAGTGTGCAATTTGTCCATGCGCTTGATCATGATATCCCGGACGGCTTGCTCGGCGGCGTGGTTGCGCGCAGATATCTTGTTTTCGCCTGTTGCACCAGAAGAACACAACATGTCACTTTATTGAAAACCGTTGCCTGCTGTGTACTGGGGTGAAGTGGGGTGTGGTATGGTGTGTGTGTGCCGTGCGATGTGTGCGGCATGTTGGAAATGTCGCTCTCACCGTATCCCTTGTAGTAGGTGCCGTCGACGACGAGCTCGGCGTGGAACGTGGGCTTGTTGACCACGTCGAAGTACGACTGCGCCGTCGTCGGCTCCACCTTGAATTGCTGCCCAAACAAACACCATACACTGACTACTAATCCATCTATACAGAGGAGATGGGTCAATAAGAACGATTTTCCACCATCACACACTCAAAAAATAAAAGTTTGGATTTCCAACAAGGAAGTCGGGGCCGAGACTGAAATATCATATCATAAGGCTGGAGCCATTCGTAGGACGTTACGCTGCGGCACGGACATAGAGTCGATTGTTTTTTACCATAATGTTATCAAGTATAACATTGCACATTTAGACTTTTATATATATTTGGTATCAGCAAATTTTTCTGCGTCGTTTGAGCTGGGTTTGGTAACGATCGGATAATCGTGTTAATATCCTTCTTTTTGAAAAAATAATGCGATTTGCTAAAGTTATAATTTTTTTTTATAAAAATCGAAACTTTAAACTCCTCTGGTGTGAAGTTTCAAAAATGTCGGTTAACACAAATAGCCCGGAACCCGTCGATATGTATAGTACTGCCGACGGATCTAGGCCGCTCTGAAGTTAGGCTTTCGGATATAGTGCCCAGGTATTGTACTTTAGAGAGAGATAGCAACACGAACACTGAGCGTGTGACTCAAACAAACAATGCTCAAAGTGACACCCCGCGCGTCTTGCCACCATTTCGACCCTAAAATTGACTTCTGCGCAGCGATCCGAACAAAGTTCAGGGCGGCCAAGAACCGCCAGCCGTACTATAACAGTGTTTAGCATGTTCAGTTGCGGTTCAACCGGCGGTACTCACGGCGGTCTCCCGCTCCACGGGCAGCATCTCGTTGAGCACCATGAGCGCGTTCTTGGGCGCGAGCAGCCGCCGCAGGTTGTTGTTCTGCCGCCGCCGACGGTCCTTGTTCTTGATCTTCTTCACTGCAACACACAATTTGTTTATTAAAACGCTGCATATACTATGAGCACCTGCATAACTGTACCGTCCCCCCGAAATAATACCACGTGTCATTGTGCAATGGTGACTGAATTAATAATAACAGTGGCAGCATCTCACCTCCGTTTACTTTGCTCTTCATCCAGTGGGGCTTGCTCTTGTCCGGGGCATCCTTGGCGGGTTCAGAGGCCACGCTCGTCATCTCAACATCCGTACTCTGCAACACGGTTATCAATGTGACTCACCTAACACCTGTATGTAGTAACACTAGAAAGCTTCTGTCTATGACTTTATTATCTACTACTTGGTCATGTCTTCGAGTTGCGATAATATGTAGCTCATTTCAATTCACTTTCTTTTAATGCAACTTCTGCCCTACAATAATGGCCCTTTAGAAATAATTCTTTCCGTAGTGACTAAAGATACATATTCCAATGTAAGTAAAGAAATTTCAGGGGGGCATACAGTTGGGAAACCCTGTAATAGAGAGAAGAGAATAATTTTTATTAAACCAGAACTACAATAGTAATAAACAACTAATAAACAAGTAAACATTGCAGCTTATTACCTCCGACATAAGAGCCGGCTCCTCTCTGGTCTGCGGCTGCGGCGGGGGCGGCGGCGGGAGCGGCGGCGACGAGGTCGGCCGCGACTGCGGCTGCTGCTGCTGCGACTGCGGCGGCTGCTGCTGCGGTTGCTGCTGCTGCGACTGCGGCGGCTGATGCTGCGACTGCGGCGGCTGCTGCTGCGGCTGCGATTGCTGCTGCTGCGGTTGCTGCTGCGGCTGAGGCTGCTGCTGCTGCTGCTGCGGCTGCTGTTGCTGACGGTGGTCTTGCCGATATTGCTACATTACATTTAAAATACATTACAGCGGTTAACTACACACTACAAATTAGATTTTGTTCATTTCATAAACACACAGTCTTGCTAACATAGTGCAAACACTTCAGTTACAATAATTAATATTCAATCAATCCATTTGTATTGTAATTGATTGAGAGCATGTGCAGCAGCAATTGTAGTCTTGGTATTTGAAATATAGAAATTAGAAAGCTATTTAAAATGATACAGTATTAATTATATTATTGACTTAAATATGTTTGTCAACTTAAGCATTTCAGGCACATTATGATAAGCCTATAATTTAAATGAATGTCAAAAACGAATGAATAAGCGTGAAAATAAATTCGTGTGCAGGTTACGTCTAACAATTTCGGAGTGAGGGTACTAACGGCCAGGTTTCCCGAAGCGAACCAAGGGCTGGTTTACTAGTTTCTATAATAAAGGAATCATTATGGCATCGTTCAAACACCTTCATGGTTGTTACCTACTACCACATTATTGTTATTATTTGAAGTGCTTTGACATGGTACAATAAAAATATAGTAACTGTAATTTTAAAAACAAATAGAATGGTGTATGCCTGTTGCAATATCAGTGACTGGACCGTGTGTATGAATAAAAGAATTTAGGTGGGAATATACTCACATTGTTCATTCCGTTGTTGTGTCCCCTGTTGCCGCGCCCGTAGCCGACCGCTCCTCCGGGCGCCAGCTAGCAGCAGTCAGCCAAGTTGGTAGTGACTATTGTCCCTTGTGCTTATGGAACATACCCATACCTCTGTCATGTGGTATGGGTATGTTCACTTACATGCATCCATCTCACACCCGCTCACTGCACCTTGCACACAAACCTGCCTGTTCGGCTCTGCCATGCATACCACCAACACACAATAACAGACATCCAACTTGCAACACAACAACTGTAGCAGACTAATCCTTTTCAGAAAAAACACACAGGGGCAATAAACACATACCATTTACCTCAAAATCCCTACCAGATTCCATACCCAGTGAAATTGTACCCTCCATAACGCATAAGGCAAGTGTGGAAGAAGATTATGAACTAGCATAGCATAACAAATGTTTCATTACGCTATACATACTATGGATAGTTGGCGTTAGGTACAATACCAGAGGGATGTTACATGCCAGGGATCTGGGGCAGCTTACTGTCTACAATAGTCTCGAGAACATCATATGCACATGGAGCAGCATTCCATGATCATAATAGTTTCTCAGCCCGATAGCTACCCAGAGAGAGGCCTGTTCTGACGTCCATAGCAACACAATGAATGAACACTACAAAGTCATACTGCCTCAGCATAAAAGACTTTTATTCATCATGTGTGATGTTCGCAGTTCAAGCACCCTCTAGAGTAACTGGTGACTTGTACGGCCATTGCCAATGGGGCGGGCTCGGCGCGACGCTAGAGTAACAAATGGGCAGTTAATTTTAACAATCTAGTTGTTTAAAAAAATGTAAACTTTGAAAATTATAATCACCTCTCCACCAGACGTGAAACGCATAGACGGGTAGCGACCCGAGTTGCGAGTGTTGTCTGCAAGTAAGATAACAAAATAGGGTAAAAAATTCTTCTCTGACAAACGAATGAAAAATAAATAGTAACTATGCTGTAGCTCACTAAAACAATACAACCAATTGGTCAACCAAGGCTAGTACTTACAAATTTGAGCGCTATTGCCAGAATGCAAACGAAGCTTCTCAATTAATGCTGTAATGTTAGGCATTTGAGTAAATAAATAAATAAATTACTACATCAACGGATGAACGTAATGCGGCAAGTCGGTAATGAACTATAATAAACACTACGTTTTAGACTTGTTTTAGTTAGGTACTTTGGCGAAAAATGAAGAACTGGACTCAACTGTGAGCAGCAACGTAAAGTAATCATGGCAGCTTCCATTATTGATCGGTCACGGAGCCTGAGCGACGAGGGCGACCACCAATCATTAATCTAAGCATGAAGCAACCAAGCATGGCAGTTTACTTTTATCCAAAGAAAATAATAATCACTTACAATTGTTGTTGTAGGACATGCTGTCTTTGAAAATTTGGTTATAAATCAACTTTCAACTCAATTCACAAATATAAATTATAATACACAACTTCTATTGATAATTTGATATTGATACAAAGAGGAAATAATTAATGTTGTAATTATTGTAAACAGAAAAAATGGCGACGTCGAGACCACAGATTACTATAATGCACAGCAGACACCACAGACGGCACAGACTAGACAGACAGATGAGAGTGAGACAGACAGTACCAGTAGGTCCAGTAGACACTAGACACTACACTAGACATTCACGTTGCAACGGTAGCACAGACCGTCGCACGCAGTCGTATGCCACAAAGTTCGATCGTAAATCAAAAGTACTCTGTGATCGTAAATGGACTGGTCTGGTCGTATTGGTGTTCGATGGCTACTTCAACGGACCTGTGATATGCTGGTCGTACAGTCTGCTTTACGAGTCGTTTATCGCAGGTCCGTTGAAGTAGCCATCGAACACCAAGTTCGTTCGCAACGTGAATGCCCACCTTTAAAGTAGCGTCGGATCGGGCCGCCTCGGGCCCTCGGGGACGGGGACGTCGGGACTCGGGATTAGTCGGGATTCCTTCGGAATTCGGAACTTCGGAACGGAACAGAAGTATTGGAACCAGAGATTTTATTTTCTTTGTCAGAACTACAGACCACAGGACACTCTATCGGAACTATCGCATAGGATACTGCAAATGTCAGTTAATGAACTGCATGCATCGAATTTTCCATAGACAGAGATGTGTTGCTCACGAAACCCTTGAGGACTGAGATGGTCGCCTCTAAAAAAGTCTACACTTTTTAGTGTAACTGGCTCCACAATAGGCTAGTTGACTAATTTTGAAAAACTAAATCATAGTTTGCCAAATGGTCTAATTTAACTGAAATATTAATATTTCAGTAAAATACTAACTGTAACATATTTTATTTTATATTTTCATGAACTATTTGACATTTCCGTCAAAAAACGCGTCAAACTGTCATGGCGACTCGTGTGACGTCATATGTTGGAAAACGAAGAGCTGTTTGGTTGAGCGGAAAGACCAAAATGCTATGTCAAGTTTGTTTAGTTTTGCAACGTGTGACGTCACGCGTCGTATTGGCGTTCGCTGTCACGTGACTAGTGACTGTAATTTCGGGATTTTATTTCTCAAAAATATTAAATAATCATGATTTATTTAATCAATAAGATCGATTTTTCGCATTTGTAAATATTAAGAGACCATAAAAAATAGAAATATTCAAAATATTTACTTACTGTCAACTACCCTATTATTACACGGTAGAAATGGTTGGTACTACCCCTGATGAACTTTAGGCTCTACTAGTCTACCACCCAATTACTATCTATAACTAGTACTTTGAAATTTTTAATTATATTAATAACCAGTGTATGTATAGTACGGCCGGCGGTTCTTGGCCGCGCTGAACTTTGTTGGGATCGCTGCGCAGAAGTCAATTTTTAGGTCGAAATGGTGGCAATACGCGCGGGGTGTCATTTTGAGCATTGTTTGTTTCAGTCACACGCTCAGTGTTCGTGTCGCTATCTCCCTCGAAAGTACAATACCTGCGCACTATATCCGAAATCCTAACTTCAGAGCGGCGCGGCGTAGAACCGTCGGCAGTACTTTATTTATCGAAACTGCTGTATGCGAAACCTGATACAAGATAAAGACAATACCAATAGAACTTGGCTTTATTTCGCTAAAATTGTACATTTTAACGTAGACGTTAACTACAATGAAAGGAGGGTTCCGCTACCTATTATACCTCACGTAGTTAATTCACAGCTAAAATTACCCCAAAAAAACTGTTGCTTTAATAGCGCCACCTTTAGTCAAAGTGCTCCTTTTTTCTTTTCTACAATGGACATTACATTGTGAGATATGGTGAGATAGGTAGGTTAGGTAGGTACTTAATCTAATTAAATAACACACTGACAGTGACACCTCTTACAAAGTACTCTGTGCACCTCTTTACTTTACTTTGAATAAACTTACTACTGGCATGGCAATACTGAATTACTGACTGTGACTGTTATGATGATGGAAGATGGAATTGGAAATGGAAGACTTGTTAAATTAATTTAATCTGTGAATCTGTGTCGAACTGTCGGTTCGGTAGTGTCGGTGTCGGTCTGTCTCTGTCGATCGAATCGAATCAATAAACGAAAGAGAAAAACTTGTGATTTTGTGAATACCTATCAATTTGATTGGATTAACCAATTTTGTTTCTGTAACGACTAATTTATTTTATATATTCGAACATGTCTTACAATGCATGTAAGTGCTAAAAGCTTCGTAGCAATTGAGCGATGTAACAATTTATTTAAATTAGTACTGTAATGGCTAATTCTAACTACAAAAATATCTATCACTGTTTGCAGATAACTCTGTTAGTTTAGGACGCAGCTTACGGAAACCTTACGAAGTTGGTGATGAGGTGATTAATGAACTTAATATTTTAATATAATCTTTAGCTATACACAAATGGGGGCCCTTTTTCACAAACAGATGTCAAATAGGCTTTTGGCAATGTTTTTATTTATTACATGTATGTTTTTTGTCTGAAGTAACTAATGTTGAAAGAATAATTCGCTGGAGTAACCTGATGAGTGTTTAATTCTGTTAAAAAAAAAAAAAAAAAAAATTATTTAAAAAATTAAATTAATTTAAATTATTGAAAAAGTATTTTGAACAGTGACAGTGTCAGTTGGTCCAAGAAAATTTTCGTAAATAAATAAATTAAAGTAATAGAAAAAGCCCCAATTTTTACAGGAAAGTTAATTTAAAGTATAAATAAAGTGATTTGAATAAGTGTTCGTAATAAAAATATCACACAAATACGTGTAATAATCGTAATTACAAAAGGATAAAATCATTAAGAATTTGATCAATGTCAGTTGAGTGTCAATCACATACAACTATAAAATTTAATTATTTAATGATTCTGCACGGCAGAAAATTTCAAGCGATACAGCCGTGCAGATCTTTCCGTCGGAGGCTGCGGGCCTTGTGGCCCACTGCCTGGGCCATGCTGTCCCCTCTCCTTTTAATCTCTTGTGGATACCTACTACGTACACCAATGCTTTGAAATTTTGAAGTTTGGAGAAGAAATTTCGACCTGATCATTGTTTCGTTTTAGAATAAAACATTTTAATTTTATGTGGTGCAAAGACTACCTTATTTTTTATTTAATTTAGTTGTTTTTTTTTTGTATAATTAGTTCTTATTAGTTTCGTTTAATTAGTTCAATTATTTATATATTAGGTAAAATTTGGTTTTGAGGGGTTTTTTTTTTTAATTAAAATTTAGATTTAGACATTTAAATAACTTTAGTTTTATATATTATACAGTATGAGACGTTGCAAACTTGTATTCGCTAATGTCGAGTAACGTTGATACTACCTGTTCTTTTTGCAATAAATCATTTAATTCTTCTAGAGGCAAAAAAATTCATATTTCAAAAGTACATAAAAATAAAGCGTCAGTTTTGTTGGATTCTTCAAATATTCAAACATCACAGTTTAGGCATCAAAATTTATATCTGCATCTAGAAGATTTAAAACGCAATGTACCTTTGGTGAAGAGAATTCCGCGAGGCGCTAGAATCTCTGTTGCTGATAGTCTTTCCATTTGTTTAGATAATTGTGTCCAAAAAAATACGCCACAGGATTGGGAAAAATTATTCACATTTGCTTACAAAACTTTAAATGTCACTAATGAGTTTAATAAAACATCATTGACCCAAAAAATTAAAACAAATTGTTCGAAAACTGATACTTCATTTACTTTTTCAAATTGTGACTCAAAATCAAATCCCAAATTTAATTTAATACATACCGTAGAATCAAAAATCAGCGATGGAGATATAAAAGGCGCAGCGCGTCTTCTCTTCTCCAATGATACGATATCAGCGGATACACCTGAAACTTTAGCGGCTTTACAAAGCAAACATCCTCAAGCCGACTCTTCGTCTTTTTTTCTCGATCCACCTTCTTTATCCCAACCTTGTCTAGTGTGTAATGAGCGTGATATCATTCTAGCAATTTCGTCTTTTAAACCAGGTTCTGCAGCTGGTTTGGACGGCATTTCTCCACAGCATCTGAAAGATCTAACTTCACCTTCATTAGGTGATGCGGCGAAACGCCTCTTAAGTTCCATTTTAAAAATTTCAAATTTTATGTTGTCAGGTAACGTTAATAATGAAATTACACCAATTTTATATGGAGCCCGCCTTATTGCGCTTACAAAAAAAGATGGCGGCGTACGACCAATAGCTGTTGGTTGTACTTTTCGACGCCTCGTTTCGAAGATTTGTGCGCGTAAAATTTTGCCCAAATTGAAAAGCAAGTTTGAACCAGTTCAACTAGGGTTTGGTTCGAAAGGCGGATGTGAAGCAGCAGTACATGCATTACGCAGTTTTCTGACACAAGACCCAAATTTTGAAGTTTTGGTCAAAATTGATGTTAAAAATGCATTTAATTCTATAAAAAGAGACATCTTTCTTAGTGAAGTTTATAAAAATATTCCTGAAACTTACTCATATCTTTTAGACTGCTATCATCATCCTTCAAAATTAGTTTATAATAAAAACGAGATTAATTCATCAACTGGTTGTCAGCAAGGTGATCCTCTTGGTCCAGCAATTTTCAGTCTTGCGATTAACCCAATTATTCAAAATTTAAATTCAAAATTTAATGTTTGGTATTTAGATGATGGAACTTTAGCAGGTAAAGCTGATTCAGTTCTTTCAGATATATCCAAAATTATAAAGGAATTTGAATGTATTGGATTGCAATTAAATTTTAATAAATGTGAAATATATGTTTCTTCGGACGTTAATAATGCTTCAGATATAATACAAAAATTTATGAATTTGGCACCAGACATAAAAATTTTGAACAAATCTTCTCTTTACCTTCTAGGTTCTCCTATTTATGATGACGGTGTGATAAATTTTATTCGTAATTCGATTGTAAAGTTTTCTTCGTATTCAGACAGCCTTTTGAAAATAAACAACCATTTTTCTTTTATAATTTTGAAATATTGTCTATTTTTACCTAAATTCGTTTATTTTTTAAGATGTTCTCAGTTTTGGAAATTTTCCAATCTTTTACTCGATGTCGATAATTTAATTAAAATTGAATTAGAAAAAATTCTAAATTTAAATTTTACAGATGATTCTTGGACTCAAGCATCATTACCTATTAGATATGGCGGTCTTGGTATTAGAAAAGTTTCTAACGTCGCTCTTTCAGCATTTTTGTCTTCAATCCATAGTACTTCAACACTTGTAGGTAATATTTTATGTCATAATGACCAAAACTACGGTGTTGCGTGCTTGGAGGATGGCATGAATGAATGGAAGACGGCTTCTCTAAATTTGCCATCAAAATTACATTCGCAAAGAGCTTGGGATGACTTGCTTTGTAAACAAACTTTTAATTATTTATTAAATAATAATAATTCAGATGTCGATAAGGCCAGATTAAAAGCTGTGTCAAGTTGGGAGTCTGGTCAGTGGTTACACGCACTTCCATCTGCTTCCATTGGCACTCTTTTAGATCCTGAGACCTTACGATTATCTGCTGGTCTTCGTTTGGGTGTCAAGGTTTGCACGCCTCATATTTGCTCCTGTGGTGCAGATGTTGATGCATTAGGTCTCCACGGTCTCTCTTGTCGAAAAAGCGCGGGTCGTTTTTCCCGCCATGCCGCTTTGAACGACATTATTAGAAGGTCTCTTGTCACAATAAATATTCCATGCACTCTCGAGCCAAACGGCATATTTAGAAAAGATGGCAAGAGACCTGACGGTATGTCGATCGTGCCATGGACTATGGGACGGCCACTAGTTTGGGATGCTACCTGTGTAGATACACTGGCTCCGTCTCATATTCATGGTACCAAAATTAGAGCGGGTGCTGCGGCAGAGGCGGCAGAGAATAATAAGCATTTGAAATATGATAATATTTCAAATGCTTATTATTTTTTTAAAGCTTTTGGAGTGGAGACTCTTGGTCCGTGGGGTCCTGATGCTCATTATCTTTTCGGACAAATTAAAAATAAAATAATACACAAGACTGGCGACTCCAGAGCTGGCAGTTTTCTCGCTCAGCGTATTAGCATTGCTATACAGAGAGGAAATGCTGCCAGCATCTTGGGTACTGCACCGCAGGGGCCCAGCTTTATAAATTTATTTTAATTTTAGTTTTATTTTAGTCTAATTTATATGTTAATTATAAGTATTTATTATATTATTAGTATTATTATTTTTATTATTATTTAAGTTTACCTATCCTAATGTTATAAATATTAATATTAAAATGTTTATTTTGCCAAAAAAAAAAAAAAAAAAAAAAAAAAAAAAAAAAAAAAAAAAAAAAAAAAAAAAAAAAAAAAAAAAAAAAAAAAAAAAAAAAAATTCTGTTAAATAATGTTGCTATATTTATATAGTATAAAGGTATATAAGTTTTCCGCTCGCGGCTTCACCCGCATGAATTTTTAAATTTCCAAAAATCCTTTCTTATTTCTCACTTGCGTTACTTGTGGAACCTATTTACTAAGTTTCAAGTGAATCCTTTGAAGATATAAAGATTTGCAGTTTATCCCATTTTTATCACCTTAGTGGGGGACTTTCCAAAAATCCTCTCTTAGTGCTCCCCTGTACTCCCCAAGGAACACATGCTAAATTTCAGCTTCTTCAGTACTTATGGCTGTGCATTGTCTTCTTGTATTTCAATCACTCAGTAACGGAAATAGTTTTGATTTGATTGTAATAGTAATGTTCAGAAGTGATTCAGTTCACTTGCACAAGGTTAATGAGGGTATAATAATATAGTCACAATCATAATAAGCCCATGTTCACATCTATCATTGTGGTGACACTATCACACTAGAGATGTACTAAAAAATGTACACACCAAAGAAGCCGATTTTCTAGAAATTGATTCCAAATTGTAAGGCTTTCTACTTGTTTCAATAGTTAAATTCTTAAACCTAAAAACCATTACATTTGGTTACTTATCTTTAACTTAAATGGTGCTGCCATATTATTTACACATTTTACAGTGATTGCTTACCTTCCGGTGGCAAATTGACCAGTTAATTGCCTTTAGCGATTTCAAGAATACGAATTTTAAATGTACGGCTTTGTTGATACTAAATATTTGAACATTTATGGTATATAAATTGGTAGTTCAAAGTTTTGATCAATTATTATGGTTGTTTCATAGATGATTTCAATTCATCAATATCTCTGAGTACAGGCCTACTGATTAAACAAGCAAGAGATTTTGACTAAAATAAAATGTAGGTATTTTTTACATTGGTTTCAGCTCATCATCTTAGCCCTTAAGGGTATTAACACGTCTGTTACCAAATTAGAACGAAACTCTTTATAACAAATACTAACTGGACTATATCTAACAATGACTAACAGGACTAACTCTCACTCACAGTCCTTGCCACTCAGTGACATAGTTAGGCGTTTTTTGTATTTATCTAGTTAATGAGCATTCCCCTGTGGCTATGCCCGCCAATTTCCAAGAAATCAGTTTATCCCCTTTTATATCCCCTTACGGGGGGAATTACCAAAAATCCTCTCTTAGTGCTCGCCTACACTCCCCAAGGAACATACATGCCAAATTTCAGCTTGTTGCGTTAAGTAGTTTCTGCTGTATGTTGTTTGTCAGTCACTCAGTAACGGAAGAGTTTTATATATACAGATATTTCTACTGTTAATTTTAAACGAAAAATGCAGCTTGTGCCATACCGGACAGATATTAAATGTTTTAAAATCGTTTAGTTTTGTGTGAAACTTGGAAGTGTATCCATGAGTATTAGAGCATGAAAGGCAGAGCTGGGCAGGAAAACAGAATTTGGTATGGTGCTATGAATGTGAGAGTAATTTATGTTAGAGATTAGTCACTACTAACTCGCCTGACTACCGCTAGCTGGCGCCTGGCGGCCCGGTCGGCATCGGGCGCAGCATCAGGGGGCAACAGTGGGACAAGAATGGGTTGAATAAAGTGAGTACCCGCTAACCCCGTACCAGAATATCCTGCCTAATGCATGCCCGAGTATCCCGCCTAAATATTTTTAACACACCCTGTATGTATGATTGTAAACTTAACTCCTTGCGGATTGTACACATTTTATTATTATCGGCGTACCAAGATGCATATCGTGAGTACCCGTATCATAATAATAATAATAATTAAGCATTACTAAATACACTATTCTGTTGTGGTATTTGTGCTAGCTCATAATAAAGCTTCTGAATTGCATTTTTTTTTAATCTTTAAATACTAGCCATATTGCCTTATACAGTATCCACTCATAGTCCAACACTACGATTCCTTGTCAAACGAACACACACCCAGACCGATCACAGAAACTCATTCAATTATCAACCTTTCTGAGAATCGAACCCAGGGTCCTTTGAACGCCGGTCTGACTTGGTAACTGTGCTATGGTAGGATTTATCAATAGGTAACTTTATGTTTGTGTAAGATCTGGCTATGTTAAGGAGATAGTGACCTGATTTGATTGGCAACACAGAGCATTGGTCCAGCATACTTTGTTATCTTAGTTTTTTACTCATCTACGGTGAAGCCTTATGGAAAGTTATGATTTTAGCCCGTTTGTATATATCTGTTCATCTGTTCCCGCAGAATTTGTACACTACTTAGCAGTCTATACTCGTATTCCAGAACGTAATTCGATAAATGAGGTATCATTAGAAGCGTCTTGATTTGCGCTGGTTATAGAAAAAGTCCCCCGATGCCAAAAGAGAGCGGGTTTACTAGTATTATAAATAAAAGTAGTGGTCGGAGGCGGTGTTTTAGTTAGCACTTGAGGTTATACAATCGAGTCGAGTTTCCAATTTCTATATGCAGCTACACACTGTTTATAAACTTAGAGATCAACAACTCGTTAGCGAGTTTTACGTTATCCTATATTTATGCTTGTTTTAACAATATGTTATATAATATATTTTTAATCGTAACAGCAATACCAACACTCCGAGAACCGTGATCAGCCAAAAGAAGATTCGTGGCAGCCCTCGCCGCTGATGCGATTACGACAACCAATGTTCCAAACACAACGTGAACCCCCTCAGGAATTTCATTTTCCGACGGCGCGAGAGTTAGATGAGTCCTTAATTGAAGACGAACAGTTCACGCTGGTGCAAAAGGTTATTCAATCTACATTGGACCAAGAAGACTTTTTGCCAGAGGAGAATCTTCAGCTGTCCACCTTTGAGCAGCAGCCTATTGGGATACCTCAACAGCCTACACTTCGAGATGAATCGTTTTTACGGTTCCAACATCTTCAACCAAACGATTATTATCAAAACAATTCGTTGCAAGACTTCCAACCATCCACAATGTATGAGGACTTTTTTTCGGAGGCGAGAAAACCTCCGCAGTCTATATTCCAAAAAGGACAGCTTTCACCAACGCAAAACCGACAACAGTCCATAACTGACCACGATCGATATTCGACGGTCCGAAAGTTCCAACAGCCTGCATTTCAAGGAGAGCCAATTTCGTTAGTCCCGGAGCTTCCAGAGGACCAGATTTCTCCGGTCGACCAAAATCAATTTTCTCTAGCGCAACATCTGCGACGGCCGAAACCACAACAGGAACAGTTTTTGCCGATACAACAGCTCCGACAACCCACACTTCAGAATCAGGATTTTTTGCCGCTACAACAGCTGCGACAGCCGAGTGCAGTGCCGGCTCCCCGGCGCCCCGAGCAGCCCCCGCTGGTGGAACATCTGCGCCAACCGTGGTTCGGGCAGATGTCGCCTCGAGAAGAACAGATTCCGCCGTTGAAGCAGTTCCCCTACCCCTCGCCGCAAGCGCAGCAACCTCCACAGCATCCATCGCCGCCACCTTGTAAGGATACTAAGGAGAATATCTTGGAGACCATAAAGGAAGAAATAGATACTGACAATTGTGACTCGGGGGAGAAATCATCAGACAAACGCAACCACGAGAACGCGATGGAAAATCACGGCGGAGGTAAGTTTTATCATTACCGGGTAGATGGCGCTGTATATTTTTTGTTTAATAAGTAATTGAAATACAGCTTCTGTTTTCTACTTTCGATGAGCAATGCGACTAGTCTTGCCAGTGGTTTTTGATAGACCTTTTCAAGATTTCGGGTGTATAAATCGTAAGAAGTATTTTGTTTTGCCGGTAAATATCTTATAATAAGAAAAATAATTAAAATCCAGGCTTTTTGAGCCCCAGTTAGACGACGCGATAGTTTTTGCGCAGTGGCCGCGCGGCCGACGAGGCGTAACAATTTAGAATAAGAATTAAGAGCAGCTTTCGTCAGGTGGCCGGCACTTATATATGTTTAAAGCAGGTGCCGCCGCAATGTACAAGAGGAAGCTGACGAACAGGGAGTGGCGCGGGCGACAGAACGACAACCTGCGGCGGCTGCTCGTGCCCAAGAACGCGCTCATCGTGCTCAACGAGCTGCTACCCGGGGAGAGGGCCATCAGCGTGAGTAGACAATTGGCGCAGTACACCGTCGGTGACCTTATAATCAGGGGCAGAAATCTAATTTTACCATTATCTAGCATAAATGCATTTTGCCATGAAAATATATTTTTTTGTCCAGGCTTTCAAATAATACGAACTTGTACTTCCGAGTGTACATATACTAATTTCCTTTAGGTTTTTTTACAATGTATGAAATGAATATTGACGTGCGTCTCTTTAGCCCGTGACGTGAACGCACACGCTAGTAGTAGCTAATAGTAATATTCTGCACACGTCCCACCTCCCGCACCCCCTGAGCGGCCGAGTGGTCGGCGTCCGCGCGTACATTTCAATCATCAAAAAAGTAATGGCAAAATTATAATGTGTGTTATTTCAGTGACCGAAGTATATTCGATCTATATAGCGTAAATTAATAATCATCTCGATGATTGAATGGTATTTCGGTGTGCAGCAATTCAAGGTGGAGCCGGTGCCGCCGGACGCGGCCCACGGCGCGGCCAACACGCACTCGTTCTGCGCCGAGCTCACCGTCCACGGCACCAACTACAAGGGATACGGTGAGCTCCACTGATTCGACTAGCGCCACACACCATAAGTACACATCAAACGCACACGCACGCACGTCCGTCATGTGTCAACCACAATATTGTAATGTTGGTGTATTGACTGTATTGCATCGTTGTGCCCGCCGCAGGTGTGAGCAAGGCGGCGGCGCGCAACGACGCTGCCGAGCAGGTGATCCGCGACCTCATCCTCAAGCAGTTGGACAAGTCGAAACGACGGCAACAAGGTAGGACAAGAGTATTTACGGAGATCAGACATGAATTGTTTTTAATCCCGAATGCTGCCGCCCAACGGAAAATCACACATAATTTATTTGACACAGGCGCGGGGTGGGGCGGCTGGGACGAGGCGGAGGGCGACGAGCGCGAGCCGCTGCCGATGATTCAGCTGGCGAGCTTCGCGCTGCACAAGTTGTTCGCCGCGTGGCAGGGCGCCGGCCACGTGGTGCCGCCGCTCGGCGCGCCCGCGGTACGTCCCGCGACTGACTGCGACACTGACATGCTTTTTGAACCAAGTTCCTAAAACGCTGCTTACGGGTACTGCGATTTAGTAGAAATCGTCTCGTAACGAAATGCCGTATGCTTTGTATGTGTGTGTGTGTTTTAATAGTGGTGTACGCCATCTACAGTATTATTTTGTAACTAGATAGCACAGTACAGCGCTGCTTTACAAAAAATATTTTAGTTCAGATAAAAGTGCCTAGATGATACTACATCTATACTGATATTCTAGTTTCTTGAGTTGGCATACAATAAAATAAAGACACTCGTATGCTTGACGTAACGCGTAGGGCAACGCTAGCTCGATTCGTTGCGATATTAAATGGAAAAGTAGAAAATAATCATGAATATTGTCTTTTTGTTCGACTGTTTGAAAAGATAAAATAATAGATATTCCTTTTAATAATTTTTAAACTCTTAAAAATTGTCCAGTAAACGTAGAAAGCTGGCGTCCAACCAACCCTGTTGTGGCACATATATCTGTGTTGAAACACCTTAAACTGGGGAATACAAGGGCAAAAACTTAACAGCACTACCAGTCCGCTCTGGGTGGATGTGGAACAGGTAGGCGAGTGACGGTCGCGCTGTGTCCGCAGGCGGCGGCGGGCGCGGGTGCGGGGGGCGCGGGCGCGGGGAGCGCGGGGGGCGGCGCGGCGCTGCCGGCCAACGCGGGCGCCATGCAGCCGGGCATGCTGCTGGCGCACGTGCGGCCCGCCGCGCACTACCGGGCGCTGCCCGCCGGGGACGGCGCGCCCTACGCCATGGCCGTCACGCTGGACGGGTGCACCTACACCGGCACCGGTCAGTGCGTTCCAACGGACACGTTTCCTACAGTTATACTTACAATCGATCGATCACAGATCGCGGATAGGAGTGACTCAACATGATCCTGTGTTTATACTGCAGGGGCGAGCAAGAAGGAGGCGCGGAAGGAGGCGGCGCGCGCGGCCTGCGTCGAGCACTTCGGGGTCACCTTCAGCGACGGCGTGTAGAATGCACTGTGTCGTCGCTGGACGGGATGGTGTGGACCTCGTCCACGTGACCTGCCCCCACGCACGACCTCCAGTATTACATATTGACCAACTGTCGATAGGATGTTTATTTAAATTGATCTCAAACTAGTTGTGATATTGTTTATTATAATAGGTTTATCGGTGGGTGTTGTTTTTATGGTCATTCGTCCACCTCGTGCCCGCCCTACACGCGGCTACCGATGGCTGTCTTATAAGACGGAGTCGTACGGAATTATATACATATTTTGATGGCGTGAATGGTTGTTGCGTTAAGAATTTCTGCCGATGGCTTCCTATACAAGTGATCTTTAAGATAACGTAGGTCGCAATCGGCAGGTGGTCCAGTGCACGGAGGGATATTGAAATAAATAAATGACAGATTCGCGTCATGGAAAATTTGCAAAATGTCAGACGAATCTCAAATTAAATTAAATTTTATTTGTTTTTAATGAAATTACATTTTTCAGTATACCCCTTCATACTCGAGTGATGTATCGGACCGTAAAAGTGCTTTTAATATAACTTGTGGTGATTTTTGTGCGTTTTACTATGATATGGGTACCTTCGATAAATATTTTTAGGCCGATATTTCGCCCCGCAAACTACATCCCCGTATTATAATAAAATGGATAAATGGATTATTGCGGCATAAGTGGATACATTATTTTATTTATATCTTTTTTATAACATCGCAGAGACCACCGCCTTTCGTTCGTAAATATAATATATAAACATACTATAAAACTAAATAATACCTATTATACCACTTAGTATTAAAGTGTGTGCGCATTACTGCACACACGTACGAAGTGAATCTTCTTTGAGACATTCCTTCTTTTTTCGAAGCTGTTTTACAAGCAAGCATATTTTAGTATTACGTGTTCATATTCTGTATTGCGTGTATTCCGTGTTACATAACTGCCGTTTCGAAGCAAAACTGACGATTGTTTTGCTTCACCCCCTAAAAAATTGGCGGGTACGTCGATATAGATGTTTCACTTAAATAATTTTCAGTGTCTATATATATATGTGTGTGTAGATTTTGTCTATATTGGTGTTGTGTCGAGTAGCAACTTTCAATACTGTAGCGCTATTTTCTTGAAAAAGTGTCAAATCCCAGACACAGTTTGTATTCACGATATGTATATCAAACTATATTGTTAAAATGAAATTGATGGAATACAAAAAAGTTGTGAAATGTCTGCAACTCTAGTTGATGTTGTTGTTGATTTTAAGTTTGTTTGTATGAGCCAGTTTACACTAGGGACTATGTATAGTTTCTTTTTATATTCTTGTTGCGTTCAAAGACCGAAAATACTTATTGAAATTAAACGAATTTAATTCGAATTTGGTTTTAACAAAGTCAAACTACGCCATCGCTTCCTAAATCCTAACGTAAGTACGTTAGGATTTGCTGAAGCGATGGCGCTGAAGATTACATACTTATGTAATCTTGAACGAAGCGGTAAAACAATATTTATTTATTTATGAATATTATTGTAGTGATAAGCTCGTGAACCTCCACAGAGTAGCGAGATGAATGTTCATTTCTGTTGCATACTAGCGATGGGTGATTGTATAATTAAGTGTCGGCTGAACAGCTTTTTTATATTGTTCGTATTAAATTCGATGGCCGATTTATTTTTGACGAACAATAATAATATCGACTGAACACAATTATATGTCTAGTTCAGTCGCTAATAGCAATCCCTCATCGCTACTGTAGGTTTACCTGATGTCCTATGTCATAAGCCAAAAATGTGCAGTTATCACTTTGTGTATCTACAATTTAAATGATACCAAAGTTACCTATTATTACTTTTTAACCGTTGATGCGGTGTTCTTATTAATATACAGAAACTAAGTATATGTAAACGGTTTTTGTTATTTCTACCCTACGAACCTTCGTTGCTATATCGAGTCAAGTTATACACAAGGCAAGCAACTTCCTGCTATTATTTTAAAAGACCCCACCTTGCATTGCACAAGTGAAATTTAGGTACTAAGGTGTCATTTTGGAGACAAATAATATTATTGGCATCATTATCTATGGTTCCGTAGACAGAAGGATAATGTAGACATCTGGTGAGCGTGGCCAACCAACATGAGACAGGTAGCACGAGAAAGTACAATTGTATGTAGCACGAGGAAAATTCGCCGGTCACCTGTCAAAGCTTGTAAGCAACTGTACTTTCCTTGAACAACCGACAAGTAGAATGATACAAACCAAACCATAATTATTATCATTCTACCTCGTTTTTTTCGTGTTTTTGGCGTAAGTTGTTCCTTTTATGTGTGAGTGCGATAGATGGCACCTTAGAGTAAAAAGTAAAGTACTTTATGATAATATTTATCTATGACTTTAGGGATGGCAGTGGCACCCATGGGTCTCTATTCTTCTTCGTCAACGTAGTACACTATGGTTGGGTAAGCATAGACTATCTTATATTTTATGTCTCAATACGCCGCGCCGTGGTTTTATCATTTATGTGCCAAATCTTTTTCACAGAGAAGTTGGGTTATTTGCCACAGACGACTTTTATTTGCAAAAAAGAATGATGTGGTGTCGTGGGACACCAGGTAGGAACGAAGTTCCTTCGGCTAATGAAGGCAACGGCGAACGAAAAGAAAGAGGGAGAAAGAGAAAGGTATTATACACTACTCGCTTGTGTATGCGACTGTCGCGCCTGCGCACGTCTCATTTAACGCTTTTATTCCACGCATTTTTTCTTACGGTTTTACTATCACATATTTTTCAGTTCGGTCGCCGCAACAAAACCTATCCCCTCCAAGCCTGCCGTAAAGAACTTCGTTCCAATAAATTTGATAACCGGTCGTTGAATTTTTCTTGTACCACATGCAAGCGTTATTTCCAGCACTTCCAGCTCATTTGGGCCACGCTTACCAGATGTCTAGTATTGTTCTTTGTCTACGGTAAAAAGCTTTTTTTGTAAGTTACTCTATGCTAGGCTTGGCTTTATTTTAGAAATTTTATTTTACTCTATGGAGTCTATAGTCTATGGGTAAAAGTTTTACAACAAAGTTTTCAATTCAATTCAACTTTGTTTTAGTTTTGTTTTATCAAAAACTTAACGTCAAGAAAACATGAACTTTAGTTGTAAATTTGTTGAAACAATTGCAATCGAAATACGGAAGTTTATGAATTTGTTTTAAATAAATATGTCGTTGTAAATACCGTTGTGAAACAAGTAGTCGAGCCATAATCGTAATCGTCATGCAGTTTAGTATTTTGTGGGAAGTGGAATAATAGAACTCGTTAACTAAAGCAATCAACTGTGATTAGTGAAATAGTGAGTGAACTGAAGCTGAATATCAATAAAAAAACATCCCGTTTGAGCGTTGAGCGGGCAGAAACAGGTGTGTTTAGTTGAAGTTTAGTAAAATCTATAATAGTTATTATAAATGCATCGATTTACGTGCAAATAGTTTATTAATACTAAAAAAAGAACACGTCTTGTGGTCAATATTTTTTTGTGAATGATGATAATAAATTGTTCAATTATTCAATATAATGGGATGGACCTACTAATCCGCTCATCACTGCAGACAATATTTTCTTTGCTGATGGATGATGATGATTCTTTGATGATTCTTTGCTTTGGTTTTGTGGAAGTAGGATGTCAGAATATTATAATATTGTTGCTACCCGTTAGTACTGAGGTGGTCGCCAGGTCGCCTCCACACCTTTCTAGTAATTTGTCACTCCTTTGATGTGTCATTGAAAATATTCAGTTATTGTAACAAGATTTTAACGCGTACACTAGTAAAGCCGCACTCGCTTCGCTGCGAGAAACATGTCCCAATGCCACATTGGGGAATTAGGCATGATTTTTTAAACTGACATAACTTTTTTTCTCTAACAACCGATTCAAAACACTTAATGTCAAGTGAAGCTTACCACAGTATATTAGTGAAAACTGCACCAAAATTGGTGAAGACGTTCCTGAGATTAGCACATACAAAACTACAGACAAACAGACAAAAATTCTGAAAATCATTGTCTTGGGTCCTATTGCACTAATAACTTGGGTTTTATTGCTTTAATAAAGACCCCCAGTAAAAGTTTATCTCATATATCTTCCATGTACAGACAGAGATCACTTACATATTTATTATATGTATAGATAGTTGTTCCTTATCTGTAAATAACTTGTTTTTTTTAAAGGCACAACATTCTATTCTATATTCTGCATTGGTGTTTCTTTATCTGGAAGTACACAGCACAGTGTGAACATGTTCAACAAACATCATGCCCATTGGATACAATTGGAAGTATTGTTCTCATTGTTATGTTTATAATGTATCAATACTGTCACTGATTTGATAACCAGTCTGTAATATGTGTCTTCTCACACTTAGTTATTATGTCAATACTTAACACAGCCCACTTTATAATATTATCATGATCTGCTTGGTCATAATCATTATAAAGTTCATTTTTGTCTGGCTGCTCGCCATCTTTGTTAAATAATCAGAGACCATTCTCTGATATTTATACATACTACATCTCTATATTCTAAAAGTTTAATCTATTACAAATATCTTTTATAGAAACTCAATTACAATAGGTATTGTAAGTTGTATAAAGTGCATTACAATTGCTATGCAATGGTAACAGTTGGGCCCAATCTTTCAACGTGCCTTTCACAGCACATATCACAAGAAATTTTGCTGCCAGAAGTCCCAGCCTCATTATTATACAACTATCTTAGTACACATGATACATGTTTTGCGCAGCAAAGAACTATAATAGTGTGGTTTTTTATGGTTTTAAGGCTGCAAACGAGCATGCAACACCACCCTTCCGCTGCCGCCCACACCTTTCTAACCGGAACACAATTGCTGTTAAAACAATGATTACATGGTAGCAATGGTACTAAGTACCGTGGTGGGCGGTAGTACTACCCCGGGCTGTACTACTTGTTGTTGTTGTCTAGGCAGGGTGGATGTGAGCCGCGCGCCATGTCCTCGGTGCACTGCGTGGTGGTGTGGGAGTGGCAGCAGGAGGGGCAGTGGCTGCCGCACTCGCCGGGCGTGGCGCGCACGCTGGAGCGCGCGCACGCCAAGCAGCTCACGCGCGTCGTGCTGGCCGACGCCGACCCCGCGCTCAAGGGGCACTACGTCAACCTGAGGACGCTCACGCAGTGCTCCGATACGCCCGGTATACCTAATCATTGATTGTTATAGTTTCTTAGCTTTGTGTATAGAAAGTTAGGCCATCTGTCATAGTATTACTCAACTTCGTAAAAAACAATAACACCCTGCATACAGACATGATGAAATCTATATTTTTCAAAGCAGAAAGGAAAAATGTTACGTACATAATATATGCGTGTAGATACACCTAAAAAGTTTGAGCACAGATATTCAGATTGACAAATTATTCACTTGCCTCAAACAATACACCTTATGAATGAATGCTTAAAGTATTTGAAATAGCTTATTGAATAGTGTGTGTCCGTTGTGGCAGGTGTGTCGGAGTGCGCGGTGCGGCGCTCGTGCTACAGCGTGCAGTCGGCGGGCGGGCGCGGCGCGCGCTGGGAGTGGGCGCGGCTCGAGGACGCGCGCGCGCGCCGCCCCGCGTTGCATTACCAGCCGCTGCCCATGGAGGTGCGTTCCATACTTGTCCACGTACAGTCTACCTGTCTTATTTCATGACATTGTGCCCACTAGCCACCAGGTAGCTCATCTGTTCGATCTCCAAAATAGCTTCTGCTGAGTTGAGACAATGGTCTCGCGTAGCGCTGTCTTTCAGGCACTAACTAACCTAATTCTTAAGATGCTATGCGGGACATAGAACGCTCCCCATTTTCAGCTGAAACAAAAAAAACTTAACACGTCATCCTGTATCCATAAACATTTGACAACAGATTCAGTGTCGACTGGAGGAGGCGTGGTGCGCGGGCGCGGAGGCCGTGCCGTTCGAGGGCTGGGTGGCGTCGCTGTCGCGCATGACGGCGCGCGCGGGCGCGGGCGGCGCGGCGCTGCGGCTGCTGCGGCGCGCCGCGCAGCCCCCCTACCCGCTCACGCGCTCCGAGCCCGCGCCGCCGCCGCCGCCCGAGAGGATGCCCATCGAAGGTAAATTCTCAACTGTTAGTTTTTTTTATAGTTGATGGTAAGGTGTCGCTGCTTACAATTGAACATTGATGTTGATGTTGATGTTGAACAATGATGGTCAAAAATCCAGCATATATAAGTAGCTTTCCAAACCGAAGTGAGTTTCAGCCTTTTGTCCAGCTTCTCATAACCGAGAAGTTCAAATCACTGGAGCACCAGGTGTAGTGTATAATTTTACTTGTTTTGTGCTAATTAATAAAGTGTTCGTCAGGTCGGAGGCCGCGCATTCCGCAACAGCACACCGGGTCGAGCGTGCAATCGGTGCGCTCGGTGCAGTCGGTACAGTCAGTGCAGTCGGTGCGCTCGGTGCAGTCGGTGCAATCGGTGCAATCGGTGCAGTCGGTGCGCTCGGCGCCGGCGCCGCGCCCCGGGGCCCGCAGCGCCTCCCCGCGGGACAGGAAGCCGGGGTTGGCTCGTCAGATACTGCACAACCTCAATATATTTAGTAAGAAAATATTAACTAATTAATGGAAACTGTTCGAACGAATTTCCTTAATGCAGTAGAATTTAGTAGAAATCGTCACGTAACAAAATGCCGTATGCTGTGTATGAGTGTGTTTTTAATAGTGGTGTATGCCATCTACAATATTATTTTCTCACTAGATAGCACAGTACAGCGCTACTTTACAATGTTTAATATTATATTACTTCATATGAGAGTGCCTTCAATCGCACACGTCTTGCACTGAAATATTATAATGGTGAGGTGATTTTCAGGCAACAACAACAAGAGCCCGTGCGGGGGCGCGGCGCGCCGCGAGCGCGGGGAGCGCGCGGAGGAGGCGCCGCACACGGACACGGAGTGCGGCAGCACGCGCTCGGGCCGCCGGCACAGCGTCGACACCGTCTCCACGTACCTCAGCCACGAGAGCAAGGAGAGCCTGCGGGTCGGTACCACAATGTATTTGTTTCCCCACTATAATAACAATAAGTTAGAGGGTTAGAGAATATTGAAAAGGTAGAATGACCATACCAAGTGCCAAGTGTAGAAGATTTTGATTTTAAACTATGGAACCCAAGATTATCAAGTAACCTACGTGTTCCTTGATTTGCAGCAAGCTTCTGTTGGTGAGTTGCTGAACTGCAGCACCGGCAGCGACGACGTGTTCGAGCCGCCGCCCGCGCACCCCGCGCTGCCCCCGCACCCCGCGCTCCCCGCGCCCGACACCAGGTCCGACGGTGAGTCGCTGTACCGGATGGGAACATGCATAACGTTTGGAAGTGATGAGTCCTAGTAGAATAAATTGTCGGGCCGTATTGGGATGTTAATCACGTGGTGATAAATGATAATATTGTCCTTGTTCCAGATGAGTTGTCCCTGTCGCCGTGTCCGTGGGGCGGCGAGGGCTGGCCGCGCCCCGCCCAGCACGGGGACGCTGGGGTATACTTAATGTTTACTTCCTACATAAAAACTTAATAAAAAATTTATGATTGTCAAGCGGTGTCTTACGTGAGAATTTTTTTAGAATGGTGGACAACTATGTATGGGTTTCGGGTTTGCCGTAGCGGATAAACCGGTGAGGTTATGTTGAGGTGATATTGTTCTACCCGCAGGAGAGTCCGTACACGGAGTGCGCGGTGTGCGGCGCCTGCCAGGAGTGCGGCGGGGGCGCGGGCGGAGGCGGGGGCGGAGCGCCGGGGGCGCTGGACGGGGGCGAGCAGCCGCCCGGCTCCATGGCGTGGTGCCGGCAGCCCGCCGCGCTGCCCGGCTTCCCCGGCGTCGGCTCCATCCTCGTCACATACAAGTCAGTTCAATGCTTTGCTACTTCGTCCAACGTCACCATGCAACGCAACCCATGACTGTCTCCCTGCTGGGTACGGGTCTTCTCTCACAATGTGAGGGGTACAGACCGAACTACATTCACCTTTGAGAACATTATTGAGAACCCTCAGGTGTGCAAGTTTCCTCGAGATGCTTTCGTTCACCGAAGCAAGTGATAATTAAATTGGTGTGGAATGCGGGCAGGACTTAAACCCGTGTCCCCAGGTCAAGAGTCCAATGTTCAATCATTCAGCTATCAATGCTACCTCATTCAAGAATTTCAATCTGTAACTTACTAATGTTGATTAAATAAATAATAATGAACTAGCATCCAGTAAAACGGACGTCCTATGTGAACGCGCCCTTACAGCTTCCAGTCGGGGCGGCAGTCGGCGCGGCACCCGGCGCCGGGCGCGCCGTACTACGCGGTGGGGTTCCCGCGGCACTCGCTGCTGCCGGACGCGCCGGGCGGGCGGCGCGTGCTGGCGGCGCTGCGCGCGGCCTGGGAGCGCCGCGCGCTGTTCACGGTGAGCGCGTCGCAGACCACGGGCCGCGAGCACGTGGTCGCGTGGCGCGTGCCGCCGCCGCCCTCCGCGCCGCACCACTACCGCGCCGCGCACGCGCCGCACGAGCCGCTCGCGCGCGCGCTGCGCCATCTGGCGCCGCTCGTCGGGGACGTGTGAGCGACGTGAGAGCGTGAGCCCAATATTTTATATACTATAGAAAATCTATGTATAAAAGTATTCCGTTACTGAGTGACTGCCAGACAACGCACAGCCGAAACTACTGAACGCAACAAGCTGAAATGTATGTTCCTAGGAGAGTGTACGGGAGCATTAGAGAGGATTTTTGAAAATCCCCCCCGCCCCTAACTTGATATAAAAGGGGATAAACTGTGTTTTTTTTATTTGGAGCTGGAATGCTTGTAAGTACTAAAACATTAGTAAATTATGCCAATCGCTCTTTATTATCGATCTTGGCAGCTGATTCTTTGTCTAAAAATGTGCTGAGAAAAACCGACTGCCAGTTGGTTCCCCGAGTGCCTTCCAGTGTGTTCCTCCGGCTCGGCACTGGCAGTGCGATAGTTGGTGTTGGCCGCTCAATACTATAACTATGTGTACTTCCGGACCATTCATTAGAACGTTATAGAGTTTGATGTTACTGATTTTTGGTTCAGTATTAAAATTATAGATTTTATTTTGGCAGCAACCGTGGTCGCGTGCTAATAGATTTGGTCACAGTGAATTATTGCTTCAAATTCTCTAGGATAGAATATAGAGATATTATGTTAAAAATATTATGTATGTTATTATACTGATATTGTTTATTAAAGTAGAATAAATATTTGTTAAAACGGAAAGGTTAAATTTCGTTATATTCTTTGATATTAAATGGTATTGCTTCCACAAAAATTATTTAGATGTAATTGTAAAGTTATTTAATTATTATGTTTGTAGGAATCTAGCCAATTTTAGAACACTAAGTATTTACTCAGGTGCCAACTATTATAGTATTTACTAAGTTTAGAATGGCCGCTGCAGCATGGCCTCGTCACGGGACACTCGTGTGTGGGCGCAGGTTTAGTTGTTTATATTATAGCACACAGAGTGTTGCCAGAGTGCCTCGTTCCCGACCGGCGGTACTTTGAGTGTTGAACGTGTCGGACGTGTCTTCCGTGTCAGCGAATCAACGAATCTTCCATGTAAGCTTTACGTAGTGTAATGTACTGATGTTATTGTTAACTGTTAATCGTAATTTTCTATGGAGAAAACACGACGTATACGTGATCCGCAGCGAATGTGTAAACGTGTCCAAGTATTACAACGGTCTCCGGCGGTGTCGCATTTACATAATAAGTCATTAGGGCACTAGCGGTTCGTCTCGCCGCGGACGACTTCATTTAGTAAACTTTTATAATTAATATAAAAATGAAATAGATGCATTTAGCGTGTCGACGCGGTCCGCGGCGGGACGAGCCCCGCAGCGACCACTACCCGACCGCCGTATAGTTAAAACGTAGTTCAATATTTATGTATATTATAACTATTTACACGTGGCGGTCGTTTGACGTCAATTTTATTAGAACCATGTTAACACCACCACATGTTGTAACAATTTAATAAACTTTAAAAATAATATGTTGTTGTTTTTATTGAATTGTTGAGTTGATACCCTGGGCCCGCGCGGTTGAAAGGAGGCTCTTGTCTACGGATACCATTAAATGTACCAACTAGACGGTACCCACCCCCGCTACTACTTACTACTTATAAAATTTACGTCAAAGAATAAATGTTGCGTACATTGATTGAACTCCCTGACTGTCCCCTGTAAAGTTGACCATGGGAAACAATGAACATTGTATAGATTAAAAAAAATCTAAGTTTACTGCAAAATGACTACTTAAATACCAAACTGACTATTCTGTAATGGAAACATTTATTGACTTCCTGTTTCAATGTTCAGATTCTGAGAACTCATTACATTGAATTTATTGGACTCGTTGAGGCAGGTACCTACTGCATGATCGTTTATCCCCTGGAGTGTCGAGACCCCCGAATGTAAAACATGGCCAACGTGTCACGCCTATTCGTAACTCGCGCGATCTTGTCGCTAGGTCATCGTAAAAATGAATTGTACGGGATTATGTTATAATTATATCACATAAATTATACATCATTGTTATCACAACGAAATTGCCTAACACCTAAAACAATTAAATTAAAGCAAGAAAACTTACCTATGTAAGAAATTATTCAATTTCTTTTCAACTTCGAAATTTTCAAACACAATGGAGACACATTTTTCCACATTTCACAACTCACAATGCACATTAATCAAAACTAACACTATCACTACTTAGTATACATATTTACGCATCGATATAATATATTATTTCATTTGGAAACACAGTAATTACGCGGTAAAAGAAGTTAGAAAACTAACACGAAAACGGTGCCAATAGCGGCATATTTTTAGCGAGCCGCTTAGCGGCCGAAGTTATTTTATTTTTGGTCAATTTTGTGGTAAATATTGTTATCAATATGTTGCTAGATTAATTTGTAATACTATAAAACCAAACAAAATCAAACTCGCTGTACCTATATTTATAATGAAAATATACACAGCTTGTCGACTTCAACGACACTGTAACTATGTTGTTCAAAAGTTATTCACTTTTTTCACCAACTTTTATATCACCATTTACAAAACTAGCACTTTACACGTAATCTGCACAACTTTTCCAGTAATAATAAGTAAAAATCTCATCAGTTAATTCACCGTTTCCTTCTCGAAAACTATTTTATAAAATCTTGTGAACTCAAATGACGCGAAACGAACGTAGCGACCGTACTGTACAACTTTCAAATAAATATTTTCCTGTTTATCATTCGACTTTGCAGCCAATCACAGTCGGTATTTCGTAGCTAATGAACGTAGGTTCAATTTGAATCCAACCAATGAAATCAAAATATTATGAAATAGACAATAATCGTCCTTCAATACGATTGTATTTAGTTTGCCCCTCCGTCGGGGGTGCACTTCACGTTGGCCTAGAAAAATTTTTGCCCCGACGGAGGGGACAACTACACTCGAGGGGTTATCTACCCAAATATCAGTGTAAATGCGATCATTCTTCCATTGGAACTAGAACATGATATGAACCAATCGCAAATTAGATCAATATCGCCTGGTAATGAAATAATATAAACCATACAACGCTTCAACGACAACTTAGCAAGTTATTTTATTTACAAAATTACATATTTAATTAGTGTTTGTTACATCATAAGTACAAAGGAACCTATTGATTGGGTCGCTCTAAAACGTAACGTTCGACGAATTCCTCGGCCACCTCCAGCTGCCGCAGCCTGTAGGGCGCGCTCTCCCGCGCGTGACCCAGCACCGGCTCCGACCGGTCCTCGTCGCAGTACTTCGTGAACGTGGCCGGGTCGTCGAAAGTTTTTTGAGCTAAAGACGGCTCCATGAGGACGTAGGGAAATATTCCTATCGTCTCCATTATGCCAAACATCCTGGCCTTGTGGCACCAACCCACGAAGTCGTCGAAATCATAGCCTAATGTTTGTATACGCACCTTCGTCTTGTCATCTATATTTTCTGAAAAGATGACGTAGTAATGCCTAAATATCATAGACTCGTACTTTCTGCGGAAACTTCTAGAAGTAGTCAAGTACAAAAATATGAGGAGATCGTACGCCGGCGGCCCGTACCGGATACACTGGAAGTCGATTAGCAAAGCGTTCACGGGGGTATGTCCTTCATATTTAAACATAATGTTGTTCACCCACAAGTCTTTGTGAAGAGCTACGTTTAAGCTATTGCTTTCAGTGAGAGAATCGCAGGCTTGTGTGTACAATTTAATGAGAATTTCTTCCAAATTCGATGGATATTGGCAGCATTTGTCAGAGAAGGCGGTAAGAAAGTTTTTAGTCAGCTTAGCAGCGGCGTGTAGCCATGGTGAGTCACGGAACGTCGGTTCTTTCAGAAGATGTGCGTATTCCTGACTGAATGGCAGATGTCCGTTGAGGGCTCTCTTCGTCTCATAATTAGCAAATGCGGCGTGAAAGCGAGCGATGGACGCCGTCGTGAGCAAGGTGTGCCTGAGGTCGAGGTAGTCGAGTGGAGGGCGTTGGCGGTATCCTCGGTACAGAAGGTCAGGCATCACTACGATGTTATCGGTACATATGTAGGCCGGCGCGCACCATGGGCTCGATTCTGTTGAATAAAATAGGTTCTTGAGGATGGTACAAACATGTTCTGTAGAAAACGGGGAGAAGGTAGTATCGTTCAAAGCGTAGCGACTACCGATTCAAATTTAAAATCATTTATTCATTTTATTATTTTATTCATTCACTGGGCAGAGCTATAATGTTATAAAATTTAACAAATTCTGTTTATCTAAATCTGAATGCTAGTCGGTGGCCAGTTACAGCTTGAGGACAGCAGATGTTGCAGATGTCTTTCTTCTACGGTTTCAGCCTAACATCAGTGGTTCAATCCACTCGATTGTAAATTGCTAACCTACGGGCTCATCGCCGGTCACTCACCGTCCGCGTCTGCCTGCATCGTGCCAAACACCTCGAACATTATCATCTCCCTCCTGAAGTAGCTGTTCTCGTCAATAAACTTTGCCTTGGGTTTATTCGATAATGGCATGCTCTTCACGAAGAGGTTAACTTTCTTCGCACAATCGCCAATTGTTACATCAAACGTAACTCGAAAGTGGTCTCCCAAAAACCCAGAAAGACCATTGGAGGCCCGTTTGATTACTGAGTGCACCAGCCTCCAGCCGTCTCCCGCGGCCTGCTGCAGAATGTGATGCACCTGTCTCGGCGTCAGGACATTTTCTAACGTCTTGTCTGCATTGCACTCCATTTTGCAGTTTCCGGCGCTGCCGAGATTGCAAACTTTATATCGAGCGTTTATGTTTACCGTTAGATTTATATTGTTTAAATATACTTACTTTTCGTTTCATAATGATAATTATGTATCTAAATTTAAAACAGCTGTCGACATAAGAATCTAAACCTTACACCACAGTATAAAGGACATGTTTTTGGTAAGAAAACAGAAACGAGTGATAGCAGTTATCAATCATACGGCAGGGCAACTGTATGTACCTACTTATTTGTATTATTCAATATTGGCGGAAGCTTACATTTCAAAGGATTGACATTTATAATGAATATTATGTAAACAAATTACGCCGGCTACGAAATCATTTACCTAGAGTTATATATTGCTGAGTTATATATTTTGAGCTTAATTAATATCTATGTATTTATAGAGGAATGACAGTCTAGGCGTAGCCCAAACCTAGGAGTATGAAACTTTGTTTAAAGGTTCCTTATATTGTGTAAGGGAGACTAAGAAAAGATTTTAGAAAGTTCTTGGACTTTGAAAGCAAGTGGGGATGTGTTCGAAAGGTGGTGCTGACGAGTAACGATGCTTGAAAACTAGCACTCTAACGTCTGAACGTGTAGCAATGAGTATGACGCACTCGAAACATTACTGCACACTTATTTCAGGCATGAAATAACATGTTTACCTCATGTTATGGATTTATAGGGCACTATTTCGTTGGTCTATAATTTATTGCAATAATTGCACAACTTTTAACAGAACCGTTGTCTCGTTAGAACAAAGCCGTTTACCGGAATTTCAAAAATCCTAAGTATACAACCGTACGTGGGTAGTATGCTTTACCTTGAGACCGACCGACTTTTATACTAACTTTCATTCCCTGCTAGGTCTGGGGTGAAATTTCGTAAAATTCTGTTATTGAAGTTATTTTTAGTGTGACATAATTATCTAATCACACTAAAAATAACTTCAATAACAGAATTTTAAGTAAATGTATAAGAAGTGATTTATTGTTATTGAATCTCTTGAGGGATCGTTGCTCCCGAAGTTACGCGAATAGCTGAGGAGAGATGTCACACGCGGATTCTACACATGTCACTTGCTTTGATTATAATCAAAGGTCACTTGATACATAAAATCAATATTTATAAGATTTGAACCTTATCAAACGCTCATGGATAACAGTTAATGGGAAAGTAAGCGTTATCACCGCGTCGTAAAGCGTAAAGTGGATTGTCAGGTTGGTATCATTGTGCATTTCAATAAAATCTTAGAACAAATGGGAAAATTTTAAACAAGAGTTGATTAGAAAATAAGTACCTTCTAGTTTCCTGCACTCGCACGCAGGTGAAATAGAATATCAGGGATTTTGTGTTTTTACTAAAACAGTTAAGGATTTTATCATATATTCATTTTTATCTCTTTCGTGTTACTTCGGTAGGTATATAGAATCTAGGGAAATGACGTAGGTAGGTACCTACCTACCTATTACCACAAAGTAGATAAGTAAACTATTACTCATATTATTATTCCATTGACAATTAACATTTAGGGTGAGGACGCAATTTTATTTTTTAGATTTCAAGAGGGGGTTAGTGTTAAGTTGTGGTTAAGTTACATCCAAGTTTGTGGGGTCTCAAACCTTATCCCGCAACCGCTATCGTGGAAACAATGGGGCAGATGTTTTTTTATGGGCTATCTGGCAAACTACTGGCTTCATTATTATCATAAGAACATTTTTTTTGCAAATTAAATTCTCTACAACTTTAGTCCTTCAACTTTTAGTCGTACAATCAATAATATATTTTTGTAAAAAAATTGTTTAAAAGTTATCACGACAAGATTGAAGATTAAGTAAGTACTTAGGTATGTGACAGATCAAATTCCACGTGGGCGAAACCGCGGGCACAGGCACAAATATTTTTAAAATATGATTTACCTACATGAAATGCTTTCTTTGCCTGAACCACAAAGTAGAAACCTGAACGTAGCAATTGGTAAAACACGTATCACTTTGGACGTAATTGTTAAAACGAAGACCGAACCACACCGAACCCTGTAAAAGATAACATAACCATACCTTACATAGGCGACACGAAGTCTTATCACTAGATGTGTTCAGTAAAAAGACGAAGATATTACAATTTTCCACGTTTCCGAGATTTCGTGGCATTCCTGGAGATTACACGAAATTCCTGATATCCTCTTCTTGATACGACTTATAGACACAACAAGTATAAAGTACGTCTTGCACCTCCGTAATCCCCACACCTGATAGTTAAAGATGGAGTGCCGCGGAGGTATCAGTCTACAAGACATTTTGACTTTGAAACAAGTCAGTCATATTTTGAACCAGGCCATGGGAGACGGATGGAAACTGGTGCGATCTGAAGTCAAACCAGCTGCTCCGGGCATATCCGGGTTCGTAGGAGACCACTTCCGGGTTACTTTAGATGTGAAAGTGGCGGACTGCACGAGGAAAGTGAACCTTTTCGTGAAAAGCATGCCCTTGGCCAACGAGCCGAAGGCAAGAACTATCGACCAACACAACTTTTACAGAAGGGAAATGTTAATTTTCCAGCTGTTTGAAAAAACGGGAGCAGACACAGATGGTGAGATGACCGTGATACTTTTGGTTTTGAGCCCTTTTCCTCTGAGAATTGCGGAATACGAGTATTAATATACCCAAGACAAGTTTTGTTTTCTATAAAAGGTTCTACAAAGTAGGTATGTCTATGTATAGCATGGATGGTGTACAGGACAGAATCCCCTCTTCACTTTAAGACTAAAATGCTGACAGATGAGGCGTTCCTAACTAGTAGCAATATACAATTACCTACATAGAATAGATCAGTTATGATTTTTTAATTGAGACTGATTTTATTTATTGAAATTCCACTAGCAGACCTGTGTTTTTGTAGATAATACTTTTATTGTAAATATAAATTGTAAGATATACCATCCTACTCACACACGTAACTGAACCACTCATATCCGTCGACGTTTGTTTTGTGCATCTGAGAAACGACGAGGAAAGTTTTTTTTATTTTTATTTATTTATTTATTTATTTATTTATTTATTACTTTTTTATACAGTACAAAAGTACATTTTGTTCCTGCCATTCCGAAATGTATTTTGTTTGCGTACGCCTGAATCATCAAACTAGCAATCTCTTCGCTTTGTTAAAATCAGCAATTGAATACAATACTTATATGAACCTTATTATTTGTTCAACAGATTCCAAATCTTGGTGTACGAAGGCTTACATTTGCAACGACAATATTGTGGTGATGCCGGACCTGTTCTACCGAGGATACCGCCAGCGGCCACCGCTGGATTACCTCGACCTCGAGCACATCTTGCTAACGACGGCTTCCATCGCTCGCTTTCACGCCGCATTTGCCGACTACGAAACAAAGAGAAACCTTAATGGACATCTGCCGTTCAATCAGGAGTATGCAGATCTGTTGACAGATCCAACATTCAGCGACTCGCCGTGGCTGCACGCCGCTAGTAAACTAACTTATAACTTTCTCACAACCTTCTCTGCCAAGAGCAGCCAGTATCCAGCGAACTTGGAAGAGATGCTCGTGAAATTGTTCATAGAAGCGTGCGACTCATTCACCGAAAGCGCTAGCTTAAATGTCATTAATCATAAAGACTTATGGATTAACAATATAATGTTTAGATATGAAGGAGGGCGCCCGACGAATGCCCTGCTTATAGACTTTCAGTGCGTTCGGTACGGTCCGCCAGCATTCGATCTAATGATTTTTTTGTACTTGAACACCTCCAGGAACTTCCGTGAAACTTCCGAAAGTATGATATTGAACCATTACTTCGTCACGTTCTTACAAAATATAACCGAGGGCACGAAGGCGAGATTGCAAGTTTCAGGGTACGATTTTAACGATTTCGTAGATTGGTGTCAGAAGGCCAGAATGTTCGGTATGCTGGTTCCTATGGCGATCTTTCCCTACGCATTGATGGAGCCGTCCTTAGCTCAAAAAACCTTCGACGACCCAGCCACGTTCACGAAGTACTGCGACGAGGACCGGTCGGAGCCGGTGCTAGGTCACGCGCGGGAGAGCGCGCCCTACAGGCTGCGGCAGCTGGAGGTGGCCGAGGAGTTCGTCGAACGATATGTCTCCACGATAACTTCATCTAGCTAAGCCCTGAATGTTTAAATAACACATGATAAACTTTATTTATTATGATGTTGTAGTGGTGGTGATTATAATCATAAATCTTAGGATACGTAAATGAAATTACTTTGAAACATGATCATTTTCACGTAGTTCTTTTATAGCTTTCAGCTGATTTCCAATCTGATTAGGGCCATTCTTCCCCATGGACGCCATTTTCCGCAGCTGTCACTGTCGTAAATCGGTGCGGCGCGGCGGACGGCGGACGGCGGCGACCATCTGTCCGCGCCCGGTATGGTCAGCAGCCTATCTGTGTCACGCGAGCTTTGGACATGTCACGACACCCGCTTCGCCTTATCTGGAAGCTGCGATTTGCTCACTGATCTAGGTATTGCCACTCGCCGTGCACCGCGGCACCGACATTTGGTAATGATTCGATTATCCTGTCGACGAGACTGCACCGGATTGAGGTCAGCGGAATTGCAGATTTTTTGCTATTATCTAACCAAAAATGGCGACTGCTTCCAAGAAATATAAAACGACGTGGTATAAACGACTACACAATAACAATCTAGTGCTGCGGAATAAAAACAAGTACAAATATCTCAACGGAATAGGTAAGCTGCGAGTGAAAAAGCGGGCGGGACAAATGGAGGAATGTTTCCTTTGAAGTGATTTAAAAAGTAGTAGACACCTGAAACCTAAACCTAAGAGGTACATAGTAAACATGAAGTTATCAGGACCGCGGCTGGAGCAAGGGCAGCGGGTGCGCGCGCGCCGAGCGTGACGCCCCCCTCCCCCCCCCCCCCGCATCGCACCTGCTTGGCCGACTGACTCATTGTTCACCAATCTTGAATAAAACACATGTACGCAGTCGGTACTACCTACTGTAGCTAGCAGACACTAGAACACGTCAGTAGGGAGCGCCCGGTAGCCGCTAGCTAAGTCTGCCGTGAACTAAGCCGTTCCGAGCAATATTGTATTTCATCAGACCAGTTATGCTCAAGCAGACAATCCACGTCACGTGTAACAGAACTCTAGCAGGACGTTACTTGTATTTAGGTGTTATGGGATAAATTAGGTGTACAGCTGCAAGCCGCGGTTTCTTCGCAGATGCTAGATGTGCAATGTGCAACCTACTTTCGTGTCAGCTATTGTAAATATTGTAATGGGTATTTCTATTTTGAGAACGACGTGGAGCAGGCACCGGGCAGCTGAAGGTCGGTGAGCGGCCAGCCCCGCCGCGGCCGCCCCAACCACCTCGAACTTGCCCAACCTTTGGCACTGCTTATAAGGAATGATGTCTGCACTCGCACAATCGTACTATATCATTGTACTATACTCGCACAATTTTAAAAATAGGAACTATGAAAGTTTTTTGTAATGGCAGGAAAATCATAGTTGTATGTATACTTAAGTGAGTTGGTAGCAAGTAGCCACTATTTTACTATCACTACCAACTGTTCGTTATCATCTCTACAGGCACAGACAACACAAGGTCTGTCACATAAGGTCTACAGGCTTCTCCCCACCGTTATTATTACTTAAGAACACGGTCGAAATGTTAGGTACCAAGGTACTTGCCGAGTTGCTGCTACTTCATTTAGTAATCAGCGGGGTGAACCAGGGACTGGGGAGTCCTCCCCTGTCATAAAGATAGAAAAATTTGACCTTCATCTATTTAATCCTCTATAGTAAACACTTAGGTAGGTATATCGCTATAGCACACCAATATAAACAAGGCTAGTTAGTGCTTATACATTTTTTCAGTATTTAATAAAATAAAGATAATGAACTCACGTCCTGTTTGTGTTAGTGCATGTGGCAACCCTGCGGCGTGGCGGCGGCGCGGGAGCGGGACTGGGACAAGGACCCCACATTCAGTACAAGACGTATCTTAGTTCTATAGCAAGGATTTCAATATTGTTTGTGGCTCCAGAGATGAAGCAAAACTGCATACTTTCTATACCTTAGTTTTAATAAACATAATTATATCATAATGAAGAAAATGAAAACATGTAAAACTACTTGATACATATTTTAAAACTATTATGACGACTGGTACCTAAAGGACTAAAGGTACCAAAGAAACATAGTTGCAAGCACAAAACAATGATCTTTTATTCCGCGGCACCTTTATTAGACAGAGCCGATCAGCGCTAAAAATACACCCTGTTAAGCACGAAGTATCCGCAGACGCAGAAACTAGAAAGGATTTGTCTAATAAATCGTCGAAACACATTAACATACCACGTCTATCACATATTTGGCCGAAGTGATCCATTAAATCACATTAGTGAAGGCGTCCCACGTAGGTACTACATAAAAAGTCGCTAAAGTCCTCTAGCTAGATGTCGAAGATCTGCCGCCCACGCATTCCCTAATTGAGTAAATTCGATAAGTTGATCGTTTGCATTTGCCGTTTTCGGCGAGCATTCCGGTCCGCCTTCCTTTAACGGGTTTATTTTTTTACCTTACCTGGTATAATATTGTTACAAGTACCAAACAATAGTAAAATATTTATACAACGCTAAGTGACAACAGTAACAGACTGACGGTAAACGCACATTTTGAACCAGGATATGAGGATAACGGATGTATGGACCCAGTGGACGAACCATGAAACATTTGCAGAGATACCTAAGTAGGTACATGCATGCTATATTTTAGCTATAAAAGCTATATTTTATCAAGAATTCTAGCCGCCGCCGCCGTGACAATTTTAATTGTAAGACGGATGAATCTTTTACACTTCTACAGTGTAATATTTAATGTGGTCAGAAATAAATAAGTTTTCCATATAGAAACTGGCACGATAGGACCAGCGGAGGAAACAGGGATGGAGAAACAATGTCTATGCTCTATTATGATGAATCATTGTAGATTACCTTTTTGCTTTTCAATGAACTAATTATATAGTACAAAGGGATAAGAATACCGTAGTTGCACTTTAAAATAACACCTAATTATGTTAATTCAGTCATTTGTATTAATTAGTGAAGGTCTGTGAACAAGTGGCACTCCGTTCCTCCTGGTGAATCATAATATCTATAGACCAATTTTAGTAGCGCATAGCGCAGGAAAACAAGCGCTCCGAGAAACTATCGTGACGGCACAGTCCCTGGCTGGCGCATATTAAATAATACTACCTAAATAATTATTTGTATTACAAATAAATAGTTCTGTTATTTAAATCATAAGTTCATAATGAGGTGATCAGCTGACGTAAATACTTTCACATGAATTTCGCTTTCTTCAACCCTCATGGCTCTGAATATTTTATGGACAGTCATGATAAACAAGTGGACTTGTGTCAGCTTTACAAGTTATTTTTATGTAACTGACGAACCAGCGGACGAGCCCCGAGCCTGATTGAACAGGGCGGTGCGAGACCAGCGATCATTAGGCACTAACAAGAGACACTTGGCTCCGGCCGTAGCCTCGTCTGTTGTTCAGGAAAGTGCACCCCGACCAGAAAAGGTTGGCTTGCATTCAAGGATGGAGTCCCTTGGAACCTCAAAAAAGAGATTTAACTATTCTTATTCTAATTTTCCACCTGAAACTGCAAAGGTATTTCCTCAGTCGTACGATACGGTCCGACTGTTACCTACCTATCAAATAAAATATCTACACAAATTGTCATCAGCATCATCACGAATGAGTCTACTATAATATCTATCATTAAGCCGCTATCATAACCTTTTGAACAACATGGCAAATTAATTTTATCATACAATTCACCGACCGCCCGGGCCCCGCGCGCCTGGACACCATTTGTCTTGCGATCGTGCTTCTCACGACGTCTCCTACATTTTTGTCACTGCTCTCACTTTCGCCCGCGATCTATTAGAGAGGAAAGTGATTTATTGTCCTCGCAGAGCTTTTAAGGCGAGCCGTTAACAATATGAAGGTACTTTAATGACATCGTGTCCCCGACTGGCCTGAAAAGCTCGTAAAGTTTGTCAGCTAGCTATCAGAGGAGTAGATATGTCAACGTTTAAATATCAAGTATGTATTTAGGTGTTTATAAATTTAGTAGTTAGGGAGCGGACAATCAGTGGTCACAGGACTACTTACGGTTATCTAGACCTTTGAACTACAGTATTATTGATCGAAGATCTAGACGGACAAACTATTGCTAATGATTTCTAAACATTACCTACAGCGGCCCATACCTACATTTTCTCATGAAATCGATTTCCTATGTCGGTGGCCGCGTTTCGCAATGTGCGAGTCTGGTGCAAGAGCGCAGGTATGGCACGGCGGCAGTGGCTATTCTGATTTCCGGGGCAGCCGGCGGTCGGGGTGTCGGGTTGCAGCCGCGGGTGCGCGTTGCGACAACCACTCGCGACAGTTGCGACATGCCGTCGCCGGCCACCGTCCTATTGTTGTTAGAACACTAGCAGATTCTTATTGGACAAATCTACAAATTAATTCCATTGCTCGCTCAAAATCTTGATTTTGGCAATGCAATATCGGCCAAGATAAGAAGGAAAGAAAGTACTAGCCCAAGTTAGCGCCGGAACGCGACGTGTAGTTCCGCAGTAGCAAAAGGGTGGATGTTAGCTAGGCAGGCTTCACGTAAAAAATATTAATCACTGAATTTAGCCGAATTTTAAGCCGCCCCAATAGGTACGGTCAGACGTACCTAGGCTTTGTTAAAGTTTACTTGGACAACGTTAACAAGTAAGTAACAAGTATTTGAACAGAATATTAAAGGTTCTTACTTGACTTTTAAAGGTGACTGCGGGAAGTTATCGGACAATCGCTACTTCCATACAACACCAAAACGATAACTTATTACTGTACCTACTACCTAATATTATAATTATGTCATCATCGTCGCAACCCAGGTACAGGGGCCGTTGTCCAGTACGCAGACCAAGTACGGATTAGCGAACTTCACTCATTATTAAAAACTATCAGTTGTGCAAGTTCCTTCACCAAAGCTAGTGACAATAAATTCTATTTTTTTTTTGAAAATAAGTGGTGAGTGCAGATTTCGAACCCAGCCCCCCTGTTCAAGAGTCCAACGTTCAAACCTTTGATTATATACACGCAAAGGTTCAAACCACCTCGCTATTACTACACAAGGAACATATTTTTCTAACGAAGTCGAGGTTAGCCTTATTTTTGAATATTGGAGCGTGACAGATGGACAGATATCCACGCCTCGACGATGACTAAGAAAAAATGATTGCACTCGCATGTCCATCTCGGGATCGAAGCCGCTACCCTTGACGTGCACAGCAGCATAACTTATTCAATATGTATATAGGCCAGTGAGGTCGCCGAGTACTTACTTTAGGTACTCGACATTATTTCGGAGACTTTATCAAAGGACGTTCGGATTGTTATTAACTCAATTTGAATAAATTGTGCAATCCACGCTATATAAAGGCACAAAATTACAATGGTTACTGTTGTTAAGGATTCGAAACGATTTAAATCTCCTTCGATTTAAACTTCAGCAATCACGCTAGTCGAAAGCATGTGCACAGAATTCTACACTTTTCAGTACATTCGGAATTCTAAAATTTCTAAAGACTGAATGACTACACACAGACAGCCCCACACTAGGATTTCCTGGCATGGTATGGAATGGTCGTGGGTGCCATGGAAAACACACACAGATCGAAAACAGAAACGGACGGCTGTGAATTGAACACAGGACCCTTCAAACATTGCGCCATACGGGTCGTCTATATTCAAAAGGACTTTAGTCTATAGTTGACATGAATGTGACGGCAGATAGTGAAGATTAACTTAATTACTTAAACATAAATAACATTTATTTACACAAACAATGTAAGTATCAATTTAATAACAAAGTCCTTGAATGAACAGAGATTATTAATATATAACGTATAATGTTTATTTAAATGAGCAAAGCGTCAGACTGGCTCGATCGATGACTGCAACCAGTGGCGACCGGCAAGGTCACGCCTACGGCTTCTCCTGATTCATGCTAAGAGGAGACGTGACAACCTCTCATTAATTTATATTTTTACGTAAATAACCGACGACTAAGCAGACGAGCCACCTGGTGGTAAGTGATCACCATTGGCCATGGACATTAGTCACCAAGGATTCACCGACGCGTTGACGGCCAACGTTGAAAATGCTGCCTCTAGCTACCATCCGGAATACGACAAGTCGTTTGACGGCTGAGTAAGCAAGGCGTAAGGCGTGTTCCAAAGTTTCAGATTTTTAAGTACTGACGAATTAGAAAAAAAACTTCGTATATTAGCGCTGTTGTTTGGTAGATTTGCCCTTCGTTTCTCAAGCATTCAATTATAATAATAATTATGTAATGATATTGATTTCGTTCGTATACCTTTTAAAAATCGGAGGCACAAGGTAGGTCTCCTTTCGAACCGCTTCTAATTTCTAGTTGAGCTAAGTAGATAGATCATGGTGTTATGGCGCACATTACAGAATTAGTGACGTAAGCATCCTCTTCTACCCGGAGAATGTGATAACATCCTTCTCGTAAGGGTAATCTAATCAGGAATCTTGATCTAGGTGACAAGAGGAATCTCGTACAGCTCAAGTCCTTGCATAATATTTACCGTGTCGCATGGTAAACGCATGGGTTGCAGAAGTCACAGAAATGTCATAGTTTATAGCTGTCCAATAAACTATCGGAACGAGCGATCATTGCCGGAGCTCGAGATTGCAATCAAATATATTCATTTTCTTTACGACCGTGGTACGAGGAGCTGACTGACGGTTGTGTACGGTGTTTGGGGGAAATTTGAAAGGCAGCCGATATAACGGATACATAACATAGAAATATTTTGAAGTGAAATAAATTGGACAAGTACTTATATCGTTATAAGTATTATACCTATTATTATCGGGCGTTTAATCAAGCATTATTGACTGCTTGAAATGAGGAGAGGTGCAAGAAAATTCTTAGGAAATCTTTAAAAAAGCCAGTTTACGCAGGAGCAAGTCCATTTTAGGACTATTATTAACACAATAAGTTCTTTGTTTTTTGAAAGTAGTTTCTTCATCTTGCAGACGTAGTTTTTGCTACATGGCACATGAAGTAGTAAAATGTTTTATTGGTAGTGACCAGTGAGGCGACGGTGAGCGGTCGCACGAGTCGCATCCAAGCCGGTATGGGGGTGCGCGTGCGCACGCCTCACGCTTCGCGCACGACCGGCCGCGAGCCGGACACGACACGCGCACGGAACGTTACACACACGACACGCTCGGTACTTGGCTTCAACTCCAACTCATTAATAGCCACACATTAATACTCACTGCTACTACTCATAGTAACTGTGGACGCGGTCGCTAGTTGGAAGGGTGACCGGTAGTGGCTTCCGTGCTTTAGTGGGCACGTAAAGCCGTCACCCCCGGTCGTTATAATTAGACGGTAAGGCCTCTGCCTCTGCCTTCTGATGGAATAAAAATTTCACGACACGACTTGATCATCATCATCATCATCAATCATCGCAACCCATAACTGTCTCACTGCTGGGCACGGGTCTCCTCTCACAGTGTGAGGGGTATAGGCCATAGTCCACCACGCTGGCCAATTGCGGATTGGCATACAAGTAATTTGCCTTGTCTTGATAAAAATAGTTAATCACCCGGTAAATACCTACTGAGTCATACTTATTCATATAAACAAACACAAAAAAATATTTTTCGATATTTTTTATTCTTATGTAAAATAAACGGGCCTTATATTTTCTTTTATTTTACAAAATATAACTGAGTTTTAATTATTTTTATAATATTATGGATTTCTGCGGAAATAAAGATTTAATTTTTTTTTAGTTTCTAATCTATGTAGTAAGTTTATTTCCATAACGAAATTTGGCCTAGAGCAGAGTAGTTGTTACTCTCTCATCAGTGAATCAGCCGTGGTGATCTTCAAAACAAACGCAGGTTCTATCTTATCACCAAATGTGTGATAATTGTGAATGCTTGTTTCTGATTCCTAATTAAGTTAATTTTATGTTCCATAGACATGTTGGAGTGTTTTTATAATTAGAACAATAAATAATGTCGGATGAAATCGACATTTCAAGTTTTATGGATCCAAAGTGATGCGTCGGCGACTGTGTCATAAACATCCTTTTGTTGTACCAGGCGGTAATAAATCATGGGAGCGTGGAATATGGACGACTCGAGCAATGTTTCGTCCTCCGTTTTTGCCCTGTAGTGTTTTCAGTGTAGGCCAGCTACCGACCAGATTGTGTTAGGGGTATTTATTACATGTACGTGTACTAGTAAAATTATAAATTAAATTTAATAAAATCATTAGTTGCGATCCGGTCCGAGCTTGTACCGATTAGTGGCCACCGTTCAAGATTACTTTCACAATTGAACTGTATTTTTAGGAAATTTCAATATCACATCATATCTTTTAATCACATCACAACAAATAATAAAAAGTCATTAAAAGACCTTCCAACCGAAAATAACGCATATTTTCCAACTTCGCACTATACACTAATAAATTATTACTAAATTTATATTATACCTAGTTATTAATAGTGGTCCTGACTATAAAACAACAAAATTAAAAAAAAAAGATTAAAAAAAGAACTCTAGTTGGGATCGAACTCCCAACTCACGGTTCGCCGAGCTCTGTATTTCCCACTGGGCTACTCAGCCCATATTATTAATAGCGAACTTTTCTTTTTGTTTCAACGTGTACTCAAAGTGTGCTAAACTTTTCATAGACGTTTGTAATCTGCCTTGTTATTGACCAAATAATTTAATATCACTCGGTGGTACGGAACGTGTGCGAGTCCCACTCGAATTAGTAAGATAATAATAATATAAAAAAATTGTATTCAAAGGATATATTATGACACAAATTTGGAAATAATGCTTCATGAATGAACGTCGTGGCCGTGGGCTCGAGGCGCGGTGATGCGGTCTGTGTGAGGGCAGCGGGCGGCTGACGTCACCGGCGGCGCCGCGGCCTTATACGGCGGCAGCTGGGGAGTGCTCTGTGCTGCACGTCATTACCACGGATCTTTAGCTTTGTTATCCCATCACGATTACACCTCGCTGTAATTGCCCGTGTGAGTGGTGTCGACAGCCCGTAGGCCCGTACACATCGGTAATGACCGTCACAAACTAGACTACTACAGAATTTATTGCGTAGACACGCAGCTAAAACCGAAACGATACAAAATAAAACTAATGTGGCACTGGTATTACTCGTATTCGATTTCAATTCTCATGTTTATTTAAGATGGTTGGATTTAGGAGATGCAAAAAGCTCGTCTCCTTCTTCCTTTAGTCCAAGTTGTGTTGAGTTTTCCCTCTAAGAAAGGCTCTCCAGACTATTAAAATGAGTGTTGACTTACAGAGAAGGAAGGAAAGACCGGAATTCCTCTCTGAAATCGAAAAGCTAGATGCCTCATAGTAAAATCTTCCAGTATGCTGAAGGTAATCTAGCTGGGTCAGTTGGAAACATGTTCTTATGTTATGAAAGCATAATCCAATCTCCCAATGTTTGAATCACAGATATCCCATTACAAGTGAAGAAATGAAGAAGGAAGTGAAGAAATGAATTTAAAATGAAGAAACATGGTCGGTGTTCGGAGAGGTTGCACTCTCGTTGCACGTAAATCGTGTGTCGCGGAAGAAAGTCGGAATTGAAATAAATCTAAATGCGATTTAGATTGTGTTCAGTGCACTGACGGACGCTAGGGTGGCCAGGGGCGCAGACATCACGGGGATAACGTACAGGATACTGCTGTATTTCTGTGCAAATACATAAGTGCAAAGAAATACAGTAACACGCTACGAGTAGTGTAACAAATTAGTTCTGTGATATGTGTTACAATGACAATTAGACTGAAATAATTCTCTAGGCCGATTTATCACACAATATTGATAACTTGGTAATTCGCTTCGAAAGAAAAGCACTTGCTGTTTTTTTAACTTGATAGAAGGTGACGTGACCAATGTAATAACTGCATTAAGTAATCGGACGCACATTAGCATGTTTACTTTAATATAAGTAATTACAATTTTGTAATCCCTGTTACTGCAGGACTGCAAGTCAGTGCAGGTACAGTACAACTAAGCTGTCCCATTATCCGCAAGCATGTCATTAAGGCAAATATTTTAATTCATCATCATTATCAATATATACTATTATTACTAAGTGACTGACAGACAACGCACAGCTGAAACCACTAAACACAACAAGCTGAAATTTGGTGCATGTTCCTTGGGGAGGAGGGGAGGTAATGGAGCACTAAGAAAGGATTTTTGGAAAGAAATTAAGGGGATAAGCTGAAACTTTTTATTTCTTCGATGGATTCACTTGAAACTTTGTAAACAGGTTCCTCAAGTGACGCAAGTGAGCACTAATAAAGGATTTTTAGAAATTGACGGCGAAGCCGCGAGGGAAAGCTAGTAGTATAATAATAAATTGACGCAATATGATGTCATCATTGTGTAACTGCAATAGAGTGCGACTGAAACTATTCGTTCAACAAGTCCTATGTTTCCGTGTAGGCAGCGGAGCCACCCCGCCGGGCCGCGGCGACCTACGCGCGCGCCCCCACGGAGGTGCCATGGCCCGTGCTAAGTGCATTTTAGTGTTGCCGTGTTTAACTGTTCAATAATCACTTGCTTTACTGCAAAGAAACGCGAGAGACAACTCACACAGACGGAACATTTTATGAATGATTCTCCGGGAATAAGTTCGATGTAACCACTTTTCAATTCTTCCTTTGTTCAATTCCCCGAAACATTCCATTGCAGATAATTATGTCGCGCATTATCATACTATTGTTCATCTCCTATTTATTTCAATTCTATCTGGTCAATTGCAATTGTGAATAATCGATGATAGTAGGAGTGAAAGATCAAGTTCCGTTACACAAAAATTATAATACCAACTACCGACCGCGCACGCTGTTGCTTAACTTTGTTGATCACCGCAAGCCACCGGGCTAGGAGTTACAATTACACCCAAAGTATCATAAGCTGAGGAAGCATTGCCGTGAGAATAAGCGCATAAAGTTTTGCAAGATTATTATCGCAGATCCTGGCTTATTCGAACCTAAATCTCGCAGAGAACGACGAAATCGAGGCATCGAGCTGATGTATCGTAACAATGTCTGTGAAGGTGACTACCAACCACCAGGTACACTTGAGGGATGCCCGATTCCATCGTTACGATATGCAAAACCTAATACATATTTCCATTTTACAACGCGTCGTCTATAGGACAGAGTCGGTCGGGTGTCACAAAACATGGTCGCTCGCGGGACCGGCGTCTTCAGTTTCAAAACAATATCGAGGTAGGTATACAGGACTGCGCACAGTACAACGACTCCACGACCGACAGACGAGAACGCGACTAAAACCTTGACAAAGCTAACATTCAATTATGAGCCTTATATCTTTGAAGGTAAGGTTGAATTTCGAACTTATACTTAATATACCTATACGGCTCGCCCTACACCCATAGCCGTTCCGTTTCGAGACCAACGCGTCGACGACTCACCGTAGTCACCGTAGACGAGTAGTCCACGCGTCGACCGTAGAGGTGGGTCGTACTAGGTTAATTTTGGACTAGGTGTACCTGTTCCTAGTATTTAAAAATACGTGATCCAAATACCTGTTCTACCTATTCCACCTCGTCTCAAGGTCAAGGACGTCAAAGGACTAAGTACGCGTATATGATACGCGTACTAACTTGACTAAGTACATTGCTTGCGTACGTTGCGTTGTTTGCTGCGTAGTGCGTCGTACTTTATAGACATTTAATCAGTACGTTTTGTAATGTTAATTACTTATGAAATTACTAATGATACAAAGGAGACCTTCAGTTTTTGGTCAAAGTCCGTAATCTATAATATATATATATATACACAGACATGAGTGTGTGTGTGTGTGCGTGTGTGTGTGTGTGTATCATAATATATAACATGATTATTGAAAAAATATTGTATACAAGTCTCATGACTTGCAATGAAAAACCTTCATACTGAATTTCATTCCAATACGTTGAAGAACGGCAAAGTTTCATACATACTTTGCAACTTCGTTTTCAAAATTTCAAGTTTCTAACCCTTATAGGCCCTGCGTTGATATGTCAGTCAGTCTGTCAGTCTGTCAGTCAGTCAGCTTCTCCTTTTATTTAGATTGTCAGATAAATCGTCAAAAAATATGTATTACCTATCAGAAACTATGTTCAATAGAACGTGCGTTGTCCTGATTTGACAACTATCAAAGTGACAGTGACATTGTATTGCAGGTTGCATTCATAAAATTCATGTTGTTTTCATAAAATCTAAAAATATGAATAATTTTATCTTCTTTTAATTAATAAAATAATAAAAATAAAATAACAAAAACTAAATAACACTCCAAAGACGAAAATCAAACTAAATACAGAAACTGAATAGACAATAGGACGTTGACATGTCAATTGCGGCATGGATGACAGTTCACTTTTGTTTATCGGCTTGGATAGTGGTCTTTTAGCCAGCATTTTACATATTCGAATATAATTATAATGTGATCTTAATTAATTGATTAGAACTATGGTTTTTACACCTATTTAAGTCGATCAATCCTACTTCTTTATTAAACCCGAGAATCGTGTGACGTATTGTCACACTAAAAGCATATTATTGCCATGAACAATAATTGTGGTGCCACTTAACTATATCTTTGAACGATAATTTTGAGTGGTACAATTAATTTTAAAACGGAATTTAATTTTAATTTTTGATTTTTGAATCAAGATATAAAACTGAATTTTGTATTTTTAGATACGAGAAAAGTTACGTTATGATAAGGTGTCATTTCCATAGATACAGATGTAAAATCTCAAAGACGTTCGCCAAAATTGGGTTATATATTTTCTGTTCGTTACAGAAACAATACTAGCACTAAAAAAAACTAGATTTTTTCTGTTTAAATATTTTATAAAAGGTTGTTAAGTTTCTATGGGAATGTGAAAACTTACTTTACTTGTTGGACAATTTCAAGTAGGTTGACTAAAAACAAACGGTCATTCAATAGACAATCGAAATATTTAATGGACAAAATGACATTGTAGGCATGTACAAAAATAATAAACAAACGAGAAATTAATAAATAACATCTTATTTATTTTAGCGATTAAAGTATTAACGAGCAATCGCATCATTGGATTTTTATTTTGGTGTCAATCTACACTATCTATCGGTAGTCATATGTCAAAGACAATCTGTCAATCATAAATCTGTACCTAGTAATGTCACTAATGTCAGTCGTACCGTATATTGATTGCTTGTCAATTGTCACTTTGTCTTGTCAGTTGTCACTTGTTAGTCTTGTCATTGTCACGCTCTCGGATCGGACGGACTCGCTACCTACTAGGTAGACTAGGTAGAGTAGGTATAGAGTATACTAGCATAGCGCTAATACTAGTATTGGACTAGGTACTTTCAAAATTAGAATAGGTATAACCTAGTATCGTTAAATACCTGTTTCCCGTACCTGTTCTAGTACATACGACTCACCTCTAGTCGACCGACACAATGACGTAATGTACCTAGAACGGAACGTCGGAGTTGAAACGGAGTGGAGACGGAGTCGAGTTGACGTCGATGAAGCGTTGATCGCGGAACGGAACGTCGGAGTTGAAACGGAGTGGAGTCGGAGTGGAGTTGACGTCGAGTTGGTGTAATGTGCGCACTCCTTACAACCGTCATATTGCGCACACTGCGCATTCTTCAACTGATGACGATTTAATTATGTTAAATAATGTTGTCCATAGTCTATAAATAAGGTCAGTACTTATAAGTTAAAACCCGAGTACCTACATAATAGAAATATTGAAAATTTAAGTTAGAAGCTAACCTGTTTAATAAATAATACTAAAATCACTTCATAAGTATCACCTGCTTGTTTCTTTAATTTACATAAATTAGTGATTGACTATAACGTTGTGTTATAACAGTTGACTTAAGATTTTTTATGAAACGCAAGGAAACGCAACGATTTCTTATAAATGTATGAAGTTTAAAAGACAAGAAAAGCGTTTGAACTAAATTGTCTCCTATTGTCTATAATAATAACTAAGTATTTCCGAGTCCACGTTGTCAACAAACGCCAACGCCGAGGACTACAGCCCCACGATAAACAATTATGCAATCGGCAGATACTGTTAACATTCGTGAAACGGTTGTTCCATCATTTTCATTATAAGTCCGGTTTACAGCCACCCAATTAATATTAGTAAATATTCATGATTAAACTGTATCGAAGTACCTACTCGTTTTGTGTAAAAGAATGTAAACAACCGCTACAGTTCACTAATTGTCATATTATTACTATCGCGAACCATTTACCTGTCCACTATCAGGAACACCAAACTGGTTGCAAGAGACTAATTACTTTTGTTCGTGATAAAGTTTATTGTCCCAGTTGCGTCAACGAAATTAAATGAGCAATTTTAGGATAGATATTTTTAGTAATGAGTAATTAAGGCAACTACGAGTAGTTAGTTAGTGTCCTAGTTGTGCTGATTGTTTATCACCGCGAAATATATTTTTGCGACTTACCTTTCAGCGGCGTTGTGTCACAAGTAGCGTAGATAACATACGTATAACTTTGTTCTGTCGGCCCAAGTAGCTCCTCAGCTAGCACCGTAATGCTTCTTAATGGACCCAATTAACCCAAATTTCATTAATTACAATTTGATAGGATAATAATGGTTTTATTATTAAGTGCATTCTATGTCACATCAAATATTTCCATGCGTCCAAAGCCCACGCAGTAACATTTATATAAACCAAAAGAAAATAAGGGGACGGTAGAAGTTGGTTGAAAAATATTGAAAAAGAATTACTTCGCCCAATGCAATTTTGGAAAGAATAAAAAATGTTCAAGGTGTCTTCCCGTGAGCTTATAATTAAGCCATGATTCGGAGCTGTATAGAAGTCCTGTCTCACCGCCGCCGCCAAGCGAAGAGAGGGCTTAGCGATATAGAGTCTATAATGAGTTTGGTATGATATTGTCACAGGAGTGGAAAAGAATAAGACTGGTTTCAATAGCTGGCGTTTTAATTACACCACAGGGTAACACTCGCAACACTGTTACTGCGATACGACGTACGACACTGTTCTGCAGTACGCTGCCCAATTGCGGATTGACAGACTTCACACACTTTTGAGAACATTATGCAAAACTCTCAGGTATGCAGGTTTCCTTACGATGTTTTATTTTAAAGCAAGTGGCAATTCATTTCTAGTACGCACATAATTTTAGACAATTGGGTGCAGGAATCATTTCAGGCCCCCAATCGGGAATCCCACATTCAAACTGTTCTAAAGTTTAATTCGTTGTTAAAGTAAAGATTTTACCTATTTAATACGACCAATATCGGTTTGCCCGTTACCGGTAAGGCAAGTCATGTGCTTCACGATGTGCTTTCCTGGTAAATGACGTAAGTCCAGCCGTCAGCCGACCCACCGCTCCGCTGTACCGCTGACGCTGGCATTGGCTGCCCATCTTGTTTTCGTATGCGTTTTTATTGCTCTAACAGGATGGTTGATTGGTTGTGACTTACGAATAAGGAAAAGGATCAACAATTGATGATATTTAGCCAATTCGGTTGTGATGTTGAAATCTCTCATTTACAGACAGTCGTTTGCTTCAAACCGTCGTTTTAACCTGACGTTGACTTGGTTTTGATGTTTGCATAATAGAGTAGACTTCTAGTAAGTAATATTCTTTATTTGTATTCAAGACAATGCTAGAAATACAAAATAGTACCTCTTCATCTTGACATAACTCTGCTTAAAAGACTCAACCAGCCTAGGAATCTTTTCAATCGGTCATACCAATCAAAGTACAGTTCCAAAACCATATAAAGTCGATTATGCATAACACCGTCGTATAATTATTAGAGGAGTAATGCATGTATTCATGTATAACAGGCAGGTAGTCAAATAAAATGGGTCGCAGCGCATATGCATGGAGTCATGCGTGATTCACCGGCGACCGGCCAGGACCAGGGCCGGCGGCGGTGTTTGTGCATGAGATATGTTTTTGCGAAGTTTTCCTCACGCCCACGGCAACGACACTTCATTCGTCATTGTTTTTCATACCTCCACACAATACTAGGTAATTAAATTTATTATTATCACGTGTTTCCAGCAGAAGTAAGCACTGAACCCGATTGTTTACTGGCTCTTCAATACTAATTGCTGTCTAAACACATCATAAATAACGTCGGAATTGACTTGCGTCTAAGAGAGATTGATGGAAACACGAAGCAAATATGCAATGCAATGATGTGATATACATTTTTATGTGATCGGCTTTACACTTATGGCAAACTTTTGGTATTCTTTTTTGGGCTTAGCGTGCGCTTGTGAAAACATAGCCTTAGTCCTGTTTACTCCAAGATTGAATATTATTTGAATAATAGCGAGGAGCAGTGAAAAGTTGTTTAAATGAAGATGATTTGTCTGTAGATAAGTTAGGTATCGGTGGCCAGCAACAAAGTAAACATTCTATTTAAGTGGAATAATATGCGCATTGTCCATAAACCTTGGACAGGTCTCGAGGTCCTGTGTCATCTGCTATGTACGATAATGGCTCCTCTGTTGGCGCTATGACAACTTGATCTCCTTGTGAATTGCTAATGTTTCAATCGTTCTGCATTATTCTGGTTAAAGTATCTTTATTACAATCGGTCCGCAGATGATGTAGAACAGTTGTCATTTGTCGTTAACACAGTTTTTACGATATACAAATTTCATTTTGTAATTTTATTGATAGCGGGTGCCCAAAAGCTATTATACCTATTATGTATTGTGATGTGGATAACATTTGTTTTAGAATTTCGAATCCCGCAGGTATGCTTTCTAAGTTCCCGATAAGAAAAATAAAATTGAATATTTTCAAAAATATGGAAGTTATTGGTTTCACTATTCTAACTATTCCCGCGATGGTATCTGTAGGTCTGTATTTGTGTGTGTGTGTGTGTTTGTATGTAAACCTCGTAAGTTTTGAACGGCTTGACCGATCGAAAAGCTGTTGACGGCATTCAAAAGCGTTCGACTGAACTTAGATCTCTTAAAAATCTGAACCAATTCGGCTTGGTAGATTTTAGAAAAGACGGCGCCGAATTCGTTCGCAAAGCATTTCAAAATCGGTTGATCCGTTCGGGAGATATCGTTGACAAAAATTTTTGATGAAATTGTTTTTTTCAATTTAACTTTGAAATTTCGGGAGATATAAATTTAGCAGAAAGTTTCATTCTTGGCCGGCAGGGTCAACCGATCATTTTAGTTTTCCTGCCAGCATAGTAGAAAACCCATAAAATCAAAACAAACCTGTTGCCTTGATCCTACCGTCCTCTCCTGTCACAGGACACCTGTAAGACCTCAACGCTATTAAAATTATTGCTACACATCTATCATCATCATCATAATCATCTTTCAATTTATTTTTGAATTGTGTTTAGTTATTTTTACATTTGAATGGTGTTCAGAAACCATTACCTACCTTTATAAGCCTCGCGCCGTCGTTTGTTTAGATTCCTTATCTGCACGCTTTGTTTGTGTTGATTTTTCGCTTTTATTAGCATACTACATGCTAAATCTTGTATTTTCATTTCTCAATTCGACTACTTACTTAGTATGAATGAGAAGCATGATCAGACCAAGGAGTTTCACTGTTCACGGTGATAACATCTAGATTATTATCATTGTCTACTGCGGAGATTTCTCTAGATTCTATAGACCAAAATGTCAATCGGTTTTCTATCGGCATTGTAGTAACGTTAGTAGGAGCAACAAGCAGCGCGCTGCCGCCGCGGCTAATCTAAATGGATCTCGCGCTTTATGACTCGATAGGTTCGACGCAGCACCTTCCGCGTTTAGCACTTGGTTGTTAAATCCTGCCAGCGTCGGGACTACTTTTAGATATTTTTATCTTTTATATATATCCCACGGTCAATAAACAGAACTTTTGAGGCTTTATCGAAAGGACAATATATCGTGTCATATAAATTACTCAGGCTAATTAGATACGTGGTGGCCCGTGGCGTACCGATATCGGGTAGCGGAGCGTCGCGTTGCTTTCTCGGAAAGCGGCGATAAGTTTTATCTCGGGGCACGAAAGCCTGCGGGAGAGGGTGGGAGAGGCGGCGCAGCGGTGGTAGGGGGCGGCATCCCGCGCGAGCCTGCGCCTGCGCCGCCGCGCCAGCAGCCCGGCCGCCAGCCGCCAGCCAGTGCCGCCAGTGATCGCTCGGACGCCGCATGCGCCGTACGTTCCACGCTACGGTCCCGCTCCCACGCACACGCAAAAAAACTGACCGACCCCGAGTGACCCCAAAAGTGCACGAGCGGCCGACACGAACGAAACGACTTCGCGAACGCATTCCGCGAATAACATTCAATTTAAAATCAAAATTAATCACTAACAACGCTTCGCCATAACATATGTGAGCTTATTTAACTGTTTACTCGTAGTTTTAATTAACATAAAAGGTGATAAGTACGGACTGTGCACCGGAGGAGGCGATCTGAACAGATTTAAATGTTAACGGGCGCTTAGAACGAGCAGAGGCGGTCGCGGCAGCGCCAGCCAGCCCAGCCAGGTGAGTCAACCGACTTTATTGTTATTATAATTATTATAACTTGCGATTCCGGACCGGCCCTATATGAGTTCTTGGGTTATTGGACTGCGCGCAGCTCGTCACGATCTTCGGAAAATTCGGATACCTTGGAATGAACAATGAGGATCGTTGTGTACTTATACTCTTAATGTTCTTTTGACGTATGTTATTATTGTCGTACATGGAACCCTTTCGATAAATATTAATCAAGGATGGTAATTGTTTATAAGATTCCTAGAGATTCGTTATTGCCAATTGTGGGTAGATGTAATGCTACTGCATTAAGAAGCAATTGCGGGGTGTTGGAGTATATTATGTTCTGTTGATCAGTTTCTTTAATTAAAGTTTTTATACCTACTTTATGTAGGAATTTTTTAGGTGTTTACGTTGTAGGTAATACAGTATTATCGGTACCAACTGAACCTATTGTATCTTCGAGTAGGTAGGGAATAAATAAGTCAGTGAACTAAGCTGCAGCTTTGGATTTCAGTTGAATGCTGTGTTTCAGCTAACAAGAAAGTTAAGCCCTTCTTTCTCTCCTCTCTAAGGATCTCTCACTAGGTCGACTAATTAGGTATGAGCATGCGTACGAAGTAGAGCGGGTGGTTGAATATGAAGAAAATCCCTCCCGCACTCAAATTTTAGATGTTTAGGCAAATAATTTTGGCAAAAAAATTGTCTAGGCACAGATATCAAGAATATGTAGGTCACCTACTTGGAATTACGTAGACAATTAGGATTATCTTTACACCGATTACCATGAATAGGCAATATTTCTGAACAATGCGGTGTGTGTACCGTGTACCAAGTTAACAGTCAGTGAAGCTTCAACTTGCGGAAATAAATTCGTATCGTAGGCATATTTAAGTTCCATAAGTGGAAGAACGGACATTTCGCGGAGAACCCATGAAACGTAGAACTTTCCTGATCACAGTGACGTAATGCTTTGCCGTGAAGCTACATAGTAGCTTCAGTTCAGTTCAGCTTGGGTTTCCGTTTACAAAAACAGTCACGTCTTGGTCCTAAGGTGTAGAAGTACATACATCTATGAATGTCTTGAAAGGTATATAGGAACTATTAAAGGCCATATGTGGATGTCCCTGGGCTGGCTGTGGGGTAGTCAATACCAGGTGGGATGTACGCCTGTTCGCTACAAACGCTAAGGTTTGTGAGCACAAGACAAGTGTTCATCAGCATACAGGGCCTCATAGGTACACCGGCTCGCGGCCGGCCACAAGTCGCTGTCAACGATCAAGCGAGAAATTCCACCGAATTACGTATAACATTCCAAGTGCAGAGAAGTCGAGAAGCAGGTGTGCAAACACTCGTGTCCCCGAGCGCGAGGTGTTTCCATACAATGAAACAAAGCCGGCGCATTCCACTAGTGCGGACGCCGCGCCAGGAATCGCAGTTCGCTCCCCGTGAGTCCCGTCCGTCCCGGGCCCGCGCCCTTGTGTTGCCATGTGACCCAATTTGCGCAGGACCTTCTGGTTTTTATGGGGTCTATTGACACGTCTCGAGTTTCTCTTAATCCGGATGCCAAATATCCTAATTTTTCACAAACCTCCTTGTCAGCTATGTCATTTTAAGAACTTTAACAGAAAAAAACTAAAATATCTCGTATTAAAAAAAATTCACCAAAAACCAGAACCCTTATTATTTTAAATTTAAGTTCCAAAATGTAATACCTCGATCTGGAAACACTATTCCTCCCGTCCCAAGCACCCGTCCCGGCACAAACCTGCGCTCGTTTCACAGAGTCATTCATATGGCTATGACATATTTTGCTTAGGCGACGTGTAGGTATAATCCTTGTATGTGTATATTGACTATATTGTTTATTTTAAGCGATTACTCATTTCACTGAGCTGTACAAAGAGTCTTCTCGTATTAGGAAATTAACCCACGTTAATATCGCAAAACTTGGTATCGATTCGGTTTTAAGTGCTCGGAGACCAGTAAATTTAATAAAATTAATGTACAATAGATGGGTGCTAATCGACGTAGGTGGTTTTAAAGGCGTAAGATAGCAGTTAAGAGATAAAAGGATTTGATGAATTCTTGTCTAAATATTGTATTTACCTATGTAAAGCAATTATCGCGGTTGTATGGTCACTCGTTGATTTCTTTCGCTTGGAATATAATTTATTTTTGTTTGGAATGGACGAAGGGCGCGAGGCCAAGAGGTTGAGCCGAGTGTAGAATGTTTCTAGGTTAGCAGAGGATTTCGAGGAGGCTTAACGGCTATGTCCCACGTCAATCTTGATGTTCGGTTCCTCGATGACCATTCTTTACAAAATAATATGAATCATGTCAGCATGTGTGCTAGTTACCTTGTCGTCTCCCACGTCCCAGCTGACAACACAACACCAAGTCTACATACTCGATAACTTCGTGCCTTGTCGCCTATGTTTCTGCTGACGTGTTCCTAATTAATTAATAAGTTGTCCGCGCCGCGGCCGCCGCGGCTTATCACCCGCGCACCCGTGTTCACCTCTTATTACAATATGCTAATTGTTTAATAACGAAATACAATTCACGGTACTTATATATTTGTGAACATTTAGATTGTAAATTGGGCTTTCTCTTAAACTTAATATAGCGGTAGCTATAATTATGTAGGTTGTTTTGATTTGTAATTAGGTTGTCAAATCAAATCAAAGTCAAAATTTAATTTTAATCTATTCCTCGATAATTCTGTTGGATTGGAATCTTGCAGCTCATATATCAGTAGGTATCTAAATACGAAGTATTAGACCTATTTCAAATGTTAAAGGCGTGAGTAATCTATCTATGTGATTAATTATAAAACTAGGTTTAAAAGTTACAACAGTATTTACCTCTGAACCACATATCATAGTAAGGATGTATGGTTCACCTAGTACTTGCCTACTTAAGGGATCCGATCATGCACAGAAATATTACCTTTTAAGTGCTGTGATTAGCAATGTATGAGACACGCGGTCGTGCGGCGCTTAGTAACTCTAGAGGAAGATACGCGTGTTTCCTGCCGTCTACGGTATGCCCTCACTTTGAGATCAATTGTACCTATGTATACATAATTAAGTAGTATTTTTACAAAGACTGAAAGAAGAAAAGACTTGAAAGAAAAGAAAGAAAAGAAGTCACTTGTCAATTATTTGTTCATAACAAAATTGTCATTCAGTGTTGTTAGTGAAATAAATCATTATAACACAGTAGGTACACTAGTGAACTGTTCCTCGTCGGAGGCGCGTGACGGAGCGCGCGTGTCACAGCGTATGTCACGCACTATCACGCACGTTCTCAATAACGGCCAGTTCTAAGGACTACCTCAACATTAGAATTACATTATACTAACTGTGAACAGAATTAAGAGCCGCAATTAATAACTGACAATGGTGACATAACGTTAGTACAGTTGGTGGGCGGCGGTGGTCGCCATCGCCACGACACGCCAGCCGCGTCGAGCTGTCTGGTTTACCACTCGTGGGTGGTGGTATTGGTCTGTGGTTCAGGTTCTGATAAGTGGCGACCAACAAGTGCCAAATTTGTTATGTAGCAGTAAGCCAGCTTTGTAACTTTTCTTTACCATTACCTGTAACCACATGAGTAGTTAAACGACTACTCAGTCGTCGTAGTAACGTCCTCAGCGAAACCACCAGCTCGAAACAGGACCAGAATTTTAAAGTTCCAATGATATGGTTCTGGTCCTTTTGAAGGTAGTACTGAATGAGAATGATGTATACAGAGGCTAACAGGCTATTTCTAAGAATTCAGAAGATCGGTCTTTACACGAGCGATTGGAGCGGCCTATTGGATTATACGCCAGATGGTGGTGAGGGATCTTAGATTGTCGGCCAAATGAGGTCATGTTGAAACATCAGGCTCTGCTTACCTATCAACCACCCATGGCACTTTGTTTATTTATGGCCAGAGTGGCAGTTGTGCCGCGAGGTGATAACGCTGAGTAGTAAATCCAAGACAAGTAAATCAGTTCTCACAGAAGTAATGTGCGCGGCTGGTGACGGCGGGTGACCACCGTGACCACACTAGGCAGTGGTTAATTATCCTGAACGTCGCGCCGCCGCCCGCGCCGCTTGGAGTCCGAGATAGTTAGTGACTGATTCAATTGACTGGCAAACAAACAAAGAAACTCAGCTATAAACGAATTTAGTTATTTAATATTCCGTTACCAGTGATGGGTAATCTAAGAGCATGTAGGTAGGTTCGACAATTACTCTTCGGTAGTAGTTCGTAGTTCGTAGTAACCTCGTCTGCGAGGTGAAGGTTCCCGGGTTTGATTATCGGCCGGGGCAGAGATTTGTGTGACAGATATTTAATTGTTTGTGATTAATTGTTATCTATGCCAGGTCGCGCTCCAGGGAACGCTCGGGCGAGGGCATGAGTGGGGTAGTAATACTCTACTAATAACGTTTGTTTATTTAATTAATATATATTGACCCGATTTTAGCGTCAGTGGAAAAGACATTAATAAAAGTAAACATGTTAAATGCGTCTTATTCTGTGAAACACAAACCGTTACAGAGTAATTTTGTTTTCATAACCTTATGATTTCTAAAGCATGAGTTGCTTGTATTGTGTTTATCCGCTATCCCTTTCTCTAATTAGCCTCGTTAGGAGCCACCCAACACCGCACAGGAAGTCTTAACGCGCTTCTAATTCGTCGACGTCCAGCAAACAGAATCTCTCTTGCTTGAACAATTCTATAATTCCGCAGTTTATTGGTGGGAATAGAAAGCGACTTTAGGACAGAGAACAGAAACACATTACTTAATTAACGCGACAACTTATACAAACTATGCTGTGTTAGTGTTACCCACTCCCGTAAATATATAGGAACATAACCGAGTGTAATAGATTCCCAAAAATCCCAAAGAATAGTACTTAGTTCCAGAATATTTGAGTTGTTACGAGTAATTTAGGAGCTTGTTTTAAGACAATGTTTGGCATTGCCCAATATAGTATTGTGTTTTTTAAAGACTGTGCAGAAGGTACATATTTAGTTGCATATTTTGGGCCAGATAATATTAGCATTAGCGATCAAATGAGTTGAGCTCAAATCGCCACCAGGGAAGTTTTCTGGAGCGTGTTCTACAGATCGGTATACCGGTGTTCTGCAAAATTTTTCCGTTTGAGGTACACCTATTATATGTATTATGTAATTTTCGTGGTACACCATAAATGAAAAATAAAATATTAATTATTGTTTCTGGCTAAGTATGAATTTAGCATAGAAAGTTCGTTCAATGTGCGAATGTCTCGAATTAATGAAAGACCTCGAACAGTCCTTAATGGCAATAACTAGAGCCTAGTTTAAAGTTCTCTTTAAATCACAGAATAACAATTACAACAGACATTATAACCAGAAAGAGAACGCTTTAATTGAACTGAATTACATGTATCGAATTTCTACACATGTCATGTACAGTTGAAGGCGGCCAGTGAAATAAATATTCAATGAAATGTTTAAACATTGAAAGGTACGAGTATCGGAGTTCGTACCGTGTCCGAGCCGAGCGGAGGGTGCTGGGAATGTGGCTTTGTGGCGAGCCGAAGGATTTGACAATCGGTATATCACGTATCAGCTTTAATTCGTTCATACCTAAAGGTCCTAAAGCGAAAACTGATCTTACGAATGTTTTTCATTTTACATTACCAGTAATCGCCCTCGTTTCGTTTTGAGACCTATGTGCTATGCCAGTACCAGTAAATTATTCCGTTTACTTAAAATTTGCTCCAAACTTTACTACTTATCTACTGTGCGCACCGATATTTCGTCCCCAACTTTGTTTAATCCGGACACATTTTGATATCACCAAGAGCCGTGTGTAAGCAGCATGTCACGTTTTATTGATATAATAATTACATGTTATATTAATAGGTGGCAGTCGAGTTTTCATGCTCGCGTAGGATTTCGGTCTCAGATATTGGAAGTCGTTTTCACACAACCGTGATATTTCAGGGTATTTTATAGTGTAGCAGATAATAAAATTGCGGAGGTTGCATATAGAAGCTACAGTGGTTCTGGTCTCACTCCTGCCGTACCTACAAAGGATCGTATTTTGTTTTACATGCTCACACGTGTATCAGGCTTATTACGAGCTGCTGCAGCCCCTTTCGCTGATCGAAAGTCGAGGCCGCAGTTGAACCTGGAGTAGGTTCATCTGCGACCTTCCGCACTTCAATAGGTCAGGCCGAATTTTAAAAAGAGATGTCTTTGTCTGCCTCCAACACCAACCTTAAAATCTCGCAGTAGGTATCCTTGTCGTGCTATTGCTCCAGGGTGCCTAAAGGGAGTGATGAGTAACTGTGAGTTATCCCTGTTGTTCTGCAGTTAAAACAACAAACACTTATAGATTATGCTACTCAGAATTAAAGTTATTTAGAGCGGTAAACAAAAGTGAGCTGACCTCAGTTCTCGGAATAATACGTGTAAATATTTAATAATAGGCGCCAGATAACGGCTAAAGTGGCATCGTCGCAAAGGATCACTCAATGCGGTCGGGAGGAGGTATGCTACTCGAAGTTTACTCGGTACTCAATGTCGTAGCTTAGGCGCCCAGCGTTTAAAAGTTTACCTGTTTATAATTGTTATCTAACATGAATTTAATAGGAGGAAGTCTGGTTTGTGTCTGGTCATTGCTACCTTCGTATTGATATTGTAATATAGACATGCAGACGTGTTTCAAAATGGGCAAATAGTATTTATAGGTAATGCAATTTATCACAGTTCTTCAGACATTAGGAGAAACGGTGGTTTAATATTATTATATAGATAATACCATTATCTAGTGAGCACCAACCAGGCAGGGCGAAACCCACATCATCATCATTATGCTTACAACGGTGGGAATATAGAGAAACTACTTTTTAAATTTATGTAATAGCTTTTGCATGACCGATATTCCACAATAAATAAAATTTGATTTGATTGATTTAGTGTTTAAAACGATTTTAGATATGCCCAAATATTAATATTTTGCGGTTGCATACGTTTTAATTTTATGAAATGCAAATACAGTGACATGTGGAATGTTAATACATATTGTTGATTTAAATGTGTTCAATGTTTTAAATAACACTAAGTAAGTAGTGTACCACTGAACGATGTAGAATTGAGGCGTAGTAAATTATTGTGTCAATACAATACGCATTTTTACGCGTGTAATTAAGTATTTTCATAATTATTATTGTAGATACAAGTTATTAGCACACTATACGATCGTTGCTCACTCTTAGGTTTGGTGGAAGCCAACGGAAGCCCACTGTTGAGGCGCCTGCCCAGTCGTCCGTCTGACTGTCACACTCACAGGTACCACAACAGCAAAAAACAAAACAAAATTTAAGTATTGCACCGTGGTATCATGGTATGAAACCCTTCGAGTACAGACCCAACACGCACTTGACCGGACTTATTAAACATTCCTTAAATATAGAATTCAATCTATAATTACCTTAGGGTAGTTAGCCAAAGTACCTAATTACAAATCATTAATTAAATTTATTTTTGCTCACGAGAAGTTTCACAATTTTTATGTTTATCCCATTTTATTATTTTTACTAGCAATACTTATTTGTTTTTTTTAATAGGAGTAATGTAACCGGGTTTAAAGATGTTTATTTGTTAACTTTAACATAAGTAAAAAAAAATAATAAATATAATAATAGGTAGGTATATTATACAAATCTTACAGAGTAAACGAAGTGATTATAAAAGTGAAACAAAACCTGCTGCATAGGTTGCAACAGACGGCGTAAACAGCGTGTAAAATATAAAAATACGTATTTTATAACTCAATATTATATACTTTTGGCCGTGGGTGCGCATGAGGCTGGCTACTGGCTTCACGCGTACCCTTCGTCAAATACAGGAACATTTCTTGAGCCTGACACGCTCCGAATTGCAACCTGTCTACGACTTGGGGTTCCGGTCTGCGCTCCTAATAAATGTCCCTGTGGCAGTGATGTCGACAAGCTAGGACATCATGGACTGTCATGCCAAAAAAGTGCAGGCCGCTTCTCGACATATGCCGCACTTAACGATATCATACGCCGGTCGCCTTGCCACCGTCAACGTGCCAAGTCTACTTGAGCCGACTGGTATTGCCAGAGACGATGGCAAGAGACCGGACGGTATGAGTTTGATTCCATGGAAGATGGGCCGGGTGCTGGTATGGGATGCAACCTGTTCAGACACGCTGGCCCCTTCCCATCTACATGGAACCAACAACAGAGCTGGTGCGGCTTGTGAAACGGCTGAAAAAGCGAAGGCATACAAATACAGGGGTCTAGGCTCCGAATACGATTTTGTCCCATTCGGTGTCGAGACCCTTGGTCCGTGGGGTCCTAGTGCTATTAAGCTTTTTAAGGAAATAGCCAAAAGGTTAGTCGACATCACAGGAGACCGAAGAGCTGGCAGCTACCTCGGACAAAGAATTAGCCTAGCTATTCAAAGGGGGAACGCTGCCAGTATCTTCGGAACCTTACCTCAAGGGACTCCTTTTAATAATTTTTTTTATTTATTATGTTACTTTTTTTTAACTTTTTAGTTTTAGGTTGTGTGTGTATTGTTGAGAAATAATTTTAAAATTATCCTATTAATATTATAAATGCGAAAGTTTGTATGGATGTATGAATGTTACTCTTTCACGCAAAAACTACCGATTGGACTTTGGTGAAACTTTACAATAATATAGCTTACACATCAGATTAACAAGTAGGCTACAATTTTTATAGTGTGAATTATCCAAAATATATAACCAAATCTTTGGAAACGCAAGGAATAAGTTTCCCGAAGCGAAGCGAGGGCGGGTCACTAGTACTATATAATAAAATTCATCAATGTATCGAGTATGGGAATCCCGTCGAAAGCTATCCACCACCTTCCAACGTCGACCGTCCACCGCCGCTATCCATCATCATAACCCAATGGCACGGTAATGGTCGCAGTGGAGTGCCGCGCCCACGCATCACCGACAACTAACGAAGACCGTACACTTTGCATTAGTTACTTATAATCTGTTATGTTTTTATCCAACATTCGAATTTTTGTTTCTGTCATGAGTAGACAGAACTCATCAAGTTGCTTTTTAACACTCAAACCCGCAATATACATAGAAGCATACTCGTACAGCGTTGAGGGCCAGTTTCCTTGCTTCAATCATTGCTACATATTACAAGAATCAAAGGTCTCTTGTAACTTTTTTAATATTACTTTTTAAACTGTAGTAATAGAAACTGTAGTGTCTATAGACTACCTGCAGTATGACCAAGAGCATGCGATAGTGCAGTGTGTACGCGCCTCTAGAAGAAGTGCGCGGGCGCAGGTTGCAAATCCAGCGCTGACGTGACCACCTGACTGCCAAGGTCTAGCGCAGATTAGCTTACTAATGTCAGTTTTATAGCTCAATATTGCGATAAAATTATTAACCTGTTAGCATGTCCTTAAACTTCCATTAGTAAGTAAACAGTTCCAGCAAGCCGTGGGTTGAGAGTAGTTGTTTATGTTATTAGTATTATTTCAATTGAATACGATTTAGTACGACGGTATCTATTACAAGGTTATTGTTTTCTATGTATGTATGTAGACGTGTAGCCGACTTAACCCGACAAGCAAGCAGACGTGCCACCACATGGCAAGTGGTCAGCGTCTCCTGTGGACATCAGTAACACCGAAGGCGATGCGTTGTCGGCCTGGAAAGAAGGGAGAAGAAAATTATAAATAAATAATAATATATAATATAGGTAATGGGTACTTGCTAAAGCCCAGCTGTCAAGCAGGCAGCCTGTCGCTTCTGACGACCCCCTACTCGACTGGTATAGGATTGGGGTGTGTTTGTAGGCCGCCACGCCTGCCACAATACGGCTCGGCTAGGTTTTCACTCACAAAATAGCGTTTATTTCTGGTTGTTCTTCTTCAGCAGCTTAGGCTCCTCTGTCGTCTTCTGCGTTGTTGAAATGGCATTGAATTTAAAGCTCCCATGTAGTGTAGCCACCACCAGGAGAACTCTATGCACGTTTAGGACTTCCTCTTGTTATTTCAATGCGATGTGAGGTAATGTTCTAATGTTAGGAGCTGACGGTTTCCACCAATTTCTCAATCTATCCACCTATGAAAGGGTAATAAAAAGCAAATAGAATTGGCGATGTGCGCGGCGTGGGCGTGGGCGAGCGATTGTTCCATCTAATCCCACCTCCGCACGGCGGCCCACGGCCCACGGCCACGCGCAGGACCCTGGTTGCCAGTGCCAGCCACAGTGGCTCCCGAACCCAGCCGCGCCGGCTGTGAGTATTGTACTGTGATTATTGCATGCGATGGCCTTGCTAAGTTTGTGGTTTGAACGGGATGATGTCGTTATCCAAAACGCGTGTTAAAGGTTAAAAATAAAAAAAGTAAAAAAGTGAAATGAAGAATTCTCTAGTTAAATTGAGAGAACTTTTTTGCAGTCCATGTTCCGATTTAAAACGTGTAGTGGAAATAGAGTGGAATGGAGTGTGATTTTGAAGACATTCATTTTAATACGGCAACCGCGGGTTTAATATTTTTAATCCATATTTCAGATTGAATATTTTCGTTTATCAACAACGTTTTACTGAAAACTAACTGATTCGCTGCGCTTACATTAAATAAACTAAGTATACTATGAATGATAATGTTATCTTCAATTGCATCAAATTAATTACATATATCCAGACGTTGTCAAGACCTTACAAAGAGTGAGTCTTCAAAGAGTCAAGCTTGTTTAATTTATTGTGATGATGATTAAATTATAATAATGATAGGTACATCTCCTACGATGGCACGATTGTCATGTTTCTTAGACCATTCGGGTTAGGTGGTGCGTTGTTCTGGTCGGTAGGTAGGTTGTTTATTTGTCTGATTTATTAGATACAGCAAATGCGCATTTAGGCCATCAGATGTCTGTAAATTCATTAATAGTTGTGCGGTCCTGCACCAACCACCAACCACCAGCCACCAGCGCTATTGACGCTCCACCAACAGTTGACGTAACGCCGCGCCACCCACGGGCGACAGCCTCCGATCTGCGATTATCGTCATTGGTTCAGCATGATGTCATTCGCGAAAATAAATAAAAACGCTTACCGCAGCTCGCGGCCGCCCGTGACTAATTTATTTGCGAGAAATTACATGCACAACTTATTACACCAACTGACAAATAAGTTACATCCATAATTCACAGCTGATCGTATTTTTAAACATGCAGTAACCGCATCCTTCAAACTAGTCGCTACCTGCGGCACTGCTTGCATGAGTCCACGTATTTGATTTAGTGAATTCAAACATTCATCCTTTGTAATTTTTCAATATTAGTAAATATACAGCATAGGTTTAATGTTTAATCATAATGATTATCAAATATCAGTATAGGCGATATGCACAATCTCGGTATCGAATGGTTTCGAATGCAACCCCGGTTACCGTCAACGCGGGTTGTAACGCCAACACATAAGAAACATTATCTGTGTTATTTAATGATATAATGCCAATTCAACAATGGCATTTTGTTGACATAGATTGAGGAATGCCTCACATCGCATCGTCAGCGTGGAGCGCTGGCGAGCGGCTCGGTGCACGCAGTGCGCGGCAAACAATGCCGTGTTGACATTCACTTATCTATTGTCATCTGTTGATCTTCGCTGAGATTAGTTCGATTGTGATTTCCGTCGCTCTACATTTGCGACGCACTTTCTGCTTTTATCGCGGTTAATATTGATTTACTGGCGCAAGATTACCGTCAACAGTCATCCCACCAATATTTCGAATACCTACACAACGAGATGTGACAATTTGTCTATTATATTGTAAAACCACAAAAGTATAATCTTAGAAGTAAAAACCGACATCAAAATAATGCAAATTTAAGACTTATATGAATTTCTCATGGATGCCTTTGTCAGAACCACCAAATTGAACCACCAGACCAAATTGAAAGGGGACCACACGGGAAGCACCAGCTTTCAATGAAAAAAAGAATCATCACAATCGGTTCACCCAGTCGAAAGTTCTAAGGTAACAAAACATAAAATGCAGTCGATCAACAAAATAACGTTCACCGTTCTTCTGTTTTAGTACCTAAATATTGACTGACTGCACTCCCAAACTAAAATGTTTACTCTTTTTGACTTGCATCCTGCCATCTACAGTCTTGATTCATATCTATTGCCTGGCTCAGGGATATTTATCACTGTTATTAGCTAAACTATCAATTTATTGAGTAGCTACAATAACGTAATTGTCACATTAAAACTTATCATCAATAATATGACATCGACTTTATATGGAATTACTTCCCATTGCAGTTACGGCTTTCTGATTGTATCTTTGATTAATATTGGCTCTGATCGGGTATAAATCACGGATCGTGTGCACATCTGTTGGGATTACTACACACTTTATGTGAGAAGGACAAGAATTATTGTAGATATTTCTAAAAGTATTAAAGACTAGCGACCCGCCCTCGATTCGCTTCGGGAAACTTATTCCTTCGGTTTGCAAAGATTTCGTTATATATTTTGGATAATTCACACTATATGATTATATTATAGCCTATGTGTTATTCTGATGTGTAAGCTATATTATTGTAAAGTTTCAGCAAAATCCATTCTGTGGTTTTTGCGGGAAAGCATAACAGACAGACAGACAGAGTTACTTTCGCATTTATAATATTAGTAGGGATTCGTCAAATAGTTATGCATTGCAATATTTATTCACTTGCATCACCTAAAAACTGCTCGTACTTTAGGTATTTCTTAAAAGACAATCGCAAGTCGGTAGCTGCGCAGTTGCCGTATGCTAGCTCCCGGCTGTGGCCGGCGCGGCGCTGGCGGCGGCTGGCGCGTGAAGGTCTCCCGCGTATCAAATGTATTCGGTCACTGTGCGAACGCAGCGCTCGTGACAATACCTGTTATGACTGGGGTACTGCGCCTTACTGCACCTATTATGTCACTCTGACATTACTTTGCCTTTATTTTGCGACATTCTCCTTTGTTAAAATATCACGTCATTAAAGCATGTCAGTGGCTAGTTTGATCAGCAGTCCTGGTCAGGCTCACCGTAGCCCGCAGCTTCAAGGTCCTGGTTATTTCCAAATCTTGGTCCTCGCATTCATCTCGGTGATCTCGTTGATTCCTTACAGTGGTTGCGCCTTTTGTGTCCTTACCCGATGCCCCGTCGAATCTTTCACAGTACGCTGCGCGCTGCGCCAACTGGGCCGTCTGCCTAATCAACATTGTCAGCGAGTTTTAAGGGTAGGAGAAATCTGACAATTCCTATGAAGAGTATATGATCCCAGCTGCAGGATAAGAAGTTTTTTGTGAGTGTTAAGTACATGTTTAAATATTTATTATCGAGAAAATAGTAGATAAGTACCTACTAATATAGTTTTGTCTTCTAAACGTGAAGTGAAAACGAAAGTTGAAAAATTCCCAAAATTAAGTTGACAGCGGCAGGTGTGCGACGTGGAATATAAAATGTAACTTTATTATTTATTCAAATCGACGATAAGCCGCGATGAACGATTAGCATTAATAACGATTCGGAAATATCTGGTTTCGGGAGAAACCGACAAAGCATCCAGGCCAATGGTTATAATATGCATGTGTTTATTGAACAAGTGAACATTATAAATACTTGTTATATACATAATGTACTTGTTTTAGGTCCAGTTGATTAATTCCTGAATTAATTTCATGTTGTACACTCCAACTACACGCGACAACATGCGAGCTACAATGTTAAAAAGTTGGGTCCAATGTCCACGCACCTATCACATTTGAAGCTCACTGATAAAATTTGTGGGAAAATTTCTACTACACTCATCCGTAATTTCACTGCGTTCCCGACAATATTTTAAGTTTTTATTATATGATTTAATTTGTTACTCCACCAAAACACGCATTAAAAAACATTTTCACTGAATTTACATAAAATTTCGGTGTTATCTTGATGTAGTAGACTAAGAAGGGATTTTCAGGACCTTCAAAATACAATTCACGAGTTGTATTTTATACTTCTCAAATGTTACAGACGCAATAACAGGTACATAATGTTACATATTAAATTAATTTTTTAATCATTTTCATACTCTCAGTCGAAGAAAATGTATGTGATATATTATAAGTATTACCTATAAACAGTGTATACCTATGGATGGCTGGAAGCGCTGAGCGGCCGCGTGTTTTAAAAACTCGTCGTGTATTAATTAAACAATTCCGATTATTGGTTCGACGTTCGAGGAATACCCACCCACATACCTATTACGTAACTACAAGGATATTTTTTGTTCCTTCTTGTGTAATTGCACTTATAAAGCATACCTACCTTATTCAGAGTCAGCGACGGTCAATACATACTTTTTAGCTTTTTACCCACCAAGACGTGGGGTTGTAATAATAAGACTTGTAGATTCACGCATCTAATTAGGACCTTGGCTCTTCATTAAACTTGACAACCTTTAAAGACCAAAAGTCTTAGGAGTTTGTGAGTTGTAGGAACCTTTTACCTGAAATGTTTTTGTTGTGAATATGTGGATAATTTCCTCAATGGGATGATGCCAGCGCAGTATTCCTAAAATATCGATATTCCTAAGAAAGGTTGTAGATTTTAAATAGTTTTCATAATTCAAACTGCTTTTTGCGATGTGATATTTGTGCGCGCATATGACTTCTGCTTTCCTGATCGTATGAGGAGTAGTGTATTGGTCTGGTAACGGGTTTACAAGCTATTACTGGCTACCTGTCAGAGCTACACGACTTTTATTATGACGGAGTTGTTATATTTCTCACGTATATAAAAACTTGACTGATTATCATAAATACATAATGCTGAAACATAAAATAATATTAATTATTTAACTAATTATTATGTGTGTAGTAAAAGTGTCTCGGTTATGTTAATCGCGTCGGTCATCGGTTTCTCGTCATACAGGACTCTATTAAGAATGGCTAGAAGTAGAACGCTATATGTATGTACATAATATATATACCTACATTCGATCCAGCCCAGCAGGTTAAGTGTCGGGTTGTAACTTATACGTCAAACTCCCCTGTTTCTTGGTCGACAATACATCTGTGATGACTTTGGTTTTACTAAAGTCTGATCTAATCTGTATTTTATAGTCATACTTATGTCTTCTAAATAAAGTTCAGAAATCAATGGTAATAATTAATTAATGTCAAAAGTATTTTTTCTGTCTTTGTTGCCATAAAACCATAATATAAATAATAAATCAAACACAGATAAACTGTCAAAACCTTAAAAGCTAAAGTTGTTTAACGACTCTGCGATTTGGGCACTCGCACACTCCCAGCCGAATATGGTGCGGGCGCGCGACTATTTGCTCTGTGTGTTTACATCGGAAATTGCCAAGCGCCGTCTGTTTGAACGGATTTGAGTTGAAGAAACTTTTTGAGACCTTCTCGATAGCTGCCCGTTGTGGGATAGGTGTCTTAGTTAGTGCTCGGAAACTGAGTATCCCGAAGCATATTCCACGGCGCAACAGAGATCAGCTCTTTGGAGGAATCTGTGACCCACCTTGACCAGTCCTAACGAGTTCTCTCAGATATCTCTCACAAAAATTTCGGTACTCCCGACCAACATTCAGTCAGGTCAGCTTTAAAGGGAACTATTTCAATAAACATAACGAGCGTCGCAAAGTTCAGACTGTCCAGAGGGTTACGTTCTGGCAACATTACTGCCGCGAAGGCTGTGTAATGGCATAACGAGAGAGCAAGCAGAGATTATGCAAACGGCGGCGTCTGCCCGGCGCGGGCGGCGGGCGGCGCGCGGTCACTACCGGTTCAACTTGATCAAGGATTAACAAAACTCAATGGAAGTTATTTATATCACTGAAATAATGGTACGTAACTATGTAATGCTCACTCTTGTTCCTAATGTATCTAAATATGTATAATGTGTGGCGCTAAATTATATTATGTATTTCTTTTCTGATTGAAATTGAAGAATGTTGTAGGATCGGCTTATATGAGGGTGTTTGAAATCCTCGGGCTGATGCTATTTTGCATAGGTACATAGTGCACTTTTATAATTACAGTATGTATAATTATCATATGATGACGATGTAAATACAACCAGCAAGTTATACGACAAGCATTCAATCATCAGCATCAGAAAATGTCGTCATCGTAGTGCCCACGCTCGAGCTCGGCTGAGACGACCGCATATGGGAGATAAAACGTTTATCTAAAAGATCACAACAAGCACCTGCCATTCATTTGAACAGTTCCTATGAAAACGTAACTGACTGTAGGTTAGCCATCGAATAAGTCAGTTCTCGTGTGTGAAGCGCACGTCTGGCTATTGCCCTGGTGGACGCCTTATTCATTTCATGACTTTTAGAGAATTTTATTGGTTAGTTATCTTCAAGGAGTGCGCACATTACACCAACTCGACGTCAACTCCACTCCGACTCCACTCCGTTTCAACTCCGACGTTCCGTTCCGCGATCAACGCTTCATCGACGTCAACTCGACTCCGTCTCCACTCCGTTTCAACTCCGACGCTATTTACATTACGTCATTGTGTCGGTCGACGCGTGGACTACTCGTCTACGGTGAGTCGTCAACGCAACGTCGACGCGTTGGTCTCGAAACGGAACGGCTATGGGTGTAGGGCGAGCCGTACAGGGCTTTTAAGTATAAGTTCGAAATTCAACCTTACCTTCAAAGATATAAGGCTCATAATTGAATGTTAGCTTTGTCAAGGTTTTAGTCGCGTTGGCGTCGGTCGGTCGTGGAATCGTTGTACTGTGCGCACTCCTTCAGAAGTCATTATAGTGACAAAAGTACATTATTTAACTAGATATACTAACTAGATGACACATACAACTAGGTCACATACTACTTATTTCAAACAAATGCTAAAAGCGGTTTTAAATACAAATAAAATTGTTTTGAATTTTGAAGACACGCGTATTCCAACGTAATGATTACTGTAAATTTAAAGGTGTGAAGATCCTTTAAACCTAAAAAATGTATTGTTACGACTATATTTTTTTGGTCAATTTACAATTTTATTTGTATTGTTATGAGCTTTGACATAAATTGTATTAATGGTCTAAGATCCCTCCATAGAAGGACCTTCACCCATCGCGTTACGGGATGAAAGTTACTTTTATATAAAATTTGATGTGTTAAAAAACTTATTCAGAGAAGGTTGCCTAAAAATTTTGATGCAAAGTGCGATAAATTAGTAATTAAAAAAAAAATTTTTCTTTAAATTACACTCATTCGCTTACGCAATAAATTGCATACTAATCGAAAGTATGTAGCTTATAGAGTATGTATACGCTGGGTTGACTACTTCTTTCCGGTGCAATCATTGGGTAGGCAGGCATATACAGGTATGGTAGAAGAGGAAAATGTCTGTGCGTGTGAGGGTCGTGTAGCGGAGGCGCGCGAGCAATAAAGTTAACTCCGAAATTAAAGTTAATCGTTTATTACATGAAAGCACAATAGAAATACAGTTTTAGCTACACAAAGAAACACACGAGATTTCACCATAAATAAAAGAAGGAGAGAAGAGTGATAGGCACAGGAAACAGTCAGAGAGCACAAGAACAGATTTAGCAACACAGAATAAAAGTTAGGTCACAGCGTAAGCACTAAGACTAGCGGTGTAGTTGGGCAATCGAGCGGCACGGGTGTCGTGCGGGACGGAAGAAAGCCAACTGTCGGGCCCGTGCGCTCGACTGAGCTGCCGGCTGCGTGGGGGCAGCGACCGGTTCGGCAAGGCTCGGCTGTGCTCGTCGCGCCTCGGCGGCGCGGCGGTCGAGTGCGTGCGCTAGGAACTCCACGGCGCTCCGGGTTCAATCCGTGGAGTGTAGTGCATGTCTGTGCCCGTGTGTGTGTCGTGCGTGATATGTATATGTGTGTGTGTGATGTATATCATAAACATAATATAATACATAAGGTGTGTACATGTATGTGTGAATGTGTGATATATAATAAACTACATATACATAGTGCGTATGTGGGACGAAGGTTCCCACACAGGTAAGTCAAAAGTAGTGATTTGCACCCATCCGCTTACGCGGTAAACCGTATACCAAAGTAAAGATAATTTTATTGCGAACATAATGATATAAGGTTGACTGCGAAAAATTGGTGCTGAATACGGGTTGTCGACTTTTAAAAATCTAAATATTCGTGCGAATATCCAATCGCAGTGCGGCAGAGAGGTCCGAGGAACGTATCCAGTGAGATAGAAAAGGACGCAACATATATAAATACATAATTATAATGCAGTTTTGTGGCGATATCGGACACACGTCACACGGTGACGTCACGAAGCCTGAATCACGCTATCGAAGTTTTCTACACCGCCCGCATATAACAAGTTCCAACAACGATCAGTTAGGGCTTAACGAAAAGTATCAAACAGTTTTTTCGTCTGATCTTTTCAATAACGAAAAATGGACACCGTTCTAGAGTTCACAGCTAGTACCTATGTATGGTATAAATAACTGCAATAGTGTGAATAGATAGAGATATCGAATTTTTGTAAAAAGTTATTCTTCAAAAGAAGACAGCGAAAAGTTAAAAAAAAATCAAAAGTTTTTACTCAAATACTATACCATCGTGCTGGATATTACTACAAGAAAAATTAAAAGAACTATTTTTGTTAATTGTATGTGGTTTCATGCAACGGACCCTCTGTGTTAAACTACAACCTGAAAACTGTGGTTGGTTTGTTGATGATTATCTAAAACCAACAGGATTCATTGGGGACCAAACTGTACAAGATTTTACTGAAATGACAGCAGAAGAAAATAGTGACGACTGTTCTGAACTTGGAGATACAATTTTTACTTCCGATGAATCAGACCTTGAATAATATAAATTAATTTAAAAAAAACGACATAATGTATATAAGTATTTCTAATAAATTTTTTTTGTAAAAAATCCAACTCTGTATTTAATATTCGTATTTTATGTTTAATTTTATTTTTGAAAAAAAAATGAGATTGCCCCAACTGATCTTGGTTAGAACTTGTTATATGCGGGCGGTGTAGAAAACTTCGATAGCGTGACTCAGGCTTCGTGACGTCACCGTGTGACGTGTGTCCGATATCGCTACAAATATACATTATAATTATGTATTTATATATGTTGCGTCCTTTTCTATCTCACTGGATACGTTCCTCGGACCTCTCTGCCGCACCGCGATTGGATACTCGCACGAATATTTAGATTTTTAAAAGTCGACAACCCGTATTCAGCACCAATTTTTCGCAGTCAACCTTATATCATTATGTTCGCAATAAAATTATCTTTACTTTGGTATACGGTTTACCGCGTAAGCGGATGGGTGCAAATCACTACTTTTGACTTACCTGTATATGCCTGCCTACCCAATGATTGCACCGGAAAGAAGTAGTCAACCCAGCGTATACATACTCTATAAGCTACATACTTTCGATTAGTATGCAATTTATTGCGTAAGCGAATGAGTGTAATTTAAAGAAAAAAATTTTTTTTTAATTACTAATTTATCGCACTTTGCATCAAAATTTTTAGGCAACCTTCTCTGAATAAGTTTTTTAACACATCAAATTTTATATAAAAGTAACTTTCATCCCGTAACGCGATGGGTGAAGGTCCTTCTATGGAGGGATCTCCTACTATAAGTACAAATAAAAGACTCGCTTTGACCCTCTTACATATTATGCACATCAAAGCGATAGGTACCTACATTTGGCTGTTATCGGGTTTTTTGGTTGGTGGTTGGTCGCGCTGGCCCAACCGCCGATGCTGGACCTACGTTGGCGTAGTATTAAAACCTCAAGACAAAACCTGGCCGAGTCGTCCGCAAACCAGTTTGGACGGTACGTAGATACGTGCTATAGAAATCCGCCGAGCTGCGCGCAGACGTAGACCGCGCCCGAGGAACCAATATTATGCTCTTAAATATTCCCATTACCGCTTCCACGACTATAAATAGACGGGAAATATTGTATTCGAGATGGAAGGTTATTTTATCAATAATAGCCTATTATGGAGCCTCTACGAAGCTGCGCGTCGGGTGAATAAATCTCGCAGCGCTTTGAGCACGTCGCCGCGTCGCCGTTCGTAACGATATCAATAATACGTAAATGTCACGAAAACAATAATAAATGTAGAGGGGAACCGACTGCACTAGCTGCTCCACGCGGGTATTTTGTTGCATACTAGTAACTGCCCGCGGTTTGCTTCGGGAAACCCAAAATTGGTACGCACACTAAAAAATATGTTTAGATCGCAATCTTTAAATTTCAGCGCCAAAACTGATGTCCATCAGTGACGGTGACCACTCGCCGCCACCGCCAGGCGCTCGGCTGCTGGCTCCTCGACTACTAACATTTGTTTTGAACCGACGCAACTTAACTCAGCTAAAATGTTACCTCGAAGTTATTAAAATAAACCAGTCAAAACGGTATCCAAAACGGTAAAACTGCTTCAGAGATGATTGGACACAAACGCACAAATGAGACAAATCAACAAACAAACTTACATTCACATTTATAATAGTAAGGATTACTGTATCTATAGGTAAGTCCCTTCTCCTAGTAACTAAGTACTACTCCAAGGATGCAGCCGGTGTTTGTTCGGTATAATTGGATGCTAAACATCCACAAATCTGAAATCTCAATCTGACATTACAAAGATCTGAAACTATATGGCCCAGTACGTTTCAGGGTCTCATCTGTGCTAGGCTTATAATAATCGTAGTTATAATAATTATTATTTTTGGAGCAGTCCTTAAATGTCATGGGTAAATCCAATACATTCCGCTCGAACTCATTAATATTTCGTGTAGTGATAAGAATCGTATGTAGTGAAACATATTGAATATCAATACTAAAATGCTTTTGAACATAATAGTCGGGAGCGGGACGCGACTTGACTTAGTGATGTCCACAGAATCGGGCAGCGCGTGCCCAGTCGGTTGGCGGTTGCCCACTATTGCCCAGTGCGGCATAAACGGTAATAAATTCGAGAGACAAGATCTAAAGTCCCAAAAGTGTCTGGCCATTGTCTAAATCTTGTTTATGGCAGTTTTTGATCAACCGGTGTCGGTTTTGGTGTAGGCGAGACTAATGTACTACCTACACCTAGAGGATACTCTGATAGCAACTTTTATTCACTCATTTCTTCCAGTGAATAAGAATGATTGGGATTCACGACTGGATTTCAAATAGCCAGATCCTTTGTTATCCTGCTATCATAGGTAGTTGCCTTATTACTGTACCTTATTGTACTGACCTACTTTTGGCTGTAATACCTTCTCTGTTATGTAGGTTCACCTTTCGAGATTTTATTCATCGGATCAAGTCACTATTCCTTTTTATTATGAAGTTATTATTATCTTCGAACTTGTTTTAGAATAGAATCAGATGATCCAAGTTTGCATTAGGCTGAATTAATTAACTTTGTAACTCATCACCTCACATTTCATCTACTTTAATGTTGTTATTATCGGTGATATCGGTAGAAGAAATTGTAATATGAATAAATTCAATGAGATAAATCAAAATGTTTAATTGTTTTCAGTCTTCGTTCTGTCGTCCATGCACAGCATCGATACAACAACAATCATCACAATTAAAGTCTATTAAAAACAGCGGATGACATTTAAGTTTCCACACTCCTCGATGACGCAACGCGCGCGGACTGAGACCGGAACACCTCTCTATGGCTGCTCTCGACACTGCACTCGTTATTATAATAACGTTTGTCACTCTACAAAGTGTGCTATTAGTGTTTTTATCTCGCAATACCTTTAACATCTGTTATAATTTAAAGCTCAGCTTTCAGTTGATCGGGTTAAAAAACGCAATAGTGCCATACTATTATGTATTAAATAGTAAAAATTAGAATTAGGAAACTGATTCAATATAAGATGGTCCAGTCAAGTGTTCAATTCGATAGACTAATGTAATCAACAATTAATACAATAGCTTGTTTCCTCCTCCACGCATTTAGTTCAAAAGCGCACTAGTCACGGTGTTGATCGATTCATATTCATTCATACTATTAATGTTTAGTTATTTAAACGCAGGACCTTATGTTTTGAAAAACGCTCTCGCAGCAGTTCAGTAAAACTATGCTTGGTACCAGCAATACATTAATTTGTTAACAGAACCTCCATGCCATCTTATACCTTATCCTGCGAGAGCTGATCCATTTTCCGAGATAAAAAAATCCAAGACAATGACATTTCTTGCCCCGTTAGTTTTGTGTTTAGCATATAAGGAGCATCAGTTACATTCGGTTGTGTTCAAGCATCGCACTTTCTGACGTTGCCTGAGTTGGATGTTGTTAATTGGTCGTGAAAAAGGTTTGTTGATTTGCTTATTGCCAGATGTTGATTGGCGATTGTCTCGCGTCTGCCGCGCTGCGAGCCGACGGTGATAACCAAAACGCACGAGTGCCAATTCGTCCGTGTCGGCACGAATTAGCGAACAATCGATCAGTCGCCATTGCCATCACTCGCAGTGGGTGGGTGACTCATTAGACCCGCACTTGGCTCCGATACTACGTTCTTATTCACAGATATTACAATAATGAATAATGATTTAGACGTCAGAAGCGTAAGTCACTGTTGTTACTTTCTTGTAAGAACCACATGACCTAATAAAGAAGAATAGATTTATGGATCCTTAATCGATTGAGAAGTTTCGATCAGGTTATCTGTCTTGATTTGGATTTTAATACATTTAAAACATTTGATTTGAGTGTTGAGATTGTTTTTCCGTTGCCGCAGAAATAGCTTGGCTCTAAGCTCCTTTTGAAAAACTACGGCTGGAATTGAAACAATCAGCAGCTGAGTTAGGTATTTAGAACGTCACTTACCTATACCAGAGTGACATTGTAGAAAAACATGCCTCTTACTTTCCGTTCAGAAATTGGGTGAAACCGTTTCTCTTCTCGATAATTTAGTGATCCGAATCGCGTAACCAGGTACAAATCATTTCCCATATCCGTCAGCGCTCACTTTTTTCGGCCGGTGCACGCAGCCCGAATGTGTAGACGCCGACGGACGTGCGTGGCATAGCGATCGGCGATGACATCTCCACGATCCGTGTGGGAGAGTGAAAGCCTTGGAGTTCACCCCGATTTTCCCTTTTACGTCGCTTATGTGGCGTGGACGTGCGATACGTGCATCTTACAATGATCGATCGATGTTGCCGCTGTTGCTAATGTTAGTGGAAAATGTTACTGCAGATAACCCGTTATCTGCAGTAAATTGGTCGGCGAAGTGGTCCGGTGGGATCAGCGTAGTTGTATTATTTACTATTGTATTTTTGAAGTTCACCAAGCAGATTCTTTTTAGTTTATCTACATATGTATAAGCTCATTGCGTTTTACATAAAATTAAAATGACGACCACGTTCTACTTACACATTTTATTCAATAGTGTATTATTAACAAGTCTTTAGTCTTTTTTGATCCGTATTAATGTCATCCCCTTTTTTATACGATGCTAAGTTAATCCTTGACAATAATCCCACCTGATTGAAAAAAAGGGAACTAGTAAATTTATTGACATAACTAAGTAAAATATTTTTGTAACATTTTGATAGTAGAATGTTGTTAATGCCCAATATGAATGGATAATGTCGAGACAGTTCGAATGCACGCGTTGATTAAAAATAGATTGATTACAATTAATTACTTATAGTAACATTGATTACATATTGGATCACGGTAACCTTCCGTGGGCAGCGAGGCGCGATGATGCATAACGCGTGACGGCCGCCGGGTGTGCACTGGGCCTTATTGCTAGTGTAGCCAAATAATTATACTTAATGTAAGTTATGAAGAATTTTTTTCCTCTTCCTGAAAGTCTAAAATCTAAGAATATAGTTGGTTCAAAATGAAATTGTGGTTCGAAATACTTACAAAATACAATTTACATCCCTTAAACCCCACAAAATCACAAACCCACGTACGACATCACCTTACGACGACGACACCTAATTAGTAACCTTCCTTCCTAACCTTCACCAGAAATCGGAGTCCTTAATCTAATTACTATATTAGAGTATAGATTTGGCTCAAATAATAAAAATAATAAATTGGTTTCATACTAATCACGACCCACCGCAAAGCATGATCACGCAGTTGAAAAGATCTAGAGGTCACAACCACCTCCTCCTCTAGTGAGGATCGGTCGGGGGATGGTGGCCAACCGAAGTATCGGAACATTTTGTCGTCCGAAGGCTGATCTATCTATCTAAATCAAGATTAACGGCACCGTACACTCGAGACATTTTTCCATTGCGGTCGGCCACCCATCCTACTACCGACCGACCCGAATATCAATGCGTTTCGTCAGCCACCCGATTCTGAGTTTCGGATTTATCCATAATTGAAATCATTTATGTATTTATTGACAAAATGACTCGCCTGATGACATTACTGCGACCATTTTACCTCAAGCATAACTCAAAGGTTTCGAAATGTTTGTTGTGGATTTCGTGGAATCTTGTTATCGCATCGCGTCGTGAAACCGAACACAACCCTTTTATTATAACAAAAAAGTTTTATGCTAAAATTAATCTTCTCATAACAGTGTACCATACCGTCTCCATAAACTTGGTAAAGGTTCGGAAATTATAATGAACTGATACTTTGTAGTCATTCTCAAAAGATCGTTTGAGTTTGAACCTCCGAATTGTTTTGTTGATGCCCACAATATTCGAATAAATATTTTTCAAACTTTAATGATGTTCGTACCTCAACTTCATCGATTGTTTTGTGGTGTAGCCGGCATTTAGACCTAAATTATTTTCTGGTGCATAATACCCTGACTATGTTTCACACTTGTGTTAAATTGTTAAATATTTTATCAGTATATAAACAGACCGGCTACATTGTTCGCAATTTAATGCTTATAAACTGACTGGCAGCATAATATTGAGGCGCATTTATGATGCTAACAAGCCCTAATGTTTGAATAATATATATTGCGTTGTTTCGAGATTCAGTACCTTGGCCATTCGCAAAATTATCACCCTGTCGTTCAGTTTATTGAACTTTTGTTCCCGTTCTTTGGTTACTGACCTTTTACTTGGAGTCTTTGATTACCGATATAACTGGCCCAAGTACGGTCGCTTTTGTCAGAAGAATAAATATTACATTCTCCCCTGTTGATTATATACATACTTAGGTACTTTACTTTCAAAGAACACAATGGTGTCAGGTAGGTATCTACTGCATAAGCGGATTTAGCTGGCCAGTCCTTTTTTGGATTATACTGAAATATTAATATCACTAAAAAGTAGGTAAGTACTGTCCCTAAAAACTTACAAAGTGTCTTGCTTAACTAAGAAACATAGTAGGTGTATCATTAGCCTGGTTGGTGACACAATTCGGCCGCGAGATTTGTGTACCAACAAGAACACATGTACAGATAAGAAACGTGTTAAGCAATTAGTGTAGAGGCATTAGAGGTGTGCGTCATCAGGGCCTTATCTCGAAGCTGGTCCCGTCGGTCCGCACCATTAGCTGACGCGCCCGTCATACTGTTACACACATTATAGGTGGTAGTTGACGTTGCATAAATCGTTGTTGCCCCATAAGTGCAATAGTTACCATGTGAGGGTTCGATTTCCAGCGAGACTAATTTTGAACCTCCTGTCACTAATGAACACACTGGCTCGCTCACGCACGCACACACAACAAAGACACGACCACTCTCGCCCACGGCTCTCGTGTTACTGCCATGACAGTTTGTGTGACGTGCGCCCGAGACAGAGTATATCTATGTATATAGATACCCAAACACTACATCCCTTTTATATTAAAGTTTGTTTTTTATTTTATTTTATTTTTTTATTTATTTATTTTATTTTATTTTATTTCACAAATCATGTAGGTACACGAATTTATTACGTTACAGAGCTATAATTAAATTCTATACATAGGCTCTGCTTATTCCTTATGGAATACATAGGCTCTGCTTATTCCTCATGGAATACATAGCCCTGCTTATTCCTCATGGAAATCTCTTCCTTTTATTTATTTATTTATTTATTTATTTACTTATTTCAAAACTCAAAACTCAAATCATTTTTTCACGTAGGAATTTGCAATACATTTGTGAATGTGAACGTCATTTTTTGCATTTACCACCGTTTCGCTAAGGTGCCTTTAAATTTTAAATCTTAGAGGAGAAAAAGAAACGGCGAAAGAAAACTCCTCGGCACATCTTTTAAAAAATTATTTATTTATTTACGTGGTCATCGTCTAATAACACATTATTAATAAACCAGAAACGAGTTAATATTCCATGGTGGAGCGCGGTTAACTTTGGCCAACCTTCGCCGCTATATTGGATAATTGGCGGCTATGTAGCAACAAAGGGAGTCATTAGGCCATGTGTTATTTGCAAAAATACAATCCCGTAAGACAGTACCAGCTTATGGATGATCTACCAACGTGGCGGATGAACCCTGAAACGCATTTTACCATTGCGGCGTAGACTACACAGGCTTCGTAGAAGTGAAGGTAAATAAAGGTCGCGGAATCAAAACAACCAAAGGAGCAGTATATTTCGATTTTTATATGTATTACAAAAGAGGTCTACTTAGAACTGGTGTCCGATTTAGATAGTTCAGCTTTCTTAGCAGCTCTTGAAAGAATGGCTGCTCGACGAGCCCTAAAGCACATGTCTATAGCGACAATATTACCAACTTCGTTGGAGCTAACACAATAGCTACAATAAGTATTCAGCGATGTCTGCTAACTGAAATAACTAGCATTGGAATAGAATGGCATTTTAACATCCCTAGCTGGCCGGGTACTGGAGAACTGTGGAAAAGAGCAGTCCGTAGTCTAAAACACCATCCAAGAAGTGTCATAGGGTTTCAAAATATTAAAATCTCCATCACATATGATAAACAAGTATAAAACATTGAGCTATTAGCAAACCAGTATTTACACCACTACAAGTTCCAATTCCGACCAGTATGTATACCAAATTTGTCACAGCTAGTTCACCCAAGAACAGAAATGGCTGAAGGTCATTTAACTCAGATTAAACAAACTTGTAGTCAACAACATCGGTGATGTTGTTGACTAAACTTCCCAACTCTGCTTCGTGCTTCAAATATAGCCTCTCTCAAGCTATAACATCAGTGCCACATAAAACAGGGGATCATTCTCTAGGCCCCTCTGCCTTAATTTCCTCGTAATTGATCTTCAAATCAAATTCAGTAATTACAACTTGACCTTCAGGTACCTCCATCAACACATCACGGCTAACAAAAGTCTTCATCAAACCAACCCCGATTATTAAGAGGTATAAAGTCAAACAAACATTCTGGTTAAACAATATCCCTCATATCCAATAAGCTTGTGGTATATCTTGTGGTATATCTCATTTTATAATCTCTAGCTCTTAATTTACATCAACACAAAACTAAATAGTTGTAAACAAAACTAACTTGTACTCAAATTAAATTCATCATAGATTGTCACAATTTCCAAAATAAAATATTCTCCCTTAAAAAGTGTTTAATTGATACTAACACAAACATTTCTACTATCTTTACGAAACGATTAGAAGAATACTGAAAATCACAGCAATTTAGTTACCAACAGCTAACATTACTTATCTGAGGCCAAGCAACAATGACAGACTCGGGTTATCATCCAATCAATTTTAATAATTTGATTGCCTGATCAATTTTTTATCAACAACTGAGCTTTTGATTTCGTCACACGCTGGGTCAAGCAAGTACATTTCCTCTTGATGCACTTCCACTAAGGAATGCCGAGTCGTCCTCTGACTCTACGGTCTTCGCTACAAGGCTAGACCCGACTACACTACCCAGAGCTGCTACTCTGGTGGAGTCTCTGACCCACCGACGATACCAAAACTAATAGTTACGCACAATCATTTTAATTAGATTCAATGTCTATTGTTACTTGTTACTTGACCCTCAGCATTATTCAAGAACTGAACACCTCATCTGGTTTCTGTATAAAGGTTGTGCAAATTACTTGTAGCAACATTACTATTCAAAGTAATAATTTCAATAATTTACGTTCAACAAAATGGCTGTATTTTATTAATCTTCTAAAACAAAAGAAATGTAATTACTGTGAATTAATCATCAAATAGTCCGTCTAATTTACTAAGCCATATTATAAATAACCCCATGTTACAACCATGTTCTCCCTTTAACTATTAAATTGATGCAGCAGTTAATAACCATACCTATGACCGTATCCAACTATCACATTAATCTGCTACCTACCTATATGACCAATTGACCAGTAAACCCAGTGTGATAAAACCAAAGATGGGTAGGTAGTTTAAATGTTATACACCTAGTAGTATATTACCACAAAGTTATTAACTTTATCAATGTTATAAAGTTTTATTCTGTCCAGATCAATTTAATGTTATTTTATTACCAATGGATACCATTATCAACTCAAACTCAACTCAAAAGTACTCAAACTCAAAAGTAGTCAATTATAATCCATTATCAAAATAATAGTTAACAGATTAATCAGATTGAACCAAGTTATATTCACTTACTTTGTTCAAAACAAAATATTTCTTTTATGTGCCATTAATTTAATCACCTTACCCTTAAATACACTCATAAGGTTAATCAAGTCACTACATAATGTACTTAGTACATTTTTTGTTATTATGCTATCATGACTATCTCTATAACAAACGATTAAGAATAGTAATTAAATTTAATTATTATCCCGGACACATTGCATTGAGATTTTCTCCGGTTAATAATTGTCTTAACTTGACCACTTAGTTATTCAGAATAATAGCAATCAAGTATTTTCAATAACTAAACCACATTTTAGGTACTCAAATACCTAATGAATAAAATAAAGACAATACAGAGATACCTGACAAATCCTTCAGCGTGGACTTGTGGATAGCTACTCCTGGATGCAGCTGATGCAAACTCATGTAACTCTCAGTGAAGCAGCTCTCTTTGAACTCGTGTAACATCCTCACTCAATACTTGTGTCTTAGTACTTCCAGGCTTTCTTTTGTGGCTGGACTCAGCAAACATCTTTCTTTCTGGTTACAATAGTTTGTATTGTATTATAATAATATTATGTGACGGGAACTCAATAGTCATTTCTCTTCCAAAACATATGATCCAAACCAAACATCAACCAGTTATTTCTCGTAAACAAACCAAGGCTTGCTTGTCGGTTCATATTGACATCCATCATCAACATCAAGCTTTCTGAATAGCTAATTTCTAAAGATTATTTATACCAGCTTCTGGTGTCGGCATCAGGTAGGCCGGGTGTGGGCTTTTGTATGGTTTTACATTCGATTCTACTCTGTGTACTATGCATTTTCGTGCATGTAGGTATTCTTCACCATACACCAATTGTGGGCTTATTTCATGTCAGGACTCCAGCAAGATATTCCTTTTTCTCTTGCTCGGGAGCATGTTCGGAGTTGCGCCGAATAGCTTAGCGATGCATTATTGCCTAATTTGTAATAGTCCAAAACCCTCTCAGTGTAATGGCATTTAGGACTGCAATAATTCCAATTTAATGGACATCTTAAAACTCGTATAATTATTTCCAATTAAATGGACGTTTTGAGATCGCAATAATTCCAATTTAATGGAGATCTCACTACCACTGTACATACTTCCAATTTCTTGGGCGTTTTAAGACCGCAATAATTCCAATTTAATGGAGGCCTCAAAACCATTATTTCCAATTTAATGGAGGCCTCAAAACCATTATTTCCAATTTAATGGATGTTTCAAGATCGCAAATATTTCCAATTTATGGAGACCTTGAAACCCAGGTGAATAACTGTCCCATTCTGCTGGTCACGGGCACGGGCTCCTCTCACAATGTGAGGGGCACCGGCCACAGTCCACCACGCCGACAAAGTGCGGACTGGCGGACTCCACACACCTTCGAAAACATTATTCAGAACTCTCAGGTGCGCAGGGTTTCCTCACGATGTTTTCCTTCACCACAGCAGGGGACAATTAAATTCTAATCCGCACATAATTTTTTGAAAATTAGAGGTGCGTGCTGGTGTTTGAACTCGGGTCCCCCGGTTTGGGAGCCCAACGTTTAACCACTCGGCTATAACTGCTTTGTGTGTAAATGTTTACATATCTTATTACATTTCATGCTAGATGTAGTATAATATCTACAGTTCAAATAATTGACACGTTATGTATTACGCTTTGCTTATTGCTTACTATTATGCTTGTTTGCTGTAATAACATTATCGCGTATTGAAACAACAAAGAATATTGTCAACTGATATAGGTTAAGGTTTAAAGACATTTATTCCCATAAAGGCTTGCATTAGTCACTTACATGAACATTAAAATAATAACAAAATATTAAATCATTATGTTCGTCATTGTAAATATGTGTGTAATCAATTAACACATTCGACTATTTTGTGTAATTTTCAAACGTATTCTGCTAATTTTGTTTTGAATGTGTGCAGGTATGTTATTATAAAGCTGTTAGTGCTTTATAATCCTATTAATATTATAAATGCGAAAGCTTGTATGGATGTATAAATGTTTGTGGCTCCTTCCCGCGCAACCACCGAATGGATTTTGCTGAAACCTTACAACAACACAGTTTACACATCAGAATAACACATAGGCAACACATTATAATGATATAGTGTGAATTATCCACAACATTATATCTAAATCTTGGCAAACAGAAGTGATAAGTTTCCCGAAGCGAAGCGAGGGCAGGTCACTAGTATATGACAATGAAATTCAATTTATTATTTTAATTGAATAGTAAACAGTCATATAAGCATATAACTCAAAAAGCATATGAATATCATTCTCATTCTATCCATTTCATGGTGTTATATAATGCTTATTTATTGATGTAGGAACCCAATGTAATTTTGTCTTTAATCCAATATATCTGGTAAATGATTTGGGAGTAGTTATTCAAACATCGTAGATAATATTTTTAATGTGGGTAGGTGGATTACGAGAATCTAAGTTTCCTCCTTCCTTTTCGAAAAACTACGATAATTTTGCTTACCTTTTTAGTTTTTTACTCGTCGCCATTATGTAGGACCTCCTGTCACTAATGAACACACTGGCTCGCTCACGCACGCACACACAACAAAGACACGACCACTCTCGCCCACGGCTCTCGTGTTACTGCCATGACAGTTTGTGTGACGTGCGCCCGAGACAGAGTATATCTATGTATATAGATACCCAAACACTACAGTGGCCAACCGAAGTATCGGAACATTTTGTCGTCCGAAGGCTGATCTATCTATCTAAATCAAGATTAACGGCACCGTACACTCGAGACATTTTTCCATTGCGGTCGGCCACCCATCCTACTACCGACCGACCCGAATATCAATGCGTTTCGTCAGCCACCCGATTCTGAGTTTCGGATTTATCCATAATTGAAATCATTTATGTATTTATTGACAAAATGACTCGCCTGATGACATTACTGCGACCATTTTACCTCAAGCATAACTCAAAGGTTTCGAAATGTTTGTTGTGGATTTCGTGGAATCTTGTTATCGCATCGCGTCGTGAAACCGAACACAACCCTTTTATTATAACAAAAAAGTTTTATGCTAAAATTAATCTTCTCATAACAGTGTACCATACCGTCTCCATAAACTTGGTAAAGGTTCGGAAATTATAATGAACTGATACTTTGTAGTCATTCTCAAAAGATCGTTTGAGTTTGAACCTCCGAATTGTTTTGTTGATGCCCACAATATTCGAATAAATATTTTTCAAACTTTAATGATGTTCGTACCTCAACTTCATCGATTGTTTTGTGGTGTAGCCGGCATTTAGACCTAAATTATTTTCTGGTGCATAATACCCTGACTATGTTTCACACTTGTGTTAAATTGTTAAATATTTTATCAGTATATAAACAGACCGGCTACATTGTTCGCAATTTAATGCTTATAAACTGACTGGCAGCATAATATTGAGGCGCATTTATGATGCTAACAAGCCCTAATGTTTGAATAATATATATTGCGTTGTTTCGAGATTCAGTACCTTGGCCATTCGCAAAATTATCACCCTGTCGTTCAGTTTATTGAACTTTTGTTCCCGTTCTTTGGTTACTGACCTTTTACTTGGAGTCTTTGATTACCGATATAACTGGCCCAAGTACGGTCGCTTTTGTCAGAAGAATAAATATTACATTCTCCCCTGTTGATTATATACATACTTAGGTACTTTACTTTCAAAGAACACAATGGTGTCAGGTAGGTATCTACTGCATAAGCGGATTTAGCTGGCCAGTCCTTTTTTGGATTATACTGAAATATTAATATCACTAAAAAGTAGGTAAGTACTGTCCCTAAAAACTTACAAAGTGTCTTGCTTAACTAAGAAACATAGTAGGTGTATCATTAGCCTGGTTGGTGACACAATTCGGCCGCGAGATTTGTGTACCAACAAGAACACATGTACAGATAAGAAACGTGTTAAGCAATTAGTGTAGAGGCATTAGAGGTGTGCGTCATCAGGGCCTTATCTCGAAGCTGGTCCCGTCGGTCCGCACCATTAGCTGACGCGCCCGTCATACTGTTACACACATTATAGGTGGTAGTTGACGTTGCATAAATCGTTGTTGCCCCATAAGTGCAATAGTTACCATGTGAGGGTTCGATTTCCAGCGAGACGGAAATCTCATTTTATCGAGTAATAAGCGATGAATCAAACAGAATGTAAGATAAAAATCACTGTGATTTAATGGTGATAAATAACCGGGTTAAAACATCAAGAGTTTTTGTATAAATCGATTCACGAAATATATCGATTTACTAAAATTAAAAACAATGTTTTCTGCAAGTCGACAAGTTCTACGAAAATGCGCATACGACATTTTAAACTAGAAAAAAAATTGTGTATTTTTAGACCTATGTGTTGTTCTTGTAGGGCTTGGGGCCGAAAATCGTCAGTCCAGTCTGGATGTGTACTGTCCGTGACACGCCACAGGGAAAATTTTATTGAGGGGTTGAGCGTTGCGTTAAAAATGATCGCTTTGCGTACTGTCATGTATATAGCTATGAATTCGTGTCGTTCATTGTTCCAGCTTCACCGCCTTCACCTGACTCAAAATATTACTGAACTTACGTTATACGTACGTATTATGTTATACGTACGTTAGTTTGTTACGTTAGTTGACCTTTTAAATCATTGACCAAGTATTTGTTTGTTAGTTGACACATAACGCCGTCGACGTCGGTCAAGATGAATATTTTTCGTGGTCTAACGTGTTGCCAGTTGTTTCTGTAGTATTTCTAATGCGGTGAAAACTTTTCTAACAAATACTTAATAATAGATTTAAGAGGCACAACTCTTCATTTGAGCAATTGCGATCCTTATCAAGGTGTCGTTGGTAAAAAAGTTCGCCATGGTCGCACGGCAATATTATCTCTAAACTGTTGTAAGCCTACCTATCCACGAATTAGTTCCTAGTGCACTCTGGCTCGTCGTGTAAAAATTTAAAAACATATCTTGTGTACATTCTGCGGGCCTACTTTTGAATAATTTTGGTCAAGGTACATAGATAAAGGACACATTAAAATTTCTGACTTTAATTCTTGAAAGTGTGAGTAAAAAGCGAAAGAATTAGTACAAGGCTCCAATTTATTTTGCTTTAAAAAACTTGAACACCACGTGACACATTAATGCGTAGTGGACATTGGTACCCAGTGGTCGAGAGAACACCATATAAGGGCGCGTGCTGACTGCTATGCAGGACAAGGGCGGCGGGGTAGCGAGGCTGGTCGGATACGGACGCGGCCTTAGCGCCATATGGCCGCGCGGCTGCACACCGACAACGATGTTCCAACGACTCTGACCTGAATCATTTTAAGGTTGAAGTCATCATTCCTTTATGGAAGTGGCGACCATCTGACGTTAAGTTATCTGCATGGGGAAGTTCCAGGATCCAGTGTGGATGTGGGTGTGGGTTTCTTTTGCTCATCTCGATAGTCTCTAAATTGAACTGCGAATTCCTCTAATCTACATACTTACCTCGAATAACTTTATTAATTGTATGAAGAAATTAAAGTAGTCGTCCGCTAAGGGGCCTTGGAAGTAGACCACCAGCCTAGGCCGTACTTTAAGAATAGTGTTCAAATATAAGACGCGTACGTCAATTTATGTTACGTATACTATAATTGAAATATGCCTTCGTTGAAATCCCATGTCCGAGATCTATTGCAGTAGTACCTAGCGCTCCTGAACCCCTGAACGTACCTACGTATTAAATTAACACGAGCACCGAACGTTTTGAATATTAAATGAAAGATTAGGTACACTGATGCGATCGCGTGTAATGGTCATCGTCGTCGGTGGGCCGAATCATGGTAATTGGAGGTCCTTGATGGATCATTGCGGCGCGGCGCTACAATTACACCAACAGGACGAGTCGCCACCGCCCCCGCCCCCCGCCCCGCGCTACGCTCCGATACGTACATATATCTCAATTCTCTTTGTTGACCGTCGACACAGACTGACAACTCTACATACTCCAGTAATTATTTTAATAATTTAATTAAATGGTTTTGTGTATCTGACGTGACGTATCTACTTGGTGTTGAGGGTTATTCATGTCGATAACCTGCAAACAAGAAGACGTGGTGATAAATAAGTTGTCCCCGTCGCCAAAGGACATCTTCGGACTCCCTTACATGTTGTCGGCGAAGTAAAAAGCGAGAAACGGTTCTTTAGCTGCCTTTTCCAAACATAAAATAAAGCAGTTTATAAATATTTCACGGGTGATAGAGGGTTCTTGGGGAGTATCTTAGCGTAGTAAAAATGCTGCTTCTATCCACCGGTTAGATTGAACTGGGTTTGGATGGTCATCCTTACGTCCTAGTTTGTTGCGATCAGAGATGGGCAAATTGTAATCATGATTACAGATTACAATTACATCTGGAAGCCCGGAAAGGCCCCTGCAAGCGCCGCCCGAGAAAAGGTAATAAGAGCGTTCTTGGCGGGGGAATTTCAGTGTCACTAGACTCTCAAAGGCTTTACAACAATCATCGTTAGGTAATGTTTCGGCATCGGTTTATCTTCACATACCAATCGTTGAGCCGCGTCTTGCGGCCCTCGGGCTCCTTAAGTGGTCGCAAATAGTTCGGCTAACAACAATTATCACTAATAAAGGTTTTTATGTGTTTCCAGTATGTCTGAGGGAGACGTGTCCCTGATACGCGACGAAGACGTGTTGCGACGTATGGTGAGTGATACCAAGATTATCAGTCCACAACTAAGTATCGCGCGCCAGCCAACAATAGGATCGCCCTGGCTGTTTATAGATTTATTCGATTCAAAAACAATAATATCTCCTCTCAATGATTTTTGATGTTTGTGCAATATACTATGTATACAGCATTTTGACAATCCCTTTGTCTGTTGGCGCGATCGCTTTTACATACTTTGCACATTATGCCGATCTTAATTAAAATAACCTTGTCTAAATAGTAATAATATAGATAAATAATATAGATAAGTACCAAATTCAAAATCCTATAGATTGATTATTTAGTGTTTATTTTTTAATTGTATTGAACGTTCGTATTCATAAACTTCAACTATTAATTTCTTAAAAATTTAAAAAGTGTTCAATACGAGCTTTGCTCACAACTAGCGACTGTTTACTTGCCCCAGACACTCGAATAAAGTCGTTGTCTTGTATAATCAAATGTAGATAATGAATTCAATATTAACATTAGTCAGTCAAATTGAATCTTGTAAATGTAAACAATACATTTACTTTAATTGTGATAAGTGTCAGTTGTATTAAAAATATTGAGCGAGCCAATAGGTACTTTAAAATGGTCAATGTTGTTCTCAATTTGAGCTGCTTACAGACTTACAGAGCATACGAAATGGCTGTGTCTGTCAAAGAGAATATAACCACTACGTTTTAGTGTCTGTTGCGATCGCCCGACCTTCATATATTTAAACACATTACTTTCTTAAAACTTTCGAAAATTATATAAAATTTTAATACGCATAAAATGCCAGAACTTGGAAATTAACAAGTTTAGGACAGCGTATAATAATATGAAGAAGAAATTACAGTACTTATTGACTGATTACGCAGATACGTTTTGAATGCTATTCTCGAGCTAGATTTTACGAAACTTGTTGAACCATGGGAGAGTAAAGGTTCTATTTGTCGTTTCCAGTGGCAACAGACGGAGGACTTCTCTCGGAAGAAAGAGATCCGGGCGCACATGTACCGGCTGCGGGAGGAACGCCTGCGCAATCTCTATTCGCCGGAGCCCGGCGCCGAAGGAAAAGGTAATGCAATCTCACGAAACACGAACACTGATGCAAGCGCGCCTGTACACACAGCGCTCACTATATGACCTATGGTTCATTCCCCCTACTTACTCTCTTCTTTTTTGTCTCTTCTATCTATGATTTATCTTTTAAAAATTTCCACATGGGAATCATGCGCAATAAATGTCGCAAATACTTGTACGATTGCATACAATATCGTCGGAACCCGTAATATAAAATTCGACGTACCTACCTACCTCTTGTCTGTAATACTGGTATTTTTTTAACTAATGATAATTATTGCAAACAAATTATTACTTTGGCTTCTGTAAATACATAAATAACGAAGTATCATTCATTGACGTCCTAGACATCTTCATAACATCATTTTCAATAGTTTCTGATCTGCCAACGCCAAATGTCCTAGAGCTACATTGTAAATGGTGTGCAACAGATATTATTTGTGAAAATGTGGTTTAGTTTTGTTAATGATGCGGTTTTACTGTCTGAAGTTAAGTCCGATTAGTTGATCTCACAGCCGAAGTTATCGTAGATCATCATGAGCAGACTTAAATCCATCTCAGGTAGTTTCGACGTTTCGTTAGCTCATGATACTCTAATGACTCGTTTAAAAATGATTTGTTTATTGATTCATTTTAATTGAGTACCTATTTAACTTATTTAATTATTTTTACGTCTGATAAACTATGTACTGTGTGGTAGTGTGTTTACCGAACTATTGTTAACTTTTGTTTTTATTCTAGCGTTTATTGTCTTGTGTTGAATCGAAAATGTTAGAGTAGTAATTACAATTTCGACAGGTTGTGAGTTCTCATCGACGCAAGGCCATGTGAAGTCATTCGCAGACCAGACCTTCCAGTCGATGAAGAGTAAGGAAGTGCGCGACGCGGGCTCCCCGCCCAAGGAGTTCACGTACCGCGGCCAAGGTGCCTACTGCTCGTCTACACCGACCTTACTCTAACCGAACTAACGCCTATTAACCAGTAACATTGCACAACGAACCGTAAGCCCCAGTTGACGAATGTCAATCCTTTACAGATCTGAAGGAGTTATCCAACGCCGGATGGAACGTCGAATCCGAAAACAGGACCACCGATGACGGACATACCCACGTGAAGTCTGTCAATGCTAATATCGAGGGCAGATATGATGTGGAAAGCGGCAAGGGACAATTTTCAGCGATCGATCAGCATAAGCAAGCTGTCACTGAGTATGACGATGGCAATTCTAGTCTTAAACGAAATGAAAGTTCATCTAACACCGCAGCTCACGAGCAGGTGGTACGAAAGACCGACGATGGCACCCAGTTTTCATCGACAACCAGCTCATCGACGTCTACATCGAAGATCCAACAATTTTCCTCGACCAACGAAGCAGTGCCATATGTAACTAGTACAGATTACGATACAACTCAACAAACATCTCTCGATACTAAACGCAACGAGGAAGTAACATCCCGGAGAACTACGCACACTAGTGATTATGAACAAAATTTAAGAAGTGATTATGAACATGGTGAGGTGGTGTCTAGAAAAGTAGAATATCCGGACGACAATACTAAAATAGTAGTAGAAACAAGACGCCTACCAGACGGTACTAAAGTAACCAGCACTCGCCGTGAGTTTCGTGCACCTGTAGTGCAAAGTACCCGATCTGAGCAGTTGTCACAACAGAATAGGAGTGAAAATAAAACCTCGTATTCTTCAACGCAAAATCGTTCGCAATTCAATGAATCATCCTCAAAAACTACTCGAGACACGGTTGATAATACTGCTACTAGTAATAGTGGTATTGTGGATTCTCAAAGATTAATGGATGATTTCGATTTCAAAATAAATCGCCGTTTTGATGATGTAACGAACAAAAATGATGATCAAATGCAATCCACAAAATTACGTAGAAATAATCAAAAACATGACGACGGTGATGTTAATTACCAAGAAATTATTTCAACTCGTGACCATCAAAATATTCATCGAAATATTAAAGAAACCCAAACTATTCAGGATAATCAAGAACGAATTTTTAATGTTAAGCGTGACAGTAAACATGAAGAGATAATTGAACGAAAAATAAGTTCTGACCAGTATCAAACCACATACCAAGCCGACTTCACACAAAAGAAAATAAGCAATGATTGGAGTCCATCACATCAGGCTTGGGCAAACACTCTTCGATCGGATACACCGACAAGGCCTTTTACTAGAGCTTCTTCACCGGGAAGTAAAACATTTAGATCCAGTACTTCTTCTTTAAGGAGTAGCGTTAGTCCTGACAAGGTCCACAGGAAACCATCAAGCCGTGGTGGAAGTCCTAACAAAATCGACAGAAATTCTCCAACCCGCACAATATCAGACAAATATTCTACTACACAATCAACTCACTCGGTGACTGAAATTAAAGCCAATACTTATACTAGTCCAGAGAGACAATATGAGTACCCTAAATCTCCAACGAGGTCTTCGCCAAGTCCCAATAGAATGCGAGAGAATAGTAATCGCCCGAGAAAAAGTGTGAGCCCGGAGAAAAGAGGGCAAATAACTTCTGATAAATTGCGTAGTAGTCCGGACCGAAGACCTCCCCAGCATAACGATAACATCGTGAATCATCCACGAAAAAGTTCGTTAAATGACAAGCAAGTCAATATATCAACGCCATTACGATCCAGCCCTAGTCCTGACAGAAGTATTTCGACTGAAAAATCACGGACTTATGACCATCAACATCGACGTTCGCCAAACCGTTTAAGTCCAGAGAAAACATCCCCTAGAGCATCACATAAAACAACATCCCCAATAAGATCTAGCATAAGCCCTGAACGAAAACCATCACACGTAAAACTAGAAAATATGAGCTCTGACAATATTGATAAATATCCTCGAAATTCTTCACCATCAAAATCTCTTAATGATTTTGAGGATGTTCCTGCTAGGACTCCGGGATATATGAAATCTACCGCTTCCCATAAACCAAAATCACCCAATGATGATTCTGTTTCTTCAACCAAGGAATTTAATAAGCCAATAACACAAAGAAAATCTGAGAGTCCAGAAAGAAAGTCATATACACCAATCATCAGCAAGGTGAAAGATGAACATTATAAATTCATTGACGAAGAAACAAAAATGTATACCCGTACTGATGAACAACAATCAAAAACATCGACGTTTACAGAAGTCAGACGCCCTGCAGATGGTTCTTTTGACATTAAACCAGACTGTAATATTTCTCAGACGTGTCCTAAATTAGTTACGCAGTCTCCAAGCCCGGATTCACCGAATGAGAAAGACCACATAACAGGAATTGATTATAAAAATACATCGTTACGAAAAAAATCACCGGATCCTTATAACCCACCACGTCAATCTATTTCGCCTACAAGGAAAAGTCCGTCAAAAGAAGTATCTGTCACCCAATCTGATAAACCTTCTATGAGACACGATGACGATACAAAATCTTCAACCAGCGGTGACAGACAAAGTCCGTTACGAGATTCTTCTCCGTCAAAAAAACAGCCTTATCATGAATCACCACATTTCAATCGGCAGGACTCACGATCTACTTCACCACGATCATCTATAAGAAAAGGTTCACCTAGTCCAGAGAAGCATCCAAGTAATAATTTGTCTTCAGTCAAACAAATCTCAGAAAAAATTACAACTTCGTCGATTCATTCTGAATCATCTAAAACATCGATTCGAAAAAAATCACAGAGTCCCGATAAATACCCTGAAAGAGCAACTTCTCCTGTGAAGAAAACTTCTACTGAAAATATTCCTAGTTCTCGACCTAAGTCCCCAACCACAACTGGTCAAAGAATTAAGTCAATTAGTGTGGATAAAAACCCATCACGGGGTACTTCTCCAATAAAGAAAACTTCAATTGATGAAGATATTCCCAAAACAACCGTTGGTGATCATTCTAAAATAAATAAAGACGCTTCAAGTTCGAAGAAACAAATCATAAAAGAATTATCTCCAACTAGAAATGTTGCAACAAAAAATGTAATCGAAACTACTTTTCTCGAAACTACATCTCGTATTGATAGTAAGCAATGTGATAAAAGCACAAAAAAAAGTAACTTACTTACTAGAGAAAGTCCTACTAAAGACGTTACTGATTTCGGTAAACCTGTAACCCCTGACAAATCACCCTTAATTTCAAAAAATGCGTCTCGATCTCCTTCACCTGAAAAACAACAAATGAAAAATACACGTTATGACACTTACGTGAAAACAGATAATGTTGATCATATAGCTACCGAATATAATAATATAACAAATAATGCTAAAGATTCACGGAGCAGAGAGACTTCTCCAACCAAATTATACGATAAGGAAAGGAAGGAAAAAATTACAACTTCAAGGGAATCTCATCCTATTTCTCCCACGAGAGAATCAAGTCCAACGAAGTTGCCCATAAAAACAACCATTAATAATGTAACTACAGTCAAAGATATAAAACACCAGCAAGCGTCTGATTTCCTTATTGTTGAACGTAAAACTGAGGAAAGCAACAAACATGTTATTACCCAGGAACGCCCTAAGCAACTTGTGACTCCTTCTACGAGTCCAACAAGGAAACCTAAAGGTATTGAAACAGAACCTTCTACTGGACAAAGCTCACCAACCACATCTGCTAGTGGATTTGTATACTTCAGTTCTCCTCGTCCTGATAATCCAATTGTAACTGATTTAGATGACCGTGAATCGGATACTGATAGTGGTACCGAAGACATGAATGTCAATAACAAACCGGATGTTATTAAGTCAAGCCGATCTAAATCACCATCTAAAATACCTTGCAGATCTCCTTCACCTGAGAAGAGGCCTATCAAAGATAGTCTTCCTAGGAAAAGTTCATTGAAAAAACCAACTATTGATAACAGTCAAGTCTCCCCTACTGAGAAACCACCATCTAGTTTTTCTGTGTCACCTATGGTCGAGTCTAAAGAATTTCTTGAAAAGCAACCCGAGACCAAAGTAGAACCACCGACAAAATCAACGCCTAAAGTAAAACCACCACTAGAAAGGCGTGAAACTTATGAAGAAAGGTGTCGAAAGATACTTGGCATGTCCGAAGAGACAACCACTGAAACAACGACATTATCAAGTGAGGATAAACATTTTTTCAAACAATCTGGGTCCAATGCAAGCTCACCTAGTGTTTCCCCTTGTCCTAGTCCAGCACCCTACGAAGAAATACCAAATAAGGAATCACAAACTAATTTGAATAAAACTGTAACAGATTTCTTGAAGCAAGAACGCGATGTTACCGAATCTCGGTTGCATCATGATCGCCATTCAACAGAACCCACAAGAACCTCAAAAATATTATCAAGAGAAGCATCGCCAACTAAACTTAAGGATATATTTTCAAATGAAACGTCCGAAGTCTTATCTAGCACAACTGTTGACCATAGCGATATGGAAAAAGAAAAAAGCAAGGAAGTAACTGTGAAGATAGATACCAAGCAATCTAGTCGCAAGAGTCCAGAAAGAAGGTCGAAAGATCAACCTTCTACCAAAAGGCCCTATTCTATGCCAAATCCAACCCGCAATCAAACCGCTACCAATGCCTATTCCCACGTAAAACAATCTGAAGACGTAGATCATGAAATCAATGATGAATCAACTGTACTAAATACTAGAACTGAATCAAAACATTCAGTAACAGAAAAAGATAAAACTTCTATGAAATCTTCAACTATTCTAAATAAAAAAGTAGTACAACATCCTACTGTAAAAAATCCTGTTGAACATAAAAATGAATCATCGAAAAAGCTCCCGAAAGATACTTCACCCGTTAGATCACAAAGAAGCAATAGCCCGGGGAAAAACCCAATGCAACAAATTGGTAGCATTGCGGCAACTTCTACAGAATATAATTTAGCGCAAACTACGGAGACAATTCAAAATGCTACAGTTACAGATGTAATTGAAGATGAATTTATCACGCCAAGATCTTCCATATCACCTACCCGAAACATTCCAGAATCATCAAGGCAATCTTATAATAAAGGGAATATTATAGAATCCAGTGAAGACGTAAGTAATATTGAAACTAACGATTATAACAAGAAATTTATTAAATCAGAACGTGAGCAAGAAGTGCTGGAAAGAGTGCAAAAATCATTACGGAAGCTCTCTCCAGATCGTAAAAACAGATCGCCCAGTCGTGAAAAGAGTCCCACAACGTTAAATATCTCGAATACTCATGAAGCACAGACTGAATCTAAAACAATAAATGTTCAAAAGACCATGATAGACAGTGTTACAGAAGTAATAACAAAGCACGTTGTAACCAAAGACGATATCGTTCCAACAGATAAAATAAAAAGCGATAAACAAAAAGAGCCTAGAGTTTCCAGCAAGCCCCCATCAAGAAATGTTTCTCCAGTCAAAAAGAATATAACCACACATTCTAAACCTGATAGCCCGGACTCTCCATCTAAAACGAGAAGTATATCGCCCAAAAAGGTATCTACTTCTATTGACAGACCTCAGTCACCACAAATACCAAAAACAAATAGTTCTAAAACAAGAGACCAAATTCCATCGCACATACGAAAACCATCATCTAATCCTACATCACCAACAAGAAATGATAAAACAGTAGAAAAAAATGTGATTGACTCAAAGAAGTCAACGTCGACAAAACAGAACAGTTTTACTAAAATTTCCACAAACAAAATAACTTTAAAAGCTAGCCCAAGTGCTATGTATAAAACTGTCGAAGATACAAAACAACAAACAACGCCAAAAGGGATTAATAAAGAAAACATGAATCCCAAAAAGGATTCAGATACGAAAGTTACACGCACAATTAGTGATATTACGTTGAAAACAAAAAAAAATCTGTCTCAACGAATAAAATCTAGACCTGAAATACAAGTAAGTGATATGTCTTCAACCAAAGCAGTGAAGCAACCAGCACCATCAACAAAAACACAAAAATATCAACCAAAAGAGTCTCATATGAACTTTCCGACGAGCAAACCTAAATCGGCAACAGCATTAAATACATCTACAGAAGACGATGATATTATAATAGATGTACAACAAGCTAAGTCGTCTAGGGAAAACTCTCCAGACCGCATCTGCCCCACACCAGTTGGTTTTCAAGAAGACGTTGGTACTCCTAGGTTCCCGGATGAAGTAAATGAACCAGACGATGAGTTTTTGAAACGTACTTATCAAACCATACATGAATCTGAATCTATTGTAGACGATATTGTTGAGATATGTGAGGACGACGAACTTTTCGTGAGAAGAACAGATATCGACGAAACTGATAAACATCTGCTTAATGTCAACGACAAAGTTTCAAAATTCAGTAATAAAACAGAACAACCCAATAAGCCGAAAGATAATTCTGCCCGGTTTAAGAATATGGAGCAGAGAGTTCATTCTGATTTTACCAATGAAGGTGTTCAATCTGACGAGTGTTTGTTATCAGTATCTGAAAAGGTAAATAAATTTGCTAAGGGCCCACGTAATACAAAAGATAACAGAAGTCCTTCACGCAATATAGTCGATGAATATGACCAAGACACCATTTATCAGGATGATTATACAAAGTTAAGTGTTAATGACAAAGCTCATTTATTTGTTGAAACAGCAGAAAATGTGAAATTATCTAAGCCAAAAATGGTGCAAAAAATTCAACGTCCTGACTTTAGTGACATCGATGACTCTTTAAAAAGTGATGATTGCTTATTGAGTGTCTCTGATAAAGTTAATAAATTTGTCAAAACAGCCGAACAATTTTTAAGTGAAACTCATGAGGTAGAGGAAAAAGAGAAGAAAATAAAAGAAGAACATGATAAAATTATGAAGAAAATCGTTGATGAAAGTAATTATGAATCTACCGTTACAAAAATTGATACCATCAATAGCCAACCTGATAAATATGTTAAACCGCATAACGAACAGACAATAAAAGAATCATCTGCGAAAGAAACTACCTCTCAATTTAAAAACAAAGATGTAGCTAATCCACAAAATCCATTCGATCGAAGTCCCCCAGTCAAGATAACTACTTTACGTAGTAGTGAAGCTGTGAAAAAAGCTAAGGCATTATTTGAAAACATAGCGTCTACTACTAAAAAAACGAAGGATAGTACACATACAAAAACAACGAAATTAACAGATATAATTGGTGTTACTAAAAAAGCGCCTAAGATTGAACCTTCAACTGGGTTACATCCGTCTTTAGAAAACGATCCTGACACATCAACTACTTTTGAGAATGAAAAAGAAGACACACTTACCATAACAGGCTCGAAAGATCAATTTATGCAAAGTAAAGTTAATAGGCCTCAGCAAAATGATGATAAACCACGAAATAGCCCTGCTCGCTTCAGAGCAGAATCCCCTGAAATATCTAGAACTAAATCTCCGATGCGTCAAGTAACTGAAACGACCACTACTAAAACTGTTTTGTCTCGTTATCCCACTATAGAACGCGCCGAATCCCCTAAGCAAGCGCGACCCGAACCAGACAAACCGCATGATAAAGTTCCTGGTTATTTGCGTCCTACTAAGACCGTTCCCGTAAAGGATGAAAAATCAACAGAAGTAACTGACAACGAAGTCAGTAGTAGACGTGGCAGTGGAAAGTTTGGTGTAGAATTGAGAAGAACTAGCGTCGAAAGATCTACTGTAAGCAGCGAACGCCGCCGTAGTAGTGTAGAGCACCACCAGCCTTGCATCGAAGACATTTTCGACCTGGACCTTCTAGAGCAAATGGTCAGTAAAAAACTTTGCATGATTGTCATTATAGTTTATATTTGTATTGCATATTTCTACTCTTATTGACTATCGTCTATTTTTCAGTTGGAAAAGGTCGTTGGCTACGAGCAAAGGCGACGGATAAGAGCTCAAATACGAGTCGCTAAGAAGAAATCTGAAACAGAGCAAGTCGATTCTTCTACAATTACCAGGACTTCTAAATTAACTACAAGGGTCGTAAAAACTAGATCCCCGGAACGTCCACATACTAAATCTCCAGAACGGCATGCTAAACCTTCCCCTCACAAAACCTTCTCTCCAGACAGGCAGCCCAAATCGCCCGCTCAAAAAGTACTTACCACAGACCATGGTAAACCACCGTCTCACAGGACGTCACCCGACCGGATGGATGCAAACGAGACTACAAAGACAGTCCTGAATGGTCATGGCAAGGAACCGAGTAAAACTTTGCCTGATAAGCGTCAGCGACCTCATAGTCCCGAAAAACCTACGATTAAGTCAATTCCCAAAAGCCCGGTTCGCCAATCGAGTCCTGATAAAAAATCGAGGCCATTGTCACCTACTAAAACTGTAACTCCCAAATCTAAAGGTAATCGCTTTAGTGAATATGCTTCAGCTTACATGAAGAAGGTAGGGCTAAATGATTCAGATAAATTAAAATTCTCAGATGCTAAGACGAAAAAGATTACAGTAGATAAAAACAGGCAACGAACTGAACGTACTGTGGAATTGTGGCAGACCACTGTGTCAAAAAGTGTGTCCGAGCGAACCTCCTCAAAAGGCACTATAGAGATTGTTCAGATGAATGGCAAACGATCATCGTCTCCCGAGAAGGTACGCAGTCCGGAGCGTAAGGCTCAAAGTCCAGAACGTAATATTCACAGTTCAGAGCGCAAATCTCAGAGTCCAGAACGTAAAATTTATAGCCCCGAACGTCAACCGGAAAGTCCTGAACGGATACCGCACATGAAAAGCGCCGAAGGTAAGCTGAAAAGTCCTGAACGAAAGACTAAAAGCCCAGAACGTAAGCCTCAAAGCCCCGAACGTAAACCTAAAAGCTCTGAACGTAAACTTCACAGTCCCGAAAGAACCACTATTCCAGAGATTAGGCGTCAGAAATTAGAAACTACTGGCAAAAACGAAGTAATCGCGAAAACCGTCCACGATATCGGAAAAAAGATACCTCCAAAGCAACAGCAGGAAGAAAAGCCTTCATGGGTAACGAACAGGAATTTGAAAAAGATTACATCAGAGACACGGACCTTCAGTACTAAAAAGATAGATACTGAGAAACCGAAGTATAGAGCCCCGAGTCCGTCGAAGGTGATCTCCAAGCCCATCGACGTGATCACGTCGAGCTACGGCCCCGGCCCGCTGGACGCTGACGGAAGACCACTGTTCGGGATCAAGGCGCTCAGAAACGGCGCGACTAACTATCAAGGTATGTATGTACATACGTGTATCTATTATAATATATTTTTGGAATCAGAGAAACGACTTAAAGTACATACTTATTGAGACAGGTGTTGTACTCATTGATTGGCCCATACAAATGTTTAAGAAACATGTAAAAACACAACTCGTAGAGAAAGGTTATTTATTATACAGTGGAAAAATATATTAATGACAAGGATGCTTGGAAATAGACATCAGCGACCGGTTCTGCTCATGTTAATATGTATGTAGGTGTAAGCATGGTCAGTTTTAATATGTGCCGAGGAGTTTTCTTTCGCCGTTTCTTTTTCTCCTCAAAGATTGAAAATTTAAAAATTCAATATTTAAAGGAACCTTAGCGAAACGGCGGTAAATGCAAAAAATTGACGTTCATAAGTGTATTAAAAAATACCTACCTACATGAAATAAATGATTTGAGTTTGAGCTTGAGTTTTAGCGTGCACTCAATGGGACTTTTCGAGTAGGCCTTTAGAAGTTGTATTGATAGTATATAAACTAAAATTGTTCTGTCAACAAATCTGTGAATTTAAACAGTCACAGATTTGTTGTTTAGTAATCAATGTGTTAGGTACATTATTAGTTACTATACAACAAATCAGTATAGTTTTTAATTTTATTTAAGATGTAACTAGTAACCACTTTGTCTGGTCTGTGTCTGGGTCGCGATTATGACCTGATTTAAACAGCATTATCAAGAAATATATTGTCATTGGAACCATTTATCAAATACGTGAAACAAACCCTTAAATATAATGACATCATGTAAAACAATCAATCGCATATGTGTTTGACAAAGCATTTTTAGTTAATCGAAATGAGCAACTGTTCAAACAAGGCTGCTGAGTATGTTTTGAGT